>BJKM01000127.1:832488-1292524 GCA_015082035.1 Chaenogobius annularis | reverse complement strand
CCCCCTCGGAGTCTATCTCTTACATATTCAGACCTATATATGTGTGTGTGTGTGTGTGTGTGTGCGTGTGTGTGTGTCAGTCCTCCTCTCAGACGCACAAAAAGACGGTTCTACTGAAGACGCCCTTGTTCAGCCCCGGTCCGTCGGTCCCAGAGGGAGGTCCTGAAAGGCAATGAAGCAAAAGTACGTAACCGTATGCATATCATTCCACTTCTTTTTTTTAGAGTGGAGCTGTGGTTCTCAAACTTTTCTTCTTCTGAAAGACTCTTGGCATTTGACCCGCAGCCACAATGAATAATATCTCATCTCAAGTCCAAAACCTTCTTTCTCTGGACGTTTGCCTCGGTGCCGTTTATCCTTCGCTTCCATGTCCAGTTGTTTGACCGATCCGCCGCGGTTTAGATTGTTTTGTTTTTCTTCTCCAGAGGTTCATAGAAGAGTATGTTCTCCTTTTTGTCGTCTCTTCGTGGATGCGAGTTTTTCACGTTCCTTTACGAGGGGCTGTGCGACATTTCTGGGCTCACTAGCAAGGGACCCCCAGCTACGATGCAAAGTGTTTATTGACATACGAGGAACATGAACAACACGAGTGTACAGGAATGGATGAAGTTTTGGGGCTTCCGGCGATGAGGGGCTCCCGGCCCTCGATACCCCCGTCTAGGAGATAAATTAGAATAATAATTAGGGGAGAGAGTCGGAGGGAGGGGCACGAAGTCACGAACGCTGACGTGTGTGACCTGGATGCCTAAATAGTGTAGCCGCGGGAAGGGGGCGTGAAAGGGGTGTGGTCCTGCTCCTGAACTTAAGATAACAGACTCATCTTCATCTCATCGGGGGGCCGTAGTGCGTCATTTACGTTTACACACAACGCTCAGTGGATTTATGTATGAGACGCCAGAAGATCAAGAAGAACCAGATTATGTCTCGCGGCAAGTTTGAAAAAGCACCCAAAAAGCGCACGGCACACCCCGGTACCAAAGGGTCCAAACACACTACGAAACATGTGGAAAACTGTCTGCGATGAGGTAAGTCTAGTACTCGGACAAGAATGAGTAATAAGAGGAATGACTGACCACTCCACTTAATTCCAGCGACGAAAACACGGCAGTTTGCATTTAACAATCGCACATTTAATGGGAACATAAATCCATCTTTTTGAATTAGCGGCGGTGGCGCTTAATCGGGGGAAGCAACAAATCAACCATACAGAAGTTTAAATCAGCCTCTAGAGGACGATTAGCATGGATAGCTTCTGTTTTGCATTTATTTACATATTGATTAGTGCTCATTTAATTAAATATCGGCTAAATGTACTTCCAAAGTCATTCTTTGTGTGCGAATAAATTCGGAAGATGGCAGCAGTCTGTGTTCCTTGACAACGGTTGCAATTGGACATTTGTTATGAATTGTTTGTTTGACTGCGTGATCATGGTGTAAGTGGATTAAAAAAACTGGGAGCCGTTGCGTTACGCTGATTTAAAGCACTCCGGAGTAACATTCTGGACTCCGCGCCGCACATTAAATCAGTGTAACGCGGCTCCTCATTGTTTAATCCTGACTCAACTCATCGCCAGACTTTTTTCGACGCATTTTTGCCGCCAAATCAAGATCGTTACAAGGGTTTTAAAACATTGGATGCCAAATTAAAAGGTACTTAAGAGCCAATATCTCTACGAATACCACACAATATTTGTCGTTTAATATTAGCCGTCGTACAATGTCATGCGTGTGTCCAACGGGGGTCATTGCGCCACTCGAACTAGGCTGGACTTCTAATTTGTCGGCGTCAACGGAGCGTCTCCATGGTTTTTATTGGAGGAAACACAGGAAAACGGTCAAAATAGTGTCAAAATGAACTGCAAAATAATCTAAAACACAAGCGTCGCAGAAGAAAACGAGTCTTGCACCCGGATCACGTCCAGGATCTCGAGGAATGATTCATGGAGGACGAGGAAACTGGAGAAATACAACATGTTTTATGATGTCAAACATTCATTTTACAAGGACAAAGCTTCGGAAAGGAAAAGGCACGGGCGTGACCTGGTGCACGCCGACTCCGTTCCCGGGTTTGGTTCGGGACCCGCGTGGGTTACACCAACTCCGGTCCACTGCGGTCTGTTTTTGACGAATGCCCCACCGATTGACGTGAGAACACTCGTCTAACGAGCTGGACGCCTCACCAGAACACGGCGGTCTCCAGCGGTGGTCAGCGGTCAGTGTAACAAGGCGCA
This sequence comes from Chaenogobius annularis, assembly GCA_015082035.1. Classification (NCBI taxonomy): domain Eukaryota; kingdom Metazoa; phylum Chordata; class Actinopteri; order Gobiiformes; family Gobiidae; genus Chaenogobius; species Chaenogobius annularis. Next base: position 1,290,293 of record BJKM01000127.1, on the reverse strand, counting down.
TTGATTTGACCTACTTTCAAAGTCTTGTGAACCACACCCGGGAGGACCGGAGTCGGCGTGGGCGTGCTTTGGACCAGGCTCAGATCTGGTTTAGAGTTAAAGTCATGTGACACACTCAATAATGTATTCATTAAAAGAGCTGAGTAGTTTGATTATTCACACATTCATGGATTTCATACATTTGAATCCTCTTATAGAACATGAATCCGACTGAGTCTCGTAAGATGGTATTTCAATTTGGTGTTTTTTGTGTTTTCTGCTGCTGTGACCACCTGTGCCCCTGAGCCCGCCCCTCTTCCCTCTAGCCTGACTCCTATTGGCTCTGTGCTGCAGCAGCTGCTTCATCAGGGCCTCTGGGTTTCATTCAGGGCGACAACCAAAGCTTTTATCCCACTTCAAGCAACAAGAGACCCTAAACTTACTCGGTTTGTCTTGGTTTGGATTTTACTCTAAAACTCTGAGTAAATTCAGCCAGATTCAGAACAGGCCACTGTCCCGGAACAGTGGGATTATGACAAAACCGGTAATCAGGGATGGTTTTAACCTGTCTATTTGGACTAAACCCTTTAAAAGCCTCCTATGGTCAGGTGTTGAATAGCACTAGTTTGATGAATTCTGGTTGGTAGATCTTCTCCCCTCCGAGAGTCAAAAGCACTCCATCTCGAATGTCCCCCATGCGGGATGAGCCAGAGACATCTTTTTGAACCCCTTGTTGTTGTTCTAAAAGATGAGATGATGGACATAATGCCTGGTATGTGTCCTTTAAGGCGGAACACTGCAGGCGAAAAGGGAAAACGATCTTAAACACCGAGCAATTTGTGACTAAACTACAGAAGTTTCTCATTGAAAATTTTCCAGCATGTAATGTTTTAAGTGAGAAATAAGACCTTTATGAGTAAAAACACCCAAAATGAACCAGCTTTAAATGTCTTTGTACGTTTTTTTTTGTAATTGTGTGTACAAAATGAACTGAGGGGGTTTCTTCTTCAGTCAAAACGAACTCATCTGGCTGAAAATTGGCCTAAAAACTCCAATAAACTCTCTCTTTACCTAATTCTTCAGACTTATATCATCAAATCCTTCTGTACGTTCCATCACAATCTTAAGTACAAGGTTAGAGCGTTTGGTGTGAGCAGGTGCTACTTTAGGAGGTGATCTTTATGTCCCTACAGGAGGAGAAAGGCATTTTAAGAAAACAGATTTTGAAGTCACAACGTTCCATATAAATCTGTGGCAGGCAATTTCACCTTATTTTTCTCTCGGGGCTGAGAAGTGAAAGAGAATTTATTCATGTCTCAGACTTTGGCAAGAATAAATATGAGCAAACACAGAACAGAAGTTAGCGCTGCAGTTATAAGTTCCCGTTAAGTCCCCCGTGCATAAACTAATACGGAATAATGTCAATTTCCCTGTTCAAATACTTTTACCTCAGTTATTCAAACATAAATCTGTGCCATGGATTGCCACTGCACAATGTATTTCAAAATCCAATCACTTTTTCCCCCAACAATTAAAGAAATAAAATAAATAGTAATCATACATTTGAAAATAGGTTTTGAGATGAGAAAAGAAGGCAAAAACGGTCCAAAATAAGAGCTCCATTTAGTCCAGATTTTTCTAATTTGTCCCTTTATTTTATTTATTTTATTTATTTTATTTATTTTATTTATTTATTTATTTATTTTATTTATTTTATTTATTTTATTTATTTTATTTATTTTATTTATTTTATTATCCAGTCCTTTAGTCATCGGTGCAGTTTGTGTCATCCATTTTTTTCATCGATTTCCTTTTTTTCCAGCTGCCAGTAGTATGTTCCAAAGGTAGCCATCCATCTTGTCCATGGCAGGAGTTTTGAGGCCCAAATACCATCGTTCTGAAATTGAGTGGGACGGCAGTGTCAAAAAACAGTCTGCAATGATTTGTTCATTTCCGTCCAGTATTGTCGTGACAGTCCCAGAACACATGACAATGGTGTGCCTCCTGGCAACCACAGTGTATCCAACGTTTCAGCCCCTCCCTGTGAGTAATGAGCACTTTCACATGGTGGTATAAAAAAAAAAAAAAAAAGAGTCACATTCTTCCAACAGAATTCCTTTTGTCGTCTTCCATTGTGTCGTACATACATTTTCCCACTCTTCGTCCGTCAGAAAAAAATGATCCTTTTTATCCTTTTTTATTTTTTTCCCATTTCATTTGAATGTATTTTAGTAGACTGGCTGTCCATGTAAATAATGCGTTTTTACTTTAGATATTATTCCCCTTGAAACTTCTGATTTTAGTTGTTTTATGTTCTAATACCAGTAGAAATAGCAAAAATGTGTATACCTTTTTTAATAACAATTTCAGTCAAAGGGTTATAATAATCATTGATTTGTTTTATTTCTTGATTATAAGAACTTATTTATAAAAAGCCAGAGGATTCCAGAGGATTTTTTTTTATTGTCTGGTAAATTCTTTCAAATAGAGAACTCTCTGTAGAGGACGATGACAGCTAAGAGCGTCTTGAGGGGAAACAAAAGCAAGAAATACTAAATGATTTACAGAAAAAATTACAATTTTGTAAGCTAAACCTGCAGAAAACAGGAACCTTCAATTCTTACTGTAAATTTAAAAAGACAAGAGGCGAGATTAGTTCATGACCTGGCCTCACAGGAAATAGTTTTTAAAATGTTCTTCACCAAACAAAGATGATATGAAAGCGGTTCAAAAGAAGAAAAAAAAATTAAAATGTGAGACAGCCAGAATAATGTATTTCTAACAAAACAAGACCAAATACAAACATCATTTAAATCCTTCTTTAAGAAACTCACCAAAATATCACAAAAAAATGAAAGAAGAAATACAATCTTTTCCAAATACTTTCGATTTACCCGACATGACCGAGGGGCATAACAAGAAAACTAGGTGCTTTTAACTGCTAATAATTGAAATTTAAAGTGCAATTAAAAGACGAGGAAACAATAAATCTCCGGGGAGTTACGGGTTCACCTCAGAGTGGTATAAAGCTCTAAAAGACTCACTTACTCCTTTTTTGCCTTTATCAACTTTTAACTGGCCCTTACAAAGCTCAGATCCCTCAGAGTTTGAAGGAGGCCATCAAATCCCTAAAGAAGGAAAGGACTGACTGTGCCTCCATATAGACCATTTTCAATTCTGAAGCCGGGCTATCGTGTGTATATACACCTCCAATTATGTCAAAAAGAATGGAACAAATACTCCCAAATGTAATTCATAATCATCAGATTTATTAACAAACAAACAAACGAGGATCTTTTCACATAATGAAGTAAACACGCGGTAATAGTACGTTTGGGTGCTGAAAAAGCTTCTGACTCTGTTAACTGGCCTTGTTTATTTAAAATGCGTCTCCCGCTCTCTATCCCCCGTGTTCTGGTCAAAACCCACTGAGCAGCGGCTCATGTTTAGGTAAATCTGTCACTTTGCATGGCTGTGTGTGTGTGTGTGTGTTGTTCACGTGCGCAAATTCCCGTTCCAGGTGGCATTTATAGTGTACTCACGCCTCTAGTGGCCAATATACAAACACAGTCCTTTATAAATGAGGCCCCAAATGTGTCCTTTTGTCCCATATTTTTGTGTGCGTTTGTAGAAAGAATGTTTACCACGTCTTGAGGAGATTTCAAAGATGGAGTTCTTTTTTATTCCGCCTTAAAGTATGGCCCGCTTATCTCCTCAGACAGCACATTATTATCCTATTGGCCCTGAATGAAGAGGATAGAGCCGCACTCGGAGTCACAGTCTTTTAACGGCGTCTCGGTGAGATGAGACAAGTTATGGCAGTTCATTTTCTACGCCGACGAAAAGGTTAGCAGGAAATCCCATTCAGTTTCATGAAAGCCTCTTAAGCGACGCCGATCGGGCAGGGCACAGCTGTCAGGAGCACAATGCCACCTCTATAGGGAATACGTGGGCATTCCGAGCAGCAGGTCAGTGTAGGGAACGCCAGGAAGAGGCAGATGGAGAGGGGAAGAGGGGGGACGAGGAAGAGCATAAATGAGGTTATGCGTCGGGCGAGAGAGGCCAACGAGACTGAGACAAGCTAATTAACCTGGACTTATTTCAGCAGCACTAATATTCAGAAGCATCAGGTGAAGGGACAATATTCTACTGTGGACTTACGAGAGATCAGATGGTGAAGCTGCAATGTTTTGCTGCTGGAGAAGAGCAGTTATGCGGTCATGATCCTCGGCTCCTTTGTAGACCGACTTCCTTCATTCACGCCTGTTTCATGAATCCTGTTATACAAGGCCATCTTCACTGCTCCTTCTCTGGGCCTCATAAAAAACACACACCACACACACACACACACACAGCCATGCGCAAAGTGACAGATTTACCTAACATGAGCCGCTGCTCAGTGGGTTTTGAACCAGAACACGAGGATAGAGAGCGGGAGACGCATTTTAAATAAACAAGGCCAGTTAACAGAGTCAGAAGAAGCTTTTTCCAGCACCCCAACTACTATTTTTACCGCGTGTTTACTTCATTATGTGAAAAGATCCTCGTTTGTTTGTTGTTAATAAATCTGATGATTAATTGGACATACATTTAGAGGTATTGTTCCATTCTTTTTGACATAATTGGAGGTGTATATACACTACGATTAGCCCCGGCTTCAGAATTGAAATGGTCTATATGAGGCACAGTCTAGTCCTTTCCTTCTTTAGGGACTTTGATGGCCTCTTCAAACTGCGAGGGAATTCTGAGCTTGTAAAGGGCCCAGTTAAAAGTTGATAAAGGCAAAAAGGAGTATAGTGAGTCTTTTGTAGAGCTTTATACCACTCTGAGGTGAACCCGTAACTCCCCGGAGATTTATTGTTTCTCGTCTTTTAATTGCACTTTAAATTTCAATTATTAGCAGTTAAAAGCACCTAGTTTTCTTGTTATGCCCCTCGGTCATGTCGGGGTAAATCGAAAGTATTTGGAAAAGATTGTATTTCTTCTTCATTTTTTTGTGATATTTTGGGTGAGTTTCTTAAAGAAGGATTTAAATGATGTTGTATTTGGTCTTGTTTTGTTAGAAATACATTATTCTGGCTGTCTCACATTTTTTAATTTTTTTTCTTCTTTTGAACCGCTTTCATATCATCTTGTTTGGTGAAGAACATTTTAAAAAACTATTTCCTGTGAGGCCAGGTCATGAACTAATCTCGCCTCTTGTCTTTTTAAATTTACAGTAAGAATTGAAGGTTCCTGTTTTCTGCAGGTTTAGCTTACAAAATTGTAATTTTTTCTGTAAATCATTTAGTATTTCTTGCTTTTGTTTCCCCTCAAGACGCTCTTAGCTGTCATCGTCCTCTACAGAGTTCTCTATTTGAAGAATTTACCAGACAATAAAAAAAAATCCTCTGGAATCCTCTGGCTTTTATAAATAAGTTCTTATAATCAAGAAATAAAACAAATCAATGATTATATAATAACCCTTTGACTGAAATTTTATTAAAAAAGGTATACACACATTTTGCTATTTCTACTGGTATTAGAACATAAAACAACTAAAATCAGAAGTTTCAAGGGGAATAATATCTAAAGTAAAAACGCATTATTTACATGGACAGCCAGTCTACTAAATACATTTCAATGAAATGGGAAAAAATAAAAAAAGGATAAAAAGGATCATTTTTTTCTGACGGACGAAGAGTGGGAAAATGTATGTACGACACATGGAAGACGACAAAAGGAATTCTGTTGGAAGAATGTGACTCTTTTTTTTTTTTTTTTTTATACCACCATGTGAAAGTGCTCATTACTCACAGGGAGGGGCTGAAACGTTGGATACACTGTGGTTGCCAGGAGGCACACCATTGTCATGTGTTCTGGGACTGTCACGACAATACTGGACGGAAATGAACAATCATTGCAGGACTGTTTTTTGACACTGCCGTCCCACTCAATTTCAGAACGAGGTATTTGGCCTCAAAACTCCTGCCATGGACAAGATGGATGGCTACCTTTGGAACATACTACTGGCAGCTGGAAAAAAAGGAAATCGATGAAAAAAATGGATGACACAAACTGCACCGATGACTAAAGGACTGGATAATAAAATAAATAAAATAAATAAAATAAATAAATAAATAAAATAAATAAAATAATAAATAAATAAATAAAATAAATAAAATAAATAAAATAAATAAAGGGACAAATTAGAAAAATCTGGACTAAATGGAGCTCTTATTTTGGACCGTTTTTGCCTTCTTTTTCTCATCTCAAAACCTATTTTCAAATGTATGATTACTATTTATTTTATTTCTTTAATTGTTGGGGGAAAAAGTGATTGGATTTTGAAATACATTGTGCAGTGGCAATCCATGGCACAGATTTATGTTTGAATAACTGAGGTAAAAGTATTTGAACAGGGAAATTGACATTATTCCGTATTAGTTTATGCACGGGGGACTTAACGGGAACTTATAACTGCAGCGCTAACTTCTGTTTCTGTGTTTGCTCATATTTATTCCTTGCCAAAGTCTGAGACATGAATAAATTCTCTTTCACTTCTCAGCCCGAGAGAAAAATAAGGTGAAATTGCCTGCCACAGATTTATATGGAACGTTGTGACTTCAAATCTGTTTTCTTAAAATGCCTTTCTCCTCCTGTAGGGACATAAAGATCACCTCCTAAAGTAGCACCTGCTCACACCAAACGCTCTAACCTTGTACTTAAGATTGTGATGGAACGTACAGAAGGATTTGATGATATAAGTCTGAAGAATTAGGTAAAGAGAGAGTTTATTGGAGTTTTTAGGCCAATTTTCAGCCAGATGAGTTCGTTTTGACTGAAGAAGAAACCCCCTCAGTTCATTTTGTACACACAATTACAAAAAAAAAACGTACAAAGACATTTAAAGCTGGTTCATTTTGGGTGTTTTTACTCATAAAGGTCTTATTTCTCACTTAAAACATTACATGCTGGAAAATTTTCAATGAGAAACTTCTGTAGTTTAGTCACAAATTGCGGTGTTTAAGATCGTTTTCCCTTTTTCGCCTGCAGTGTTCCGCCTTAAAGGACACCATACCAGGCATTATGTCCATCATCTCATCTTTTAGAACAACAACAAGGGGTTCAAAAGATGTCTCTGGCTCATCCCGCCATGGGGGACATTCGAGATGGAGTGCTTTTGACTCTCGGAGGGGAGAAGATCTACCAACCAGAATTCATCAAACTAGTGCTATTCAACACCTGACCATAGGAGGCTTTTAAAGGGTTTAGTCCAAATAGACAGGTTAAAACCATCCCTGATTACCGGTTTTGTTATAATCCCACTGTTCCGGGACAGTGGCCTGTTCTGAATCTGGCTGAATTTACTCAGAGTTTTAGAGTAAAATCCAAACCAAGACAAATCCGAGTAAGTTTAGGGTCTCTTGTTGCTTGAAGTGGGATAAAAAGCTTTGGTTGTCGCCCTGAATGAAACCAGAGGCCCTGATGAAGCAGCTGCTGCAGCACAGAGCCAATAGGAGTCAGGCTAGAGGGAAGAGGGGCGGGGCTCGGGCACAGGTGGTCACAGCAGCAAAAAACACAAAAAAGCCCAAATTGAAATACCATCTTACGAGACTCAGTCGATTCATGTTCTATAAGAGGATTCAAATGTATAAATCCATGAATGTGTGAACAATCAAACTACTCAGCTCTTTTAATGAATACATTATTGAGTGTGTCACATGACTTTAACTCTAAACCAGATCTGAGCCTGGTCCAAAGCACGCCCACGCCGACTCCGGTCCGGGTGTGGTTCACAAGACTTTGAAAGTAGGTCAAACAATCGCCTTGTTACACTGACCGTGACCACCGCGGAGACCGCCCGTTTCTGGTGAGTGCGTCAGCTCGTTAGACGAGTGTTCCACGTCAATCGGTGGGGCATTCGTCAAAAACAGACCGCAAGTAGGACTCGGATTGATATGGTTAGTAATCCCAACAAATTAAACCGTATTGGCGGGTCCATGAAGAAATTTATGTGGATACCAAACCCGAGGAAAACGGAGATCGGGAGAGCGTGCACCAGGTACAGGACACAGGTGGGCGGGGTGTGAGCCATCTATACCTTCTCCGTGAAAGGATATTGTTGTCCGTTATCTAGATAACGAGCAATGATAATGCTAGTGTCGATTCATCATCAAAATATCAATGTTGCGTAACCAGTTTCAAACAACTATTCCTTCAGCTCGTCCCTCATTTAGTCTATAAAGAATCATTACCTGGCGATGATCTCTAGCAGACGTAAGATACCCTCGGTTGCAAGACATTCGTTTTCTTCATGCGGACCCCGCTGGTGGTGGTTTAATAGATTATTTATAAGCGAAGATTCATGAGTTTGACCACTATTGGGTTGAACACCGTTTTACCACGGGCTTGAGTAGTTTCAAAAAGTCGGCAATAACACCAAAACCATGGAGACGCTCCGTTGACACTGCCGACAAATTAGAAGTCCAGCCTAGTAATCCGCACTCGTAGGTGGCGCAGATGACCCCTTTCGTGTTTCAAACCACGCCAGTTTAGGAGAAAACCAACACGCATGCATTGGTAAATTTAAGAACCGAAGACCGGCTAATATTATTATACGAACAACGAACTAAGGGGTTGTGATGGTTAGGGTTAACATCTTACACGTAGAGATATTGCGCCTCTTACAGTACCCCATTATTAAACCATTTGCCGTCATCAATGGGTTTGTGGAGAAAACACCTGCTCACCTACATCTTAGTGTTGGCGCGGAAAAAATTGCGATACGAAAAACACAAGCATAGAGAGGAATATGAGTAAGTTAAAAGTCTAGGATTAAACAATGTAGTGATAGATTCAGCGGTTACACTGATGGTCTGAACTAATATTTACTATGATAGCATGTGCCGGAGTCGCCAGAATCGATTATTGACGTTGAGAATAAAACATTGGGCGATAACGATTATATTGTCCGTGAGTTGCTTATACTTCGGCGTGTAATCGTCGCGCGCTCAGTTTTCTTAAATCACACTATACTGAGACCCCTATGATATAGCGAATTAGAGCACATAGTTCTCTGAGAGAATAACACACAAATTCTATAATATAACAAACAGTGCTACAAGTTAGCAAAAACAAGCAATCCTTTGTTGTCATATTTCGGACACTAGTTTATCTGATGGCATAGCCAGCAATCAAATTGGACCGATATTCATTCAGACTTTACACTAAGGAGGCATATCCAACTTATGGAGAACGATTTGCTAAAAATGCCGAAACTAATATAAATCTAATAAGCACACTATATACATTATGTTAGGAAATAATGCAAACAGAAGACTAATTGCCACTGCTTAATTTCTAACCAAAACCATTTTCCTCCGTTAAAAAATTCCTCTTACGAGGCCTGAGGTATTAAAAACTTACTAGTTGATTGTGTTGATTGTTTGCTTTTAGCGGGTTATATCCCCCGATGGTTTTAGCTGTAACTCACCCCCGTTATATCGATTACCTCCAGCATATCAATGGGACATATACATAATAAATGGAGGAATCAATTATGATTCCCTATAAAAATGTGCGTAAATTGTTAAGAAGTTAAATGAATGGCTGCATTTTAGGAATGAAATAGTTACATTATCTACATGTGTTTCTCTTTTAACCGTATCAGCTCAGTTAGAATTGGGCTATTGTCCAAGGAATGCGTTAAATAGTATAAGATCGTGAGTGGGTGCAGCCATTAACACATTGAGTTGATCTCATTTAGGCGGTTAATTCACGATTCAATTGTCGTAGGCTACTTATTTAGACTACCATACATTCGCAGCTAGTTTTTCCACATGTTTACTGTAGTTTGTGTTAGGAATCCCTTTTGGTAACCCATAATTGGCCAATAATTAAATTACGGGGGTGTGCCCGTGCGGGGCTTTTTTGGGGTGCTTTGTTCCAATACTTGCACGCAACGCGAGACATATCTGGGTCTTTCTTGATCTTTCTGTGGCGATCTTCATTTACAAAACTCCACTTGCAAGCGTGTGTGTAAACGTAAATGCTGAGCGCATATACGGCCCACCCTCAGAGTCGCATGAGTGAATTGATGAGTCTAAGTTTTATCTTTAAGTTGTAAGTTGTAGCGACCCCATCGGGGCAAAAAACTATATCCATCAATTGTACGCACAACCAAAATTTCCCGAACGCCTTTTCAAACATATCCCAGCAAAGGAACTAACCCAACATCTTATTTAGGGAGTCATTCCAACTTCGGATGGGCCACAGAGTGTCACATAACCACGGGTTCAGCTGTTCGTTGTACTTTAAAATCGACTCGCACCTCTTGTCCCCATCACGACTCTCCCTTGACTAATCCTTATATTATTATCTAGAAAATTGATTTCATCCTAGACGGGGGTATCGAGGGCCGGGGTTAGACTCCCTTCAATTTCGCCGGAAGCCAGGCCAAAAATATCATGCCAACCCTTCCTCGTATAACAGGCTGCGTGATCGTTCGGATGATTCCGGTCGCTCTGATGTCAATTACCACATTCACTCTCTGCATCGTAGCTGGGGGTCCGTTAGCCTAGTTTTGAGAACCCCCAGAAATGATGCGCACCAGGGTCCATACGTAAACTGGAACGTGCAAAAACTCTGATCCACGAAGAGACAAAGATACGACATAAAAGGAGAAAACATACATATCTTTTAACCACTATGAACCCTCTGCGAGATAAGATATATATACAACACAATACTTAACCGCTGATGGCGGAATCGGTGTCAACGGATCAACTGGCACATGGTAAGCCGAAGGATAAACGCACCGAGGCAAACACGTCCAGAGAAAGAGGCTTCTTGGACTTTGAGCATGAGATATTGGACTTTTCATTGTGGCTGGGGTCAAAATGCCAGAGTCCTTAACACGAAGGAACAGAATAAAGTTTGGCGAAATCCACAGGCTCTCACTCTAACTAAAAGGAGGAAGAAGTGGACCCATTGATATGTGCAAATACGGAGTTACGTGTTGGGTGGAACGTATCTTGGTGCTTCAATATAGCTTACTCACCGAGTGACCTTCGCGCTAGAGGACCATAGGACCCAAGGGGCTTGACCATAGAGAGGCGTCCTTACATAGAACCGTTCTCTTATTTGATGACATACTGAGAGGAGGACTGACACAAGCAAACCAAAAGGAAACATCAACAAGGGTTACAAATATAACCGGTATTACAGTTCCGGATAAAGTAAATGGTTATCTCTCTCCCTCTAACTCTGGATATATGCCAAAGCAACACAGTATAACTACACATCACAAGTGACAGCACGTTTAAAGGGGCCGCCATTACACACACATAAATAAAATAGTCCTGAATCATTGTAGAAGGTAAGATAGATCTATTCCGAGAGTAATGGAGTGCTACTAACTCGATCAGTCAGCCAAGATCACCAGATTGTCAGTTTAACGTGTGCTTCTTAGAATACGAGACATGATTCAATACGTCCCTCCGTTTTTCGACGCTTGGTCCTTACACGTGACCTTACACTTTTGCTCCGCGCGGATTGAGGTCTTGTGATGGATACATGTAGTAACAAGTAAACACTGTGCTCTGGCTCATTTCAAAGGCTGTGTATTCGAGGAAGGGCAGAGGAGGTCTAAATTTAAAGACCCCACACCTTTGTACAAAAGCACACACAAAACTTCCTCTTGAAAAGTGCTGTATTTGTTAGGAAGGGCTGGTCTAGTGTTGCGACAAGGAGGGCCTCTACGTGCCCCCAGTAATCTGGTTTAATAAGATACCTAACGCTACTAGTGCATTGACACGGTCAAACAACTAGGACACGAATGGCGCCTACCTCAGTGTATCAAGTGCTGCTCTTCACTTGGGATAAACGGGGTTAAATGAAGGAGCCGTGGCCCACTCCCAAACTTTGGTTTAATAAGTCTTTTCACCCCCTCGGTCCAACTGAAGCGGGACCTACAATTCACTATTTAGGGGCATTCCCGGGTCAACAAACACTTCGACAAGCATTTTCAGTAAACTACACCTCGTAGAACCTCCCAAACCCAAAGCCCTCGTCTAATTTTTAATTTATCTGCTTAGACCGGGGTATGCGAGGCCCGGGAGCCTATAGAAAAGCCGCGCGAAAATTGGCATCGTATTATATGTAACAGTCTATTTTCAGTGTTGTCATTTGTTTTCGGGTGATACATGATCCAATAAACACTTTGGCAATCGATATGAGGCTAGAGTTGTAGGGATACTTTGTTCTGAGTGAAATTAATAATGTTATTTATCTTATATTATCATTGATGTTTTTATGTTATTAAAAATGGAATTAAACCTCGCGGATAAGAAATTGATAGAATTAGACCACCTGCCTCGGCTGACGCAACTAAAACCCTGCCACCAACAGAAACACAAGCAGACCAACTGACCATGTTAGTGTGAGAAAACATTTGGAATGAAAATCACATCACCCTAACAAAAACAAAATTTATTCGGCACTCACTTTACAATTATATTAAATTTCAAAGCCTTTCAAATTAGAAAGATCATTTCTCATTTCCAAATTGAGTGCAGACATTAATACAATCTAATAAATTTACCTTTTTATCCAGTTGCAATATGTTATATGTTCCATTTCAAATACGGGCTTAATACCAGCATTGAGAACTCTGAAGCGGGAGAGGGAAACCAGTCCCAACAACTACGTGTTCCGGATTGGTTGGTCCTCTTTCTGGTGACACAAAATACTCTTGCTAACCAGATCTCAGCGATTCCCTATGTGGGAAGTAATGGATGTATTCATTTTCTATTTTCTTTTTTTTTTTTTTCTTTTAAATACACAAAATGATACCAAACCTGAATAAACTACACTGCTCTGAAACAATATCGTGCTGGAAGTGTTTTTGCCAAAGACTTTTAGGCAAGCGATTGGGGTTGAGCGTTTGTGTCCTAGCGGGTTCAGAGTCGTGAAGCGTCTTTTTACACCGAAATACTTTACGTTCAAATTAACTGTGTGAGAGATCCGCTTGGTATGCTTTTTAAATGTTGAACGGGGCTCCTCTCCGACTTCACGACGATAACCACCAATAAATACAAAGCATTTCATTAAACCCGAGACTCGAGAGAACAATCAACGCAACAGCCCAACGTTCTGGTGTGTATTTTGTGTATTTTATTAGTCCTCAATTTGCACATAAACTGTTCTCAGGTCAAGCTTAATCTGCACCTCATTTTGTCTGAGGATAAAAGCATTACTCCCTTTTGTGCCTCTAATGCACCTCTGTGATTTTTTAATTTTACAAACTGTCAGGTTCTCTTCATGCAGAGAGGAGCTGGATGAAAGCTAACGTTAAGTGTTATTGCGGAGAAAGGAAATCATAAGCATATCCAGGTTTGTTCAGACAATTTTGTATTGTTAATATTCTAGGGGATGAGAGATGGGACCTGTTTTCTATTTGGGCCCCGTGAGTTCAACTTGGTTACAACTGGTCTCAGGGGTTCACTGGGAAGTTCTCAGATTTTGGGCGAACAATCGGTGAGGCGAACCATTTATGAGCTCCGGCTGCCAATATGTCGGTAGGCACAAAAAACATAAAACCGCAATTACCCGCCGGTCACACTTCACAGCCAACCACACGACAACATAATAACATGGTGTAGAAACCCAAAATTCATACACAATCTTTAAATTAATATCTATAAAACAACAACCCCTTTCTATAACTCTAAGACATAAAAATTTTATATTAAATATATTTGGTATATACAGACCCCGAGCCCCAGACCCCAAAATACCATGAGTGGTAACTGTAATCTCCAGCTATTTTCCGAGGACATGAGTTGGTCGAGGGCACAGACCTATTAAGGTAAAGGAGATTTTCAAGTCTAAAGACAGGGCATACTTGGAGAGACTTAAAGGAGGCAGGGCAACACGTTAAAAGCCAGCTCTTTGCTTATATAATTTGGCTTTAACTTGTAAAAACAGGCGGTGAGCACACAAGGCCATGGACCAACAATGTAAGATAAATAAATATTAACCTTTTTTTTGTCACTAGATGTGCTGTATGGAGAAACGGTAACTATGACATCTTATATATTACATTGTTTCCTTACATTTACAATGAAACTCACAAATGACAGATGTGAGAGTGTTTTCAAAATGGTTACACACACACATTGTTAAAGGGATAGTCCAGGATTTTGTCTTTTAAAATATATGTCCCTTTTAAGGCTACGCTATTGTTTTAATAACATGATTTTGTGAATGGACAATATTGGTTTTCTCAGTTTATTTACATGATACGGTCATATCGTAGTTTGACACTAGAGTCCCTTTATGATGCAACTCTTTCTATGAACCAAAACAGATTTCAACTGTAAAATAGCCACGTTAGCATTCACACAAGTGTTCTCATGCAATAAAGTGCTTTAGATGTAGTTAATCATGCCATGTTTTGTTTATTTTGATATCGTTTTCAGTTTGTTACTTGCAAGGACTACTAGGAAACAGTCCAATTCAATCTAAATACAGACCGTATTTACCAAAAAACTGGACTATCCCTTTAACGTAAGCTAAACTAGTCATTTCTACAAATGTGAACGACACACAGTAAGTGAGAAGAATGTCAGAGAAGAGAGACGGAGAGCAGGTTTGTAAAGACCAAACGTCCAGCAGCAGCAGCAGCAGCAGCAGCCAGTGGAGCAGTGACAGGAGACAACCACCAGGGGGCACCGGGAGGAATGGTACAGGAGCTCAGAGAGGCCAAAGGGGGCACGCGTCACCCTGACTTGTGTGTTGGGGGGAAGAAGAGAAGGATGGAGGAATAATCTTGATGGCTTAGGCCTGATAAAAGAAAGAGAGAGAGAGATAGGCAAACAGACACACAGCACACATTTGTAAAGGCTAAAGTGCTTAAGGGTTGGGATTTTAAACTGCTATGTTTGTCTTACTTAATATTTATTCCAGTGATTATTATGCCATACATAAACACATTAAATCGCCAATTATTTTACAACATTTATATTGTATGTGTGTGCAAACTTGGCAAGAATAAAGTAAATTGAAGGGTCAATATATATAATTATGTATTTAGAAATAGGTTAAATTCTTTGTTGAAAATTAAAAGAATTGTATTGTCTTGTTCATGGATTGACATTAAGAGTTAAAAAGGGGATAGAATCTCTCCTCTACCTTCTCTTTGAATATATATTTTTCATAATTGACCTTGTATATATAAAATAGACTTCACTCATCAATTTCTTTTTAAATCCTATTTCTCATTTAGGCCAGTGGTTCCAAACATTTTTGTTTCACGTTCTGATTAACCCCTAACTCAGGTACTAGGCAACTAAATCTGTTTACTGTAGTTACTGTAAATTGTTACTGTAGTATTGTCACTGTTGAGTATTTTAATTTTATGAATGACATTGATGTCCAAAATCCCCCCAAATTTTATATTAAAATACTATTACATATCAATTTCTTTTATAAAATGAAAAACGCCTTGGAGTCCGAGTACCCCTGGTTGGGAAACACTGATGTAGATGATACTTTTGGTGCTGATCCAACCCGAATATGCAATTTATTGGTTAAATGTTGCAACTTCCTACATCACTGAAGCACTGCTACTGAGAAGAAATGTGTAGTTACTATCGAGTTTACTATAAATTACATTATTCAATACAATGTGTCCCTTTATCCTGCAGTGAAAGTATAAAAGTGAATGTATTTGAATGTATTACGTTTTGAATTCAACTCTCAGATAATAAATTAAATGCCTGGTCACATGTACTTGACGATTGCCAAGTTTATGAATCTTGAGGTACAGCTGTGTTCCACCCCATCTTAATCCAAATACAAAAGTACTCCAGTAGTGTTTAACTCGTCTAAAGTGCTGTGCGTTTCAGTGTTTCGAGCAGAGCCTCAGGAGCCTGGTGATGCAGCAGGTGGAGGATGATGATGAAGATGATGATGCTGCAGTGACACAGCAGCTTTTCCTTTTCTTCACATTACACAAAGAGCCTGGTATTTGGCTCTTTCCCCATCTCTGCACACTCAGACATCTGCGACAGTCAGCACTAAAATGTAGATAACTGCACCGTTTAAAAGCTCCTACATTATTTTAAACTGGCTTCATAAATGTGTTCTAATGGTGGTTGTGATGAATTATCTACAGTTCATGTCTGTTAATGTGGAATATAATTGTAAATAGTTTTGTCTGTACATTTTTGTTTTTGGGGTGACACTGTAACATCTGGATGAAAATGAGCTTTGCGGCTAAATCTGGTGCATTGACAGAAATGTTCATTAAAGTACACTTTCCCTGTCAAATACAAAAATCCTGCATATTCAATTTGTCTTTGTTTAAGAACTAAAAGAGCTCTTTTTCACCTGCTACTGCAATATCACCTCTATGCATTATTCAGCATTCCATTTCTCTTCATTATATAGAAGCTCTTGCTAATATAGCTAGTTTTTAACCTGATTTAAACGGTTTAGCACCATGTTTTGACAGCACATTGTACTTTAATCAGCTTTCCAACAGCAGCATTCTTATAAGGTACACCAAGAAACATCAAAGCTAAGATGTCAATGTAGTTCTGAATAATGCATAATCCATGGGACTTTTTAGATACATTACAAGCTACATTATCGGATGCATCAGCCTTTCTGTTTACGTTGCTACTGTATATCTGTTTAATCCCAACCCTGCTAATTGAATCATGTGAAATGAGAGGTGCAGGAGGAGGAGTACAATCCACTGAGTGAAGAGGAGATCTGATTGAAAAGGCTGATTGATTGTCGAGACGAGGAAGCGATCAGGAGGGTTTAGACCGAGGTTAGAGACAAAGGAAAAGGGACAGAGCATGCGACGTAAAAAGCATCTACGCAGCACAAAACACGGACATGCAATCACAAACATTAGCATGAGATTAACGAGGAAAGTGTGGTGACAGTGAGTGTAAATAAATTCCAATACATCATGAGAAAACATGGGTTTAAATCCTCAAGCTTCTTCTGGCACTTGATGTCGCTAATACAGTAATTACCTCAACTAATAAATAAATAAATAATTGTGTTTAACCAGAATTGGCAAATTGTTCTGCCATCAGAAACATACCCATAATTGTGTTTTGCATTTTCATTTGTTTCCTTTGAACAAACAAAAATAGGCTTTATAGTGTAAAATGACCTAGAATGTGGCCAATAATGACCAAAAAATCCATAGAATTCCTTTATAACAATTTGATGCTTTACTAGTTTTTCAAAATCAAGTGTGCTTTCCTAATTTTACTAAAGTAATTAATTATTTTTTTGCTCACGTCTCAGTACTTTTACTTAACAACATTATATTCATACTTCCTCCACCACTGCCAAATCAGACAAACTGCTAAATAAAGTTTGGGCGTGCTGATATCAGGGCTGCAACTAGAGATTATTTTAGTAGTCTATATTAGTCGACTAGTCAAACGATTATTTTCAAACTTTTTAAATTCTTTTTTAACCAAATAAAGGTTGAAATATGGTGACTGAAGTCTTCTAGACAGAGAAAATAGATATAGAAGTGTATTAATGTTGAAAATCCAAACATTTTTTAAACTTTTTGCACATTTTGATTTATTAACGCCACTGTCTTTGTAACTAAACTGTCTTTTTGTAGGTGTTTGAGTCTGTAAAGTCGAGATAACAACTACAATTATCAAAACATGTTTTTGGTCGACTTGTTACGATCAGTCAATTCATCATTGCAGCCCTAATTTATAGAAAAAAATAGTAACATTACAAACAAAAAGGTTCCATATACAGTATGAATGATCAATTTAGTCGTTTACTTCTGAAATAAAGACTTGACTATTTATTGCACAGACTCCAGTGTTTGAATTACATCATGAACCAGGGAAATATGATGAAACGGTTTGAAATATTACTTGATACGAGGGCATTTTTATAATTTGTAACGCTAACTACAACTCCATTTAAGGCTTTTCCGGCAAAACTGCAGGTTCCTTTTTGGTGCAGGAAATCTCAAAACTCAAGTGAGGCGAGGCTTAAATTAGCTGCTGCCCGCGTGAATAAAACATTGGACAAAATGACGACGCTTCTCTCAGGTGGAAGCGGCCTCTTAGTGCACGCCACGAAACAGAAGATTTAAGACACAGCCCTGTTATGAACTTCAATAATGAGTGGGTGGATGTTAACATAAAGAGATGACAACTCAAAAACAAAATACTCAACACATTTCACGACATAAAATACATTCTAAAGCACAAGGAAGCACCGACAGTCAAACGCAGCACATGCTTGGTGAAATAGCTGTAGCAAAAGCAGTTTTAACGTCTTATAAAGCATTCAATATTTAATTTGTAAATCCGTGAAGCAGGTTAGGAGTCACAACGCTGCCCTTTTCGCTCGCATACCTGGAGCGCTAACACGCTACATGCATGTTTTGCTTGGACGTAAAGACGTGTTCGCATTAGTAAAAAGGCACAGCTCAGTATTAGGCAAGGCAACGACGCCGGCTAAAGCTTGAATAATTGATAGAAATCACAACTTTAATCATTTGAAGGTGCATGTGTCAGATCTGTGGAGAGAGACCCTGCTCACAGTAAGAATAACATGCTTTTTAAGATACGTTTGAGCAAAAAAACATGATATGGAACATTAAAATCAAAGCTATGGCATCTTAACGGAGACGAGCAGGTGACAGAACGTCCCTCGCACTGCAGTTTGGATATGATTTATATGAAGTTTCAAAGTTAAAGTGCCCATGACAGGTTTCTACGATTTTTACATTTTGACTTTATTTGGTGCATTTATACCTGTTGACATAAATTATAGTTTTACACCAATCGATAAGCTATATGTGGAGAAAACTTTGAAAAATGTGTAGAAAATGACAAGAAGTGATGTCACACTAGGTACTAGATTCATTCAAACAAGAAGTTAAATTATAAACCTAAAAAATGGGCTATTCTTGTGATGACATTTTATTTATTTATTTGCTAAATTCTAAATATATTTATTTTAACTGCATTTTAGTTCAATGAGTCTTCCAACATGTCATGGGCACTTTCATTTATCTGATATTCTGGTGATCTGAATTGTGATTAGGCATGTCAAGACTATTCGGATAATCGATAATCGTGACAATATTATCGTAAAAACGAATTCACATTTGCATTCAGAAAGTTTGATTTCATAAAGCTGGTCACATAGTATTGGGACAGTAATCTATTAGAATGAAAGAAAATTAAAGATTTCACATTTGTTTTGTTTGTTTTGTGTCAATAATCGTGAATAATCGTTATATCGTGAGGTTTATTTCACACAATAATCGTAATGTCGAAATTTGATACCGTGGCATCCCTAATTGTGATCTACTTAGAAAACATCTCTTTGCAATTAAAATGTCCGTCAGGAAATATTTGACTTTTTCCCCAAATGGTCCAACCCCTTTCTCTGGCACTAATTCTGTTTTATGTAACTGTGTCCAGGGGGCTTTTTGTTCTGCGATGTCGCTGCGGAGTAAGACACTGCCTCGATATTATGACCTCAATAGAGAAAGAGGAGAACATGTCTGTGGGGAGCGCTGTGCTGGAGTTAATGGCAGTAGAGACTGAAATGAGACGTGGATAAATGTGTTGGACATAACAGAGCCGCAGTGGACGAGGTTACAAGGCAGGAAAACTAAGACTTTCTCTCCATTTGTCCCTAGTTTCAACATTATGGCTAAAAGACTTCAGCGTTTTTTGATTTGTAATGAATTAATTTGCCAAAAAGCACGTGCATTTTAAAAAGCTGACTTCGAGCTCCAAGTTCAGTGTTTGCCCACGCACTTATTCAAATGTCCATGTTCTATTTGCAAATGTGATGTTTAAAGGGTTTAAAAGGACAGATATTATTCAAAATGTACTTTTTTGGATATTTTAAACACTTTGTAACAATATTACTATGGTCTAAATCATGTTTAAACGCAAATAATAATACAAATGATGCATAATATATCTCCTTTTCTCATCAAAAACATATCTACACTTGTGCTTTGCTTGAATCGTACACGCAATCCTCTAAGTCTGTCACTCTCAAAATGTCATTACACTTTCACCAGACTGCTCAGCCCTCAGATTGGCTCCATTTATCATTTTTAGACAATTTTGGTAACTGGGATTTAGTCACAAAAGCCTGTATTCGTTGCCAGGTGCTTAATACGAGCGTGTGCCTTTAGAGTTACTGCCCGGACGTGAGCGGGAGCAAAGCCAGAGTCGCATCCACAAACACGGGATTATCGCACCATCAACATCAGGCGGCAAACAGGAAACACGGGTCAAACACAAAAACACATGCCAAGACACTCAATCAGCTTCAGAGAGTCACAGAAGACACAGGACGGACAAGAGCGACCGAGAGGAGCTCCACTGGTACAAATAACGTGACTGAGGTCTACTAGGACGCAACTCAAATCCAGTCTTGCGGTTCAGAGATAAATGTGTTATGCTAAATTCAAGTATGCAATGCAATAGGTTGTTTACTAATTCATATTTTTGTAGTTTCAGAAAAGGACAGAGGAATCTTTTGGCATCTAAAAAATGAGTTTGTTTTCATTGCTACTGGTTTGTCGGACAGTATGAGCGTTCGTGGTTGACCAAACAACCTTAATAAATGCTTAAAAGAGTTATTAACTGCCACTCAAATAATAATGCATTTATCGCAGAAAGACCCGAGTTTGACACATGGTTGTGTGGGGAAGCTATTGATCTGTTAACAGCTCAAGCTCAAGACGCCGTGACTCTTTATTTTAAGAGCGTTTTATTCATAATCAGGACTAAACAGTGCAAAGACCTGTTGCTGTTTTGCTGCTCTGCGTTTACTCACGACTATTGATCGCTAAAGGCTCCAATAGTTAGAGAAACAAATTGAAGACGCGCATAACTATTGGATAACTTAGTGAATTATAGTATTTGTTTCTATCAAAAAGTAACATAAGTCATGACGAGGAACAAATAATGCAGTCATGTTTGGTTTTAGTTTAGTTTACAGAGCGTTTCATAGTTCAGTGTTAGCATTAAACCCTCAAATAAAATTTTCCTCTCTATTTGGGTAAAATACTGTAGAAGTTTTGAATGTTTTTTGTACCTGTTTTTGTACCAGTCAGTGCTCGCTCTCTCGTTCAAACGCGCCCTTGTCCTCTGAGCGCTTCTCTGTACACGTTTGTGATTTTAGTTTGGGCTCTGTAGTGGACTTGTACTCACCCCGTTCCACTCGACGCCCATACTCACTTCCTCCCCGGTCTCAGAGCCGCTCTCGTACTTAACGCTGGTCAGGCTGTCCCGGCTCCTCCGCCGCTCGCCCTCCGAATCCCTCAAGATCTCCACCACGCGGCTCGGGTCCAGGCCCTGAACAAGCGCAAACGAAAGGATGTGCCGGATCAGAGCCAGTCGGAACATGGGCCGAAGACTGCAAACGGTGAGTGCGCTGTTAAATGAAGGCGTTCCATGATCTTTGTTGACTCGCTGGGTTTCACGTCACAAAGATATGGACTGTGGTAACATTTATATTGAATCACTTTAGGCTTAAAATAGGCTGTACACATTTTCTTCCCCCATGTAATTAAGTAAAATGTGTAAAAAATCAGCTCTTTGGGTCAAAATGAGACAGCTCTGTGATGTCTGGAGCTAATTATTGAGCGTTTTTTATCCTTCGTGAAACAGGAAGTGCACTGTTAGCATGCTAGTTGCTGTTAGCATTACCGTGACAACAAAACCCTGGCCTCTGAGTGTTGTGAAAAGCACTTACTGCGGTAAATAATGAGGATGCTACGAATGCGTTAGGAAAGTGGGGAATGAGTTAAAATGAACTAGTTCT
This sequence comes from Chaenogobius annularis, assembly GCA_015082035.1. Classification (NCBI taxonomy): domain Eukaryota; kingdom Metazoa; phylum Chordata; class Actinopteri; order Gobiiformes; family Gobiidae; genus Chaenogobius; species Chaenogobius annularis. The sequence goes on along the minus strand of BJKM01000127.1, from coordinate 1,268,468 downwards.
GTTTTCACATCTTTTAAAACGGTAAAAATCAAGTAGCTTTGGTCGCTTTTAAGTCAATGTAAACCCAATTCTAAAACCTTACTCAACTCTAAATCTGTTCACTTAAAATGTTATTATTCATCAGTGTACCGAGTTACAAATTGGTGATGAACACGCAGCAAACAACTGCAAAGTCTGGAAGAAGATGGTTTACATTTGGGCTGGAAAAGGTCCGAAGACATTTTTAACGTCATACTACAATAACATTTTATACATTAGGTATTTTTAAAGGGTTTTTTTAATGTAGAATGTTCATTTTTAATACTCAAAGTCAAGTGTGCAAGCCCATTGGTTACATAATGTCAGCATTTTAGACTAAGTTGCATGTTTTATTCAACTACTGCTCTATTTTAGGAGCAGCTTTACAAAACAACTTTATTTACCTTCTTAAGCGCCTGCAGAATTCTCTTTTCCTGTTGGTGGTAGCGACAATAGTCATGATAAATCTGACTTTAAACCATTTTCACACCATTGATTGTCAGTCCACCTCAGTTAGTTAAATTTGTATTATTTCTCATTAGTATTTTAAAAGTAAGTATTAGTTTGCTGCGTGTAAAAAAAAAAAATGATAAAAAAAAAACCTTTGTGAAACTGCTCCCAGGTGGCACCAAAACAGAAAGTACAAGAAGCTGTGAAATGAAGGTGAAGTAGTGGAAGCTACAGAGACACTCTAGAACAGAGGTGGGCAATCCTTTTGTGACAATACAGTCCCATTTAATCGATTACTTTGTTCATTTCATGTCATTTGTATTAAGGACACAAGTGCAGACACGTGTTCCTTAGCTAAGACGATAAAAACAATAGAAAGAGTAACAGTTATCAAACTTGTGGTGGGGCCAGATTAAAACACACATTCAGCAAATGCCCAGGTCTGCTCTAGAAAGATATTCTCAACTGGAGTCATCGTAGGTTCTTTTGTTTTACTTGGAGTTTTTGTACAAAATGCTGTTTGCTGCTTATCAGATGTCTCGAAATTAGTAACAGATTTTATATAAATTGTCCCTGACAAATAAACTAAACTAAACTACAATCCAGGCTCAAGTTCTGAATAAAAAAAAGCAAGATGCTGGGTTAAAATTTTACCTTTGCACAGGCGCTGTAATTAAAATTCATAATCTCTAAGCAGATATTTGTGGGCAAATCCGCCAGTTGAGAACCCAAGAGTTAGATCAAAGAGACAAACCACTTACTGTGCTGCTCTGGATCCCACGCATCGTAAAGAGAGGGATGAAAAATAACATGAGATTGACACTTCAGGGGGAGGCACATTTAAAAAAGGGACTCGTAAAAACACAGTGGGGTTTAAAATCATGCATTTCAGATTGTTTTTTTGTTTTTTTTGTGGGCACAGACCTGTTTACGGGACCGGACAGCACACTCCTCCAGAGTCTCAGCCGCCTCCAGTTTGCCCTGTCTGCGATACAGAGCGCCCAGGTTCCTCAGGGTGGTGTTCACTGTGGGGCTGGAGACAACACACGCTTATTATTGTACAGAGAAAGGCAAAATACAAACTCTCAAGAAGACTAACTACATGGCCATTGTCCTGAGTTGACACGAACATGTTTTTAAATTCAGATGGAGCAATTTCTGGGAAACCTAAAGCCTCTTTCCAGATTAGATATCGGTGGAATAAATCATTTAGTACTTTATCTGAACCAAGTTTTAGAAATCAAGACAATTCAACTTCCTTGATTTTCTAAAACTTGGTCCAGATGATGACAACTTTGGAACCTTTTCTACCTTTTCTATTATCAAACTGGATGAACGAGGGCTTAAATAAACTCTTTCCCAGACATCTCTTAACAGGTAAGATGATTCACTGTGCTATGTTTTGAACATGGAGAACTGTGATCAAATGTACTGTTTGTGCCATTGGTTTGTGAGTCTGCGCGGTGGTTTATTTGTGCCGTGTTCGCTCATTGACGCAGCATTTTAAAGCACACGAACCGAAAGTTGGCACAGAGAGAATGTTATTTTTTTCAGTTCCAGTACTTCCTGACCTTTTTGTTCGGTTCCTACTTGGAACCATGTTTCTGTGCCAGTCTAGTGATATCTGAACCATCTTGGACTTTTTGATAGTGTTTCAGCAGCCTCGGGCTCCTAACGGTGCCCAGACTCAGCACTAAACATGAGGAATCAGCGTTTCACTTTTATGCAGCAACATTCTGGAACTTCCTGAAGATGTGAGACAGGCCTCTGTTTTAACTGTGCAAATGACAAAGGATGTATCTGCACTTTTCTTTATTTCCTTTATTCAATTCATTTAATTTCATTTAAAAATAATTATTTGTGTTTTTATTGCAGGTTTATTGCATATTTGGGTGTGAATTTTTCTCTACAAAAAACTTGCCTTGCCTAACATAGGGATACATAGAAATAATGCACAATAGAGGACTTTTACTATTAAGACTTAAGACAAATCAACCTTAACAGTGCACAAAACAATGATACCGGTCAGTTTTTACCATTTTTATTAAGGATAACATGTGAACTCAGCCTCAGCTTTACATCTATTACTTACTCCAAACCTGTTCTCTTGGAGTACACTCGTCACATGTTCCTCGACTCCTCCTGAACACACAGCCCTTAAGCTCCCTCTGTGACTTTGCGTGTTCTGTGCGTGTCAGTGTGTGTGTGATGAGGTGTCCGTGACTCACCTGTTGACTTTGCAGGCCTTGTACCAGCCTCCATATTCCCCATAGGGAGTGTTGTCTCGGTGCTTGCCCTGGAAGTAAAAAAAAGACAAGAAGAAAAAAAAAAAAAAAGAGGTCATCAAAAGTGGCCGAGCAGCATTTTTTGTACCGTTTGTGTGTAAGTTATCTGCCACAGGGGCTCATTTATACAGGAGCTGAACCACGGGGTCATATTTCAACAGAGACTTTATTTAAGTACAGGCTGAAAAACATGTTTACAGCGGAACATGTTTTTTACCTTGCTCATCTCTCTCGCTCCTCTGCGTGCATCCAAATGGGCTTATTCTCAGCTAAAGACACAATGGAAGAGATTTGTACAACGTCGTGAACCAAAAATATACAGCTCAAATGGCAACTTTGAATAAACGGTTGAAATATTTGTTACGTTTCTGTGGAACCTTATCGATGGGGATTCCCTCTTTGTACTACACCCCTGGTTTCATGGAAACATCCTAAAAAAAGAACATGCTAAACTGCATGTCTATTTTTTTGCTAAAAAGTTACACGGTGGGGCTTTAATAATGTTGCACAAACATATTTGCTCTGAAATTGGGCTCCAACCATTTTTAGCCACATGCATTTTAAGAATAGAATAATGTGTTTAAAGTTATGTTTAATGTTGCTTTTCTTAAATGTATGTAGAAAGTTACAGTTTATGGTGCACGTGTTTTCATTTTTGACCAACTAATAAAACACGGTACGTTTGGTGGATTCTGTAATAGAGAATATAATAACAACACCTTTACTCCAGGCTTTCTGAAATACAGTTCTCACTCGTCTTCCCTTCAGAGCCCAGCGTCCAAGACTGAAGCAGAGCCTGAGAAGATCCAGAACCGCTACAATCTGAGGCGCAGAAAGGACGACGGTGACGCCAAATCAGTGGAGGCCAAAACCCAAGCCTCTGAGGAGGAGAAAGAGGCCAAACCTGCCCCAGCTGAAGCCTCCACTCCTTTGGACTTTGGAGGAAAGTTTGGTACGCTCCTCACTTTGTCTTAAATCTCCAAACTGGAGAACATCCTAACGCTCTGGTTTTAGGAGCATACTTCTGGCTGCTGTTCCTGCCTGCATGGGTCTTCTTTGTACTGCTTCAAGTCGACCAGGACGACCCGAGCTTGATGAACTTCCCCCCTCCACTACCCCCGCTGGAGTCCTTCTGGGACGTCCAGGCCTTTGGGATCGTTGTCCTCTGGATGTTGTTCCAGGGCTTGCTCTATGTCCTTCCTGTTGGAAAAGTGAGTCTTCACTTTAGACAGGGAATATCTGCTAAATCAAAATATCTACTTCTGCACTGTTAACACCTAATCAAAGCAAGTGTGAAAGAACAGTAATAAAGATGATGTAAGCTATGTTTCTGTGCAGCTCAGTGAAGGCATGCCTTTGAGGTCTGGAGAAAGACTGACATATAGAACAAACGGTGAGTCATCTAATGCTTTATCAGAAAGACATTATGTTTGTATTTTGTAATAACAATAATGATTCATTTAACCAACTTCGTTGACTTAATTCATTGCATGAGTTTACACATTAACTTTAACAGCCCTAGTAATAACCAAATATAGAAGAACTTTACTTGCAATTGGCATTCATTTGTAAATAATAACTTTGGGTTCGAGACGATCTAAATTTAGACTTACCGTATTTTTCGGACTTTTAGCCGCTCCCCTATATAAGCCGCATTTGCTCTATTTAAAAAAAAAAACGATAATAAAACAATACATAGGCCGCACCTTTTGTATAGGCCGCAGAACTCTTTCCTTGACTTTTGGCATCGCATGAGCTCTCCCCGCTGTCCCCTCCGTCCCCTCCAGCGTCTCACCGTACATTCATTGATGTTAAGCTTGCGTGCAGCCGCGCGGTTTCCTAGCAAGATCGATGGCCTTCAGCTTAAAACTTGCTTCATACGAACTTCTTCGTTTGGGTTCCATAATGATGGGGCAAGAATTTGAAAATAATTTATAGTTGGTAATTTGTCGTCCGTGTTCTATTTGCTAGCTGAATAAAAAAGCAACATCTTGCTTCTTTGCTTAACTTTTCTGTAGTTTTGATTCTAATTCCGGTTAGTTCGCCCTAGCGGTGAAAGAAAAAAACCACAGAAAAGCTGCAGCCTCTAAATAAGCCGCATGGCTCAAAACATCTGACAAAAGTAGCGGCTAATAGTCCGCAAAATACGGTAGTTGTTGGGTGTATTAGTCTGGATGATCCTTTGTTCCTCTCTTCAGGCTTCTTTGCCATCACGGTGAGCGCCGTGGCAGTGGCGGCCGCAGTTTTACCAGGGACTGGACCTGACGTACATCCACAGTCATTTGTTGCAGCTGGCGTCGGCTGCGCTCATCGTTTCGTTCCTTCTGAGCGTGTACTTGTATGTTCGCTCTCCGCAGTGTGCCCACCGAGCAGCGCGCTTTAGGGGGAAACTCAGGTGAGAGAGCTCTGTTCACTGTAACCACAACAAAGCCAACTGTTCTAAGACCAAACACGTCTCTCTTTACTGCAGGTAACGTCCTCTCTACGACTTCTTCAAAGGACGAGAACTCAACCCACGCATCAAAAACTTTGACCTCAAGTTCTTCTGTGAGATGCGTCCTGGCTTGATTGGCTGGGTAAGTCGCAGTTCATTTCATACTTTTAATGCATCTATGGATGGAACCATCTTGAAAATGTTGCCATATTGCAAAATTAAAGTATAACTAAATTGGAGTTAAAACAAGTAAATGGATTAACCACAACCAATCTATTATTGAAATAATCGCCCCTAATTTTGTAATCAAATGATCGTTTTTTGGACAAACATAAGCCATGTGCTGAGAGAAGACAAAGCACAATAATTACACTAGAAACGTGTACATTTAGGGTTTTTGTCTGTCAACCTCCTCAATCCTCTTCACTTTAGCTTCATCTCCTCAAATTTAGTAAAAATCCCAGTTACAGGATTTTTTCTTTTCACAATCCAAACAACTAATAAATAAATCAAAGAATAATCGCTGAACCAAACGTAGATTTGTAAAATAATTGTTAGTTGCAGCCCTTAACTAAATCCATTCATCCATTTTCTCCCGCTGAGCCCTAAACTTAATGACTTTATTTAGTGTATTGTGCACCTGTTGTAAATATAAAATGATAGTTTACACCAATCAAGTAGCTCTTTTGTGGAGAAAAGCTGTAAAAAAAAAAATCTGTAGAAAATTACAGGAAGTGACATCACACCAGGGACACTTGCTCCATCCAAAGTTTATGTCAAACTTTTTTGACCCTTTAAACTTTAAACATGACTAAATAAAGGCACTCTCAGATATTCGTATTTGTCAAATAAAAAAACATTTGTGACATTAGATGAGTTTTGGCGCAATGGTTGCTGGGTAATCCCTAATGTGATGTCATCAATTACAAAACAGGAAGTAAAATTTATAAACCTGAAAAAATGTGCCATGCTGGGATAAAATGTGAATAATTTTTAGCTAAATTTAAAATATATTTATCTTAACTGCATTTTAGTTCAGTGAGTGGTCCACCCTGTCGTAGGCACTTTAAAACATCCTAAAAACCACTGTATATGACAAACTGACACAAACAATCCAAGACAGTGGTAAAACAGAATAACTGTTTGAAAAGCAGCAGACAATATTTGATTGTAGTTTTAAATGATGCATGTTTTGTCCCCAGTGCGTGGTCAACCTGGGCATGGCTCTGGCAGAGATGAAGGAGCAGGGTCTGGAGACACCGTCGCCCGCCATGATCCTGGTCAACCTTTTCCAGCTGCTCTACGTGGCAGACGGCCTCTGGAACGAGGTACGGCCGCTTTACTTCTCGAGCCCCGTGTTCTTTTTGTGTTCTAATGTGTTTTCCGCAGGAGGCCATTCTCACCACGATGGACCTGATGCACGACGGCTTCGGCTTCATGTTGGCCTTCGGGGACCTGGTGTGGGTGCCTTTCACCTACACGCTGCAGGCTTATTACCTGGTCAGACACCCAAACCCCCTGAGCCCCGCCGTGCTGGCACTCATCCTCACGGTCAAGCGTCAGTAACTCTTTCACCATCTTCTACATGGCTTTATTTACTTGTTCACCCGGCACTAATTTAGACTCAAATGAATTATTCCCATTATCAACGGTCAGTTAAATATATTTGTTGAAGTTTAAGTATCAGACAAATGTTAATGTCTGTCAAATTAATTTAAAAGTGGAGACATATCAACTTCTTATCCTCTTATTTGAATGTTTACAACATCACTTCAGCTCTTTTTGTAGCTTTGTAGTGTTCATATTGTGCGTATCTTCAAAACAAGATGTCAACATTATTAAGTGAATCAATAATTGTGATTATTCAGGTCACAGTGTAATCATAAGAAGTGAAAAATAATAATTGTTACTTTGTTTTTATTAAGAAAGTTTGATTTTAGAACTGTGAACGAAAGCAAATGAAGGATTTCATGTTTGGTCAAAGAGCTAACAATCGTGAAGTTTCTTCTCACAATAACAATAATAATCCTAACTCTAAAATGTGACATTGTATCTACTTGTCGTTACATTGCTCATCTCTCATTATTACTTTTATCGCACTATTACCAAAATGCAGAGGGACTTATCTTTTGTCCTACATGACGAGTAAATGACAAGCCGCTGACCCCTGTGTGTTTTGCAGTGGTGGGTTTCTATATCTTCAGAAAGTCAAATTCTGAGAAGAACACCTTCAGGAGGAACCCAGCGGACCCCAGTCTGTCCCGTAAGACCCTGTGTTATTTGTTCGTAGTGTGTGTAAACTTAATTCAAGTGACTGAACGCTTTGAGAATAATTCTGAATGAATAAAGAAGTGGTTTTGACTTTTTGATTGAATAATGCCGCTGTCTTTGTTATTTTAGAGTTCAAATAACAATTATGACCAAATTATTGACTAATATTATTACGCCTCTGTGTCGCTGTGATTGCAGATCTGAAGAGCATTCCAACAGCCACAGGGAAGAGTCTGCTGGTGTCCGGCTGGTGGGGGGTGGTCCGACACCCCAATTATCTGGGAGACCTGATCATGGCCCTGGCCTGGTCCCTGCCCTGTGGTGAGTGTCTTTTACGACTTTTACTGGTTAAGTTTCTTTAATGAGACAGCGACAGGGCACAGTACACATTAAAGTGCGTGAGACAGGCTTTTATGATTGTATAATTTAGATTTTATTTGGTGTATTTGTACCTGCTGTAAATTTAAATGATAGTTTTACACCAAACAAGCAGCTGTTTGTTGAGAAAAGTTGAAAAATCTGTAGAAAATGACAGGACGTGACCAAAGTTTATGCAGAATTTACACAAAAGAAACAACGTTTTGACCCTTAATTCAACAAAATAAAGGCGCTCTGACTTGTAAATACTTGTCAAATGTTTTAAATAAAGTGACATTAGATTATTTTTGGCCCAGTGTTGTAAAGTCAAATTATAAACCTAAAAATGTGCTATTCTGGGATAAAATGTGTATAATTCATAGCCATATGTAAAGTATATTTATCTTAAGTGTGTTTTAGTGCAATGCTCTTTATGAAGACAGACGCTTTTTACCAGGATATACGAGTTATGATTCTTACAGTGGGAGCAGAGAACATTTCACATGCATGAGGGGGCCAAACACATCCCTTCGTTCAGTCTCCCCCAAACAAAACGGACATGTGACCCGCTCAGTTGTTAACATATTCCACTGGAAAAAGCTGTGTTTAGAGAGCCTTTAGTAACTGCCCTGTTTGCGTAGGTTTCTCCCATCTGCTCCCGTGGTACTACATGATCTACTTCATCATTCTGCTCGTGCACCGGGACTCGAGGGACACAAGTGAATGCAGGAGGAAGTACGGCTCGGCTTGGGACGAGTACTGCCGAACTGTTCCCTACAGAATCATCCCTCGTGTTTACTGAGAAACGGGCATTGCATTCACATTTTACCACCCAAAACCAAAAGGACTAATTGAACATTCTGAACAAAATTGTTTTCAATCTTGACTGAAAGTGGTACATTGAAGGAATATTGGTGGAGGAAAACGATGCCAAAAACATTTGTTATGGCACGCAAAAGAGGAAAATGCTTGAAATATTTTTAAACGGCGGCGAAAACCCTGCTAGGATTGTGTTATTGACATGTAGATTTTGTATATAGAGGTTTTGTACTGAAACGTTAAAAAAACAAACAAAAACATTCGTTACAATTGATTTGACATTTTCTGCATTTTCACGTGACAGTTCCAGCATGGCTTTTTATGGATATATTTTATGTTAAACCTTCCTGCACATTAATACTGCTTTTTATTTTTGTGGATGTGGGATTCAAATGCTCATGGCTTTGAAAGGCTGCACAGTGGAACTCAGGCATTAGAAGACGATATGGTGTCTTAATTATCTTTGTGTGATTTTTAGAGAAATTTTTAGCGTTGCGGTAGTTTTGAAGAGTGAAGAATGCACTATTTACTGACAGTGTTATTTTAAGTGACGTAATTTACATGATTTTCAATGAATTTGGCTTGAAGACTACCTCAGATTTACACACTGTGCTTCAGGCGTGTCCCTGATAGAACGTGATACAGTGTCATCAGGGGATATGGCTCTTTTTAGATGTTTTAATATGAAGTAAATATACTGTGATGCAAGTCATAGCTGTGTGAGCTTTTCAAATGAGATGTGCATTTAAAGCCCAGAGAGTAGCTGTAGGCAAGTATGTAGCTATAAATACAGTTTCCTTTTTATGATATAGTGGTAATAGTTGTAAATATTTTTTACACACTGGTTTCAATTTACAAAACCATCAGCAATAAAGTGAATAATCACAGTGGCTTATAAAAAGTGCGTGTGATGTGTTTTCGTTTTTACCATATATAACATCAGTGAACCTTTTTACAACACGTGATTCACTTAGACAAATAAACAATATTGGAACAATGGTGATGAACATAAAACTCTTTCAGTTTTTTCTCAATCTATAATTAACGTTTGGCCACAATAAAGTAAAGAGGTTCGTCTTTAGTAAGTGCTCGAGCCTTCAGCGCCTCTAGCGCAAACAGAGGGCAGTAAAGTGACTCAAGAAAAACCCGGAGCTTCAGCACATCTTAAAGCAAACCCTGCACGGCAGTTTCTGACACAAATTTCATTAAATATCAAAAGATAAGGTAACAAGAAATGCCCCCCGTACATTCAAGGGAGAAACATTCAAATATATTGAACTGGGAAGGCAAAGATTGTCACAGGAAAACTAAATGTGCTTGTTAGGAACTAAAAAAAGAACCCTGAACTGGTGAAATGACATTACCACTAGAGGGTGCACAGGGGCCAGAAATATCCATGCAGCCAACACCATGGGCACAAAAAACTGAACTGATGTCAGTGTGAAACTAACATTGAGCCTTTGTTTCATTGCTGCTTCACAACCATTTCTATCAGAGAAGTTGAACTACTGGTATTAATGTCTGGTCTTGCCACTGGAGGGCGCTAGCTTTCAAGTGTGAATAATGACCTTATTTCACTTTTCCCATATAACCACTTCCATTGTAATCGCACTTCCGTCCAGCGGGACCCCCGTTCACATAAGTGGAGAACGAGGGAAACGTCTCACCACTAAAATATGCTAAAAAGTAGATTGATTTGTATCAACAGTCCCCTGGACAGCCTGAAGACAACTTTTTTTGTATGTGTAGAACTTATTTTCTCTGGCTGTCAGCTACAGCTGTGAGCCTTTCATTTAAGTTTTATATTTCAAATCTTGGAGGCTGTCGACTAGATTCCGACACAGCAGCTTCAACTCACTAAATGTAGCTCTGATTTTCCTCTTTAGTCGATTTCTGAAACTTTAAACCATGGCATTTGTCCTGGTGAAGCCTTTCGGTCAGATAGAAAAGCTGTTCGATTCTCATCCTTGTTGCTGAACGTTCAGGACGCTTCAGTGGTGTGTCATTTACACCGCTGACTGGATTGCTTGTGTTGTGTGTGAAAAAGACAAACACGTGACAAAAACACGAGGACCAAAACGTTTTAACTTAAACAAGCTTATTTTTAATGGATCTGCAAAATTGTTTGAATTTCCAAAGAGAACTTCTGTACCTCCTGCCCAGCGGCAAGCGTTACAAAGTTACAGAAACGCTCCCAATCCCCCAAAAAATCTGCATGCAGGAAAAAAAGAAAAATAATTCAAAGTAAAATAAACCATATACAGTTAAAAATAAACATTGATAAACAGGACACATAATGCCGTTCTCTTGGCTGGAGGAGAAATTCAAACTCTTCTGCTTCAGTTCAGGCTCCGAGTTGAGACCAGACACACAGAATATTACATTTTTAATTTCATTGGGTGGATGTGGCTCCGCCCACCACACAGCCCCGCCCTGTCATCCGTATAAGGCACAGGACAAAATAAACCCCCACATACAAAAGGAGCCACGCCTCTGTCACTTGGTAACAAACATTGAAAAAAACAAAAACCCACAAAGTGTACAAAATGCTCAATCTACAGGTGTCTTTGATTCTTTCCTCAGTCTGAAGATGAGTGTCGTGGGAGGCGCCGTGACGAGCAAAGAATATTAAAAATATGAACTCGTTTTTACACAACCATTAAAACAAATGACAAGAAACGTGACTGGATTCTCTCTTTTTTTTTTATATATATATCAGAAATAAAAATGACGATGAGATGTCGAGGTGGAGAAAGGGGGCATGAGTCAAGTGGTTTTAATTTGGTGGAGACAGACGGGGTCAGTGTGCAAGAAGAGGTCAAAGGTGAAGGTTAGCGGTTAGAGACAGAGACGTGTTGTTGGTGTAGTTTGTTTAGTGTGCGTCATTAGTGCGACTCGTTCAACTGCAGCACTTGCTCTTCCAGCCCGTGACTCCGCCTCCACTGCTGATGTCCACGTTTTCACTGTTGGGCTCTTTTACCGGTGTCTGTCAGGAGAAACGACAAGGAGCAAGAAGAGAACAAATGTTAAGGCCAATTAAAAACCTGTTCCTGCCGCCAGACTGAAAATGTACCACTTTATAAATGACAACACCTTTAAAAAGAAAAAAATTGTGTCAAAGGTTGTGGAGTCAAAACCAATCCACATTAAACAATGACAAAACTGTCATGAAAATGTTAAGCGACACTGCACTTTTAAAACAGTTGCCAAATTCTACCTTTGATCCCTAAAAACATTGTTATGGATAAAGTTTCAAACTTTCCTGTCCATTTTTAAAACTGCTTGTTGACAGCCACACAGAGCCAGGGACACGTCTTTGTCCCTGATGAGACACTGTTGGAGAACCACGTGGGAACAACCTCTACAGACAGTCCAGTGTCATGAACATGTTCCTCAATTAAGGTTCAATCAGGCTTGACGAGTCCCGTTTTAGTCCCCTCTCCTTCGAGTCCCGTTTTAGTCCCCTCTCTTCGAGTCCGTTTTAGTCCCCCTCTCCCTCGAGCCCGTTTTAGTTCCCGCCTCTCCTTCGAGTCCGTGATAAAGTCCCCTCACCCCGTGCCACAGGCACCGGGATTGCTACTTCTCCCGTAGTCCCCGTTTTATGATGCACGCCCTCTCCCTCTGAGTCCCCAGTTTTTAGTCCCCTCGCCGTCGGCGTCCACCGCTTAGTGTAGTCACTGCGCTCCTGCTTACCTTACGAGTTCACCAGTTTATAGTCCCTACTACCTATTCGACCCTCTCCCGTTTTTTCGACTCCCCTAGCATCCCTTTCGAGTCCGTTCTATAGGATTCGTAGTCCCGTATTTTTTACGTATTCCACTCCTCCTTACCTCTTCCTAGCAAGTCCGGTTTTAACGGGTCTCGCACCCATCATCTCTGCGAGAATCTCGTTCATTTAGTGTCCTTCTCCTCTCTCAGGATTGCCCGTTTTTCAGAGATCGCCTCCAACTCTAGCTTCTCCGTGTGGACGCCTCATCTTTAGTCCCCTCTGCCTTTCGTGAGTCCTCGTTAAGTCCGCGTCTTTTCCCCTCTTCGTGCGGAGTCCCGGTATTCATCAGATTCCTCTCCTCAGCTCACGTGCCCCTCAGGTACCGTTCTCTTTACGTAACCTCCATTCGTCGAGCTCCATCCGCATTTGTTTAGTCATCCCCTTGAGTGAAGACCCGCTCAGGTCTGCTACTTCAGTCAGCCCTCCTCTTTCACTCATCCACCTCTCGCACGTACTCACCCGTTTCTATGTACACGTTTCTCCTCTCCCTTCAATGCCGAACGTTCCCTAGTTTTTTTAGCCTCTCTCTCTATCCCCACGCACGTCATTCCTACAGGCAAGCCCTTCTCGATCATTTCCCGCAGTTATCGCTAAGAGATTCTTCTTCGTCTTTCCCCCCCGTTCCGGTCAGTACTCGCTTTTTTAGTACTCTGTCTCATGTGCTCAACCCTTCATCATGAGAACCTCTCACGTTCCTATTAGGATCGCTAGTCTCCCACCGACTTCTCGAACTGCCCGTTGTTCAATGTTCCTCTTTCTCTTACCTCAATCTTTTCATCGAGGTCGGTATTCTAGCTCTCGTCTCTCACTCCCGATCACTTCCCCTCGTAGATATTTACGTACTTTCTCTCATCTCTCCCTCTCGAGTTCTCCGTGTTTTACGAACTACTCTCTTGCTTTCTCCTCACAGGGAAGGAGTAACACCGCGTCTTCATGCTCTTCTTCTCCCGCCTCTGGTCCATACCGAACTCGCCTTCTCCTTTAGTCTTTCTTCCCCTACGAGCGGTTCTCCGATTTGTAGTCTTCCGATTCTCCTATCGATGTCCCGTTTTAGTCTAGATTCTCTCCCCTCGACGTCCCGTTTAGTCTCTCTCTTCCCACCTAGAGTCCCGTTTAGTCTCTCCCCATCGTAGTCCACTGTTATTATGGCGCCTTTTCCCACTTCCCTGCACGCATTCCCGTGAGGCGATTCTGCTCATTAGGCCCTGCAGTTTTAGTCAGCTCTCGCCCTCGATCGACCCCGTTTTAGTTCTCCTCTCCTTCCTCGAGTTCCGTTTTAAGTCTTCTCTCCTCTCCTGCACACAAGAGTCCCCGTTTTATCGTTCTTTCTCTCTCACGTTAGATCGAAGAGTCCCTGTAATTAGTCTCGCTCATTACTCTCACCTTCGAGTCCGTATTTCTATCTCTCCATTCTCAGTCTTCAGTAGTCCGAAATTACTTAGCGCTCTTGGTCCTCTCACGTCCTCTGAACGTCTCCTCGTTCTCTCTATCTCTCCACTCTCTCGACGTGTCCCACGTTTACGGCTATCTCTGTCCTTTGTACCTTCGAGTCGTGTTAAATATCGATCTCTCCTCTATACCATCTCAGAGTTCCCCGCATAGTTCTCCTTCATCCTCTCATCTCCTTCTCGAGGCTTGTTTCAATCGTTTTAAAAAGTTGATCTCTCTTCGCCTGAGTCACCGGTTTTTAAGTTCTCTCTCACTCGACGTCCCGATACTTTTAGTCTTCTTCCGTACTCGCCCATACGCCGTGTCCCGCCTTTATAGTCTCATCTTCTTCCCCTCTCGATGTCCCGTTTCTGAGTATTTCTTCCAGGTCCACACACCTATGCTTGTCCAAATGCTCATTGTTAGCTTCTTCTAACCTCTCCTCTCCATTCCGTAGTCCTCTTGGTTCTGTTTAGTCCTCCACCTTCATGGTCCCCCGTGTCTTTTCTAAATCGAGTTCCTCTCTCTCTTCCCACCTTCAAGTCTTCGGTCCCCCTGCTTTAGTTCTCCACTTCGAGACCGTTTTCAGTCTCCTCATCCTCAGGGTGCGATCGTTTTATACGTCATCATCTACTTCATCCCCCTGTCCAGTGAGTTTGCTCAGATTTTACGCTTTTTCCTACCTCCAAAGGAGGTCGTTTATTATCTCAGCTCTACTATGTCCGTCTGATATCATGAGTCCTCTTCCACTTCGCAAGCCCCGTTTTTAGTCTCTCTCTCTACTCCCCCTCGAGGTCCCGTTTCCGTAGAGTCTCATCTCAGGCCCGACTCGCACCGGTCACCCGTTTTAAGTCTCGTACATTCCAGCAAGCTCCTGATTTATGTCACCAAACTCTCTGATTTCGCCCCCTCCGTTCTGATCCGTTTTAAGTCTCCCTTCGAGTCCCGTTTAGTCCCTCTCTCCTCGATCGTTTTAGTCCTCTCTCTCCATCGAGTCCCCGAGTTTTAGTCTCTCTCTCCCCTCGATGTCCCGTTTAGTCTCTCTCTCACCCTCACGCCCCGATAGTCCAGTTTTCAGTCTTCTTCGTCCCCTCCATTCTCGAATGTCCACCCGGTTTTATCGTTCTCCGCATCCCTCTCCTCAGAGTTCCTGGCGTGATTCTTAGTCTCTCATCCGACGAACAGTCGCCCGATTTTTATGTGGTCCTCTCTCTTCTTAACGGTCGCCGTTTCTATAAGGCTACTCTCCTCGAGTCGCCGGTATTTGTTAAGACTCCTCTCCCCGCTTAGATAGTTCCCGTATTCTTAGTCTGTGCAATCCCTCGAGTCCCGTTTTAAAGTCCTCCCTCGAGTCCTTTTAGAGTCTCTCTCTCGACTCGAGTCCCCGCGCTCACTTCTATTAGTCTCGTCTTTTAGCGTCACGCGTTTTCACTGTACTCTGACTTACTACATCTCGTCATCCGTTCATCAATGCTATTGTTTCATGATCTCATGCCATACGGCTCAGTTATCAACATAATAGTCACTTTTCCACTCAACCTCATACTCCACGAACACGTACTTTGCACTGCCAAGGATGGTCTCTGCAATACTAACTGCTCGATTGAAAGTACGCCTTACTGAATGTGCTTTGTATTGTTTATATGGCCTTCTCTGCACGTTCGCCAAAAACCTAAGATTGGCTCCGAGTGTCAGTCAGACGCCCTGTCGCGAACTAAATCTTGTGGCAGCAAGACACTTCCTACTTCCAGGACGTGTATAGTACCCCAGAGTGACCTGCAGCAGTTCAGGATTTTAAAGAGGGAAATGAGCGGTTCTATATATAATGGGTGTGCAAAGACGGGTACCTCACGTCGCTTTTAAAACAGAATCAGAGCTCCCTTCGCTTTCTAGGCTCACGCCATCTTTGCTAATGAATGTGGTGAATATTAAACTATTAGAAACACATCATTATGTAGAGTGTGTTTATTTGTAATTATGCCGGGGCTGAACATTTAAGCACGGCTCGCACGCTCAGGCCCCCATAGCCTCGACGGTTCGAGTAGTTGCTCTTTCTTAAAGCCGGCAAGCACACAATTCAGCCACTCCATAGCCACTTTTAATCATTGCAATTGTCTTTCACTTTTTTCATCATCCTCATATCTCAGCTACTCTCCTCGTCAGTACAGATATCAAGCTCTCTAATACGCTCCAATCATAACTGACTCTTCAAATATCAAATCAATATATAAAGACAATTCGATCTGGGTATAACAATTGTCCTGGCTGTAGTAGTCATACTCGTATCCTTAAACAATCATACGCTCACATATGTCACTTCTAATGAGTAGAGAACTTGGCGTTTTTCACCTTTCATGAGGCTCGCTCATCTTTGCCCACTTCAATCGCAATACTATTCTATAACAGTCGAGTTCGGCATCTGCAATTGGTGCGAGATTCATGCGGCGATATTTTCGAGTAACACTACATTGCGAGACAGATCTAGTTCTCAGTCTTTATTTCCGAGGTAACCAACCTAGATAAGCTACTATTTTTTGATTCAGTAAATCTGCTCCACTTCAGTGCAGCGTATTTTCCCTACGATTAATTCTGAGTTCTTCAAAGGTTTTATCGACATTACACCATAACTGTACGATCCAAAATTCTATGGCGATATTCCATTTACATATCGGAACCTATCTCTGTACATCTGTATTCTTTCTGTGGTAAATTGGTTAGGCGATTCACTTATTCATTCGAATTCTTATTCAAGACTACAGTTATCAGAAACATCATACATATAGCTCTAGTAGATTAGGAGAAATTTTACTATCGGACATTACTATCCGTACACTTGAGTAGATATTCTATTCGCTGGTGGTGTGGATTGAGTGTCTATCCTGTTCATGCTCAGAGATGATTGAGATATGAGATGTGTATTTTTCAGTATCTCACGAAAATACTGCAACAAATTGTCTAGTATCCGGTTGTCGTCATATTTTGTGTGAGTATGACTGGGGACTCCTATGGGAATAACGTCAAACCTTCTATTCCTCTCCAGCATAATACTACCCCTCCAGCAACCGACCGTCCTTGCCACTGGACTCCTTAAAGTTAACCACTATACTGCAATTAGTTGAAATAATTTCTCTACCACCTTAATTGGATACACACCTTGTTGCAGCCCTGGTGTACAGAAGTAGGTGCCTCTAATGTTACTGACTTAGCTAATGGCCTATCAATCCCAGCAGTAATCCTGGCTCGTGTGTTGTGTTGCTCATGTGTTCG
The DNA here is from genome assembly GCA_015082035.1 of Chaenogobius annularis. Lineage (NCBI taxonomy): Eukaryota > Metazoa > Chordata > Actinopteri > Gobiiformes > Gobiidae > Chaenogobius > Chaenogobius annularis. The sequence continues at coordinate 1,251,370 of BJKM01000127.1, read as the reverse complement.
TTGGGCTCGGCGTCTCACTTGTCCAATTTAACTCTTTTAAGCTTTTGGAGTAGGGTCACTGGACATTCGCTAGTAGTGTCACTTCCAACAATGTCAATCACTTGTGTTGAAAGCAACAGAATAGCAATGTTCTAAGGGATTTGGTAATGTCCACCAGGCGTCCACGGTCCGTCTCTTAGACTCACGCACGTACTCGTTCCCCAAAGCCGCTCCTTCGGCGCTCCATTAGGAGCCTTGCAAAACAAACACAATCCTTCTTATGTAGACGTCAGCAGCAGGAAAAAACTACGCCCAGCGAACAAGCAGTGGCGTGGACAGGTATGGAGGAACGAAGCAAGAGCGGGCAGAAACACGCTCGAAGAGAGAAGAGGGGTGTACGCCAACGGTGGCGAAGGAGGCGAGAAAGCCGCTGACGTGGGAGCGCCCTCGAGAATGGGGGAGCACACACCAGAGGAGGGGGAAAAGCAGTGGAGCTGGGGAAGAACAACGAGGGTGAGAGGAAGGAACCAGAGGGATGAATAGCATTGTGAGGGAGACTAGAAGAGGGGGAGAAAAGGAGAGGGGCAGATGATAGAGGGGAAAGAGGGGGAGATGGAAGCAGAAGGAGGGAGAAAGAGAGGCAGAAGAAGGGGGAGAAAGAGGGGTTTCATCAGCAGGCAAAAGACGGACAAGCTGCAAATCAGCCAATCGACATATTGGGCGGGCCCTGCTGTTGTTTGTTAAAGGTAAAATTGCACTTGATCTACATTTTTTAGACAGAATTATGAGAAGACAACTAATTTGGAAAATATTTTTACGGTTTTATTTTCTGTGCATTAAAATATTGTAGATAAAAATGCCAGGATATTAACTTCATGATAATCGACCCTGTATCAGTCAAGCACACACCATTTCCATAGTGGGCAACGTGTGAAGTGTGCTGTCTAAGGACACAACAGAACTTGGTTTGAGAACTGGAACTGAACCTTTTGGTCCACATTTTTGGATACACAAGAGACTAAACATCACCAAAGAAATGTTGTAACACAATATATGAAATAAGCAAAAAATCTGGCAAAAAAAATAGGCAATGAATTGATGACATATGCTTCTCTAGCATAGTGGTTCCCAACCTCGGGAGTGGGGACCATAGGGGGGTGCAGATTACCAAATTAAATATTAAAATTCCAATTGGTATTTAGTTTTAGACAAAGGGGCCCATTGCCTATTCAAGTGCTGTCGGGTTCATGGTATGGGCGCCTCGAGTAAAAAAGGTTCGTTTCTCCATAAAAACTCCATCAGACAGTGTGATTGACAGGATATTCTTTATTCTTTAGACTTTATTCTTTTAGACTTTAGACTTTATTCTTTATTTTTTTAACTTTATTCTGTAGATTCTGTAGATCTTTAAGATTTTAGACTTCATTCTTTAGACTTTAGACTTTATTCTTTAGACTTTATTCTTTTCGACTGGTGTTTTATGGCGGTTGGTATCCATAGTGTTACATTACCGCTATTCTTTAGACTTTATTCTTTAGACTTTATTCTTTATTTAAAGTTGAATGCATGTGACGATATAAAGCATAACGGAATCGAGTGCATGTGACGATATAAAGCATATGTCGTCACATGCACTCGATTCCTTCCCGCTTTGATCCCATGGGCTTTGAAGTCCAAAGACACTATGGCTACCAACCGCCATAAAACACCACCAAAGAAGAAGATACACACAGTGTGTGGAGGGGATCGGGAGCACTCTGTTGTTGTTGTTGGGTTGCTTTTAATGGCGATTGGCCGTCAACTGAAAAGGTGCATTTACCGCCACCTACTGGACTGGGTATGAACTGGAGATCAACGGAAACCATAATACCAAAAGAGGATTGTAGTGTAACACGACAAAGACGCTCTTAATTCTATAACCTTCCAATTAATCCTGTTATTTAAGTAAGGAACTTTAGCCTTACATGATTTTTTGCACAGGCAAAATGTTAATAACTTTCAGGACCCTGCAGCAGCAAACCTTCAAAATTGAAATCGATGAAAATGAGTTGGTGAAAGTCTTAAAAGAAAGGATTGAACAAGAAAGGGGGAAAGACTTCCCCGTGGCTGGGCAGAAGTTAATATATGCTGGTAGAATCCTTACCAATGACATGCCGATCACAGAGTGCAAGATCGATGAGAAGAACTTTGTTGTTATCATGGTGGCAAAGCTCAAGGCAGGGACCACAGATTCAACTCCTGACCCTCCAGCCTCATCGTCCACCTCTCTGGAAAGAGGGGGAGAAAGAGGGGACAGAGGGGGAGCAAGAGGGGACAGTCTGTGCTCCAGTCTACAAACAATTACCAGTCGACAATAGCAACAGCAAATAAAAACTAGGAAAATCAGCCAAAATGTGGGTCCGTTTGAGTTGATTTATTCACCCGACATTTTTATTTATTACATTACATTTATAAAACAATGTTGAGAGTAAATTTTTGGGGACAAATAAGCAAAATGTTTAGTAGAATCTGAAATCTAATTGTGTCGAGTACGTTCTAGTGAACTGTAGTCCAACCTGCTGGAGCTACTTCACGCACTGGACTTCTTACGACTGGTGTAAATCTTTACTCTTCTTCATGAATAAATAGTGCAGTTCTCAGCTCCAGCTCTTTCACGTGTTTCTGTCGCAGTAACAGTGAAGTATAACAAGTCTTGAGGTCGTAAGTCGGCAACGAACTTCCTGCAGCAGCTGCACTGGGCCTTGGGCTGACGCGGCTCCATTTGATCACTTTTCAACTCCAGTTTGAGCATGTTCAATTCAATCATCATTTTGTTCCTTTTCTTGATTTTGCTCCAAAGAGCTCAAGTTACATTATTTTCATTGAGCTCGCCCCTCAGACCCTTGGATGTGCCCGTCTTTCCTCCAAAAATGTAGTCAAAATCAGTCAACGAGCTTTAACATCAAAACCAGCTGAATTCACGGTTAACGTCATAAATTAGAGCGCAGTCGGTGGTCAGTTTAGAGCAATATTTAGTGCTCTTTTGGTCATCCTGTTAGGATTACTGTGAACATCGTGATTGTTCACGATTTTTGGCCCTTTGATCAAACAACAGTAAAATCTTTCATTTTCTTTCTTTCGCAGGTCTAAGTAATGATACTGTCTCATAAACAGACAGTTGAAAGAGTACTTTACATGTAGATGACTGGCTGCCTACGACTCTCAGGACTCTTATGTTTCACTTCTTAAGATTAAATTGTGATCTGAATAATGACAATTATGAATGGATTGAATAACCACGACGTCCTGTTTGAGATGAACCACACAAGGAGCTCTCAGAGACAGAGACAGACCACTCACAGCTTAATAAATGACACTTCTCGCGTCCTTTACCTCGTCAATATTACGGAGCCATTTGCTGATGTTTTCATTTTTCAAAGCTCTTGGCGTTGGTGATGTCATAGACCAGCATGATGAGCCCGATGCATCCATGGCGTAGGCCTCTGTAGTAGGAGGTGGTGATGGTGTGAAACCGCTCCTGTCCTGCTGTGTCCCTGAAACACACACGACACTGATTCAGATTCAGCATCTAATCTCCAACAAACCAGTCACAGCTCAACAGATCAGTGCCCAAAGAAGTAGACCCATTTAAATATTTATGTCTGAACGGTATGGACCGTGACACTTTGAAGCAAAAACATCACGTTCAACGACATTGAAACTCCTGTAGACTACTGAGATTCTCATCCAGCTGTAGATGTAGAGTTTCAGTTAACTATTTTCTACATTAACTATATTCATGTTAAAATGTTTAAAAAATATGAGCTGCAACAAATGTATATCCATCTTCCATTTATTGACAGGCCCAGGTTTCATTCTGCTCAAAATAACAGTTTCATCATGAGGATTTCAGTTACAGCCCAAATAATGATGACCTTTTCTATAAATCGTTGAGCTGTGCTGAAGACGGAACATTATTTTGAATCTGTGCTTTGTAGAATAACAGTATTGAGATTTGCAATAATGTGCGAGTCTGAGTTAAGGCTGATAAAAAGATGACACTAGGGCTGGGCTATTGACATGTGAATAGTTTTGCTTTTTGCATCACAGTTGCATCAGGAATGTGCTAAAACGTAAACCTAAAAATGTTCAGAAACGTGAATGGACCATAAAATGAAGCACAAAAGGGCAGAAATATGACTTTTTTTTTAAAGGATTTTTGGCACATGGAGCCTACTATGTTGTTTTATTATTACTCAGTGTTTTATGTTGCACCTTAAGGCCGAGACAAGTTCCTATGTTTGTGAATTTTGTTCATTGACAATGGCAATAAACTCTTTCTGATTCTGATTCTGATTCTGATGTGTGCTGTGCCTTAACCATGCTCGACCACCGGGGAGCACCACTTTATATACCTTGTTTAGGAGATTACACTGGACGTTTCTTTCCCTTTGGAGACATTTTTAATAGTTCTACTTTCAGAAAATATTCTTGATATCATCTCCAAAATAACAATTGTGATATTATATCATTTTCATACATGTCCCCCTAGGGATGTCATGATTAACCGGTTTTTTCAATCATCACGATTATTTATGACCACCGAATAGTTATTTGTGGGGTTTTTTGGAAATGTCTCCAAGCGCAACAATGAGTCCTGGCGGTGTGCGCACATACGCAGCCCCGCGTGTCAACGGGAAGACGCGGATAAAGGGCGCTGAACGACCGGTCCATTAGACACGGGGGGTCCACACTTACTGCGAGTGAACAGCGCGAGCTACAGTCAGCGTGAGTAGTTCTTTTTTTATGCCGCTGCTTCATTAGTTTACACGGGGCAGAGCGCGGGACCGCCAAAAGTGGAGCCACTGAACGCACAAGCTCTGGGGGGGAGGAGGGCCGGGAGAGATGGAGAGGAGGAGGAGAACAGGTAGTTCCAGAGTTTCCTCTCACAGGAATCTGTTTTAAACATAAAATACAATATAAATGTTCCCTTTCATGTTGCTGATAATCGTGAATATTTGTAAAATCGTAATATTTTTCCTCATAATAGTGACTTCCAAAATATTGGGACATCCCTAGTGCCACCTCTAGACGACTCTGAAATTGGAGCTCATGGACAAACGTGGGTAAATTCTGATCCTGCCTTTTTTCATCATTCAAATATTAAACATGCTCCGTTTAAATGTCGTTTCAAAAGCTGCACACCTGAATGTTGCCAGCACGAAAACCCCAGTTTCAAATGAGTGACAGCGCACACAACAACCTGTTGCACCTTTAGTCCAGAACAACATGAAATCACAAAATCCCTTTATAAAAGAGCAGTGTTTTAAACTAACCTTCCACTGGCATTTGTTTGTTCCATTTAACTTTTTTTTTTCCAAACCAAAAGCAGTGGACTGCAGCACAAATTAACTCAACGCTGAAATAAAAGCATTGCAGAAAAACCGCAGGGCTACATTAGAAAACCACAGAACTATCATAAGATTCTCATTCTTTGCCGTTTAAAAATCAAGCTAAACCCCCTCAAAAAAAAAACAACAACTTTGAATGAGCAGTGTGTGTTTTGGCTTTTGAGATTTTTGTGAAAAGTTGTGCCATTTGTACATTTGAAAACTTGGGTCTTTGCGCAGAATCAAAGTGTAGAAAACAAGGAGCGTGCCAAAATATCGATATATCGTGATACAGTATCGCTGTAGCGCCAAGGAAACATGGGTGTATTTCATTTAGTTTGTGCATGTCATAGTGGTTAACAGACGACCACTGTTAAAATGTGTTCGGGTCTTAAAAAGACACAAAAAAAAACGCTATATGGTAGAATATCATGAGCAATATATCGATTATCGCATGTATCGCAACATCAAGTCATTATCGTATCGTGTATCGCATCATGAGGGACCCTGTGACTCCCAGCCCCAGTAGAAACATGTGTGTCCAGATGCAGAGCAGACAGATCCTGGTGGGACGCAAGCATTTCCTTTTGGAGCAGAGTTTTGGACCTGGGGAAGTCTCTGTCGAACACATATTTACCACCGCGGCACGAACACGAGCAGAAGAAACGAAGGAAGGAGGAGGCCATTCAACTGCAATGTTTAATTTGCTTCACGCTAAGATACTGTGACCTTGATATTCAAAAGTCACCACATTCAAAGTACTCACGTCACCAGCCACTACAGAAAAATGAAGTTTTTAAAAGAATATAATTCAGTTCTAGTTAGAATTGAAAGTGTCTTACCAAATCTGTAGTTTGATCTTTTTTCCTTGTAATTCGACCGTTTTGATCTTGAAGTCTATTCCTGAAAGAAAACACAAAATGTGCAGGTTAATGGGTTTGACTTTTGTCCAAACACCAGTGCATGAACATAAAGCATCTGTCGGAGAACAGACGAGACCCAACTCTCAACCACGAGTGCGTCGTTTTAGTAACAGAGCTCTGAAACCAAGTCGTCGGAGAGGGCTTAATTATCGTTTAAAATATTTCACTTCTCACCAAAAGGCGCCATATTTACGAACGAGTCATCGCCGAGTGCACATCGTCACTGGACAGCACTGACTGAGATGCAGTGGATTAAATCATAACATCTTAAATACAGTTCTGACTTAAACCATCTGAAATGTGTGCCCGGGTCACAGTGGTCAGGGGGATGTCACACAGCTGTGCACTGAGCGGGTCAAATGAAGAGTGAAGCCAAAGAGTGAGTCATAGAATAGAGTGAACGCCCCACGGCCCCAGAGAGAGGGCGGGACTCACCAGAGCTTTATATGATACAGCACATTCATTCGCTCTAACCCCAGCTAAGCATTACATCCATGGAGATCATATGAAGGGAGGAAAAGTTTCATGACACATACTGAACTGGGCCATCTACAAAAATATATAACATGTGCTAAATTGTTCCCAGTGGGGAGAGGAAAGAGTAGTGTTTTTCTTGGAGAACTGTCAAGAAAATATGCACATTGTGCAATGGCTCAGCTGCAAAAGAAAGACCTCATATAAAGAGACGCTCAGAGGAATGTAGTGTGTTATACACAAGTAATTACACCGTTTATTATGAACAGACACTTGAACAGCACCAACACAACAAAGTTGAGTTTGACGATGCAGATTTTACTTCTTGGTGTTGCTTCAGATTTATGTGAAAGCAGCTTTATATTTCCATTCAGCCAATTTACTCATCACTAATCAATCAACAGTAAGAAGTAATGAAATTAGATCATAAAAAAGGTAATGAAAGTCATTACGAACAACAAAAAGGCTCCACAAGGACATTTAAAGCACAAATAAAAAGAGTCATACATTTGTGTGAATGGATGGTGCAGCTCTGTGAACAGAGGAAGTAGAGTCTGGGATCAACACTGGGCCATTGACATGACCATGACATGACGGACATAAGTCACATGACTGCCTTCACCAAACCGTTGGCTCTGAAGGGGTGGGAAGAACTGTGGGGAAGACGATGAGGAAGGGCAGGGGGTTTCCAGGGGGTATTTTGAGAGTCAGCTGCGCATCTCAGTCTGTGAACTTACAGTGTCTCCACATTTCAAATATCTCAATCTCACTGTTCATGTTTGGTCCTTTTCTTCTTTTATTAAACCACTAGAGGGATGGAACAACAGAGCGACACATCCACCGCAGCCGGGACAGACATCTCCACTGCTGTTACGGTAATCTCCTCAGTAAAATGCCAAATACATGACAAGAAAAGGGTGAAAATGGTGAAGAAGGGCCGTACTAAGTTCACTTATCATTCACTTTATGACAGACTTGAGGGTAATCATAAAGGATGGTAATCTTGGTTTGAGAGACAGAACTTTCAAGATGCCCGTTTATTGGTTTCATGACATGTGAAAAATGTATCCTAAACATTCACTTCTGGAAACAAAACCCCCAACAAAGCCAAAGTCCCCTATTGAAGGCAAAGACATGACGCAAATGGTTTTTCACATTGGAACTTTGTCCTACATTCATTAGACGGTGCTTTTGCAAAACGCTGGTTACAGGCAGATGTACCAACACTGTATGACTCACTGTCACACGTGTTCTCAAACAGGTGTTTAGAAAAGTCTTGCTTTATCCAGTCACATCTCCCTCAAGCTCAATACAGAAAGTTTCATCTTTTGTTTAATTAAATGTGGCCTGGTGTTGAGTTGGACAAAATATGTATTTTAAAAAAGGAACTAGGCCTGTGTTTTCCCGAGTTAAAAAGGAGATATTCAGACCAATAGATTTGTAGTTTCTCACTCAACGCATATTATTAAGCAAGATCTGTCTATGAACAGTGATTCTAGCTGATAAACTTATGACAAATAAATGGACCACAATAACAAAATATCTATTCATTATTTCTGTTCATATGTGGTCCATCTATGACACAAGCTGCACTTCACCGATCCCTTTCTTTTTGTTTTCATGTTTCTGGATACAACATGGGACACTCTTAACTGACTTTCTTTAAGGCTAGATTTTCCACACGAAGGCGACGTATAAGTGATGCCACTCAAGACACACATGAAGTGTTGCAGATAAATTAACCCCTAGACTGAAAGACACAGTCATCACTGTAGCCTGACGAGTAACTGAGATAAAAGAGAGAATACACAAAGTTGTCGCAACAACACATTTTAAAGTGCATTATGTTGCTAAAGAAAAATATTACGAAAAACAATCCAATTGAAACTATGTTATAAACACATGAATTGCATAAAAGTTAGAATCTATTATTTGTTATAGAAGTTATTTATTTATTTGACCTTCAATAACGCAAATATTATACTGCATAAAAAATAACCGTTTCCTCTAGTGCAAAAAGAATGTATACAGACAAACATTGAGCCCCAATAAATCTGCCTCTAGCTGTAATTTTATTGAATGACGAGTCAATATAGTAATTATGGGGACAGGCCTACAGAGTTGTTCTGGGTCTCAACAAATCCAAGTGAAAGTGACAAAGCCGTGTTTATGGTCAGATCTTCTTCACAGAGGACTGGGAACAGATACAAAACAACAGGCTTGAACCTGAAGCTCGGGACATCAGCTGCATAAATCCAGTCACAGTATTAAGTTACAGTATTCGTAAACATGGACACTTAGTGCAGTCTCTAATGAGCGTGAAGAGTTGACATATTTGACTCATGTGAGCCACTTTAGTGCAGGACATAGACTCTGGATGAACAATTCAAACCAGAGAGGCTCAATTTGATCCAGTAACAACTGTAAAACGTCATTATTCTGGGGCTCATGATCAGTTTCACTCTTAGTTTATACAGTGATGAGGATTTATTGATTTGTATGCAGTTCAACATGTTTACAAAGACTCCTTCAAAAAACCCTGCCAAGTTTTCTATTCAACAAGTCAACAAGACAAGACATTTCCATGGCACTTAGTGAAGTAAATGGCCCAATTACTCAGCTGCATGAAGTCAACACGTAGGCCCATTTCTTACTGATCCCAAGTCATTGTAGCTGACAAGTTTAATACAAATCATAAAAGTGTACGTGAACAAAAATAACACCAATGAAAAACGTCTTGTAGTTTGAAAGCTTTTTTCCATGCGACAATAATTTATAGCAGTGTAACTCTTGTTAGCACTTTAGCATTAGCCACCAGGTCAATTTACATGACAGCGTATCATCGCCCTGCAAAACCGGGCATACCCATTTTAATAAAGAAAGTAAGATCATGTTGGTGGTGTTGCCATTGTGCATTTATAACAAGACTGTGGTCGGTCAAATGTCTCGATTTAGGGGGATTTTCGCTTGCCAAATAAAGCCCATGGCCCAAAGCTGCTGTCCAGCCCGGGCCCAAAGTCACCCAGCTGTCAGGGCTAATCAAAGCCACATTTAGGGGAAACCAGAGCCAGCTGTGCGAGAGTGTGTGTGTGTGTCTTTTACCTATGGTGGAGATGAAGGTTGTGTTAAAGGCGTCGTCAGAGAAGCGGAACAACACGCAGGTTTTCCCCACGCCCGAGTCTCCGATCAGCAGCAGCTTGAACAGCAAGTCGTACGTCTTCTTCGCCATTTGACAAAGCTTTGCGTTTACCCGGACGAATACAAAAAAGGAAAAAATAACCTAACACGCCTATGTGCGGTCTAAAGCCACCTCCTCCGCGAACAAAGCCACTTCTGCCGTACTCTTTATACACTCAACAATCTGGGAATTGTTGATTAGCTTTGGCAAGCTAGTTGGCTAAATACCACCCAAATTACGTGTCCAAACTTGTGTCCGACAGGTTATATGTTCCAATCCGGACTGTTTCCCACCACAGCACAAAACACAAAGCAAAAGCAGTCGCTGCTCCCGTGTGATTCTTCTTTTCCACTCTTTCTCTTCTCCCACACAGTCAGGACAAAATGGCTCCTCTCTCAGCCCTGCTCACTCTTTCTTCTAACTAGCGGCGAGCTAATTCAAATTCTCAGCACACCCCGACATACCAGCCCCGTCAAAAGTTCGGCCCAGAAGAATGTAGACAAATTCTCAGCGTGAAAGTCTATCGATTTCACTGCCAGTCTATGGTTCTTTCGTTTATTCAGGAAAGATAGCCGCTAAAACACAGAGACGACCGCCGTCGCCTGAGAATGCGGCCTCGTCCAGGGCGACACCCTAGTCTGAAAGCCACGCCCACGTCCCGCCCTCACTGTCAAAATCCACTCGTCTGATTCGCCAATTAACCTGTCATGTCATTAGCCACTCTCATCTGATTGGTTCATCTTGCAGACATCCAGAGGTAAAAGGGCGTGCCTTAGATTGACAGAAAGGGCAAATGTTACTGCGTAAGTTATTCGGACATGCGGGCTCAAATCTCCTTTTGCTTCTCTTGTGACATTTATCCTAAGATCCAACATGGCGGCTTGTTTCACGTGGATCACTAAAAGCCGGGGTGTGCTCCAATTGTAATAGCAAAAGTTGGCGTTTGAAGCAGTGACTATCCCAGCTGTGAGTCAGGCCAAGTGATGTCATAAATATAACTACTTCTGCCCTTGTGACGGGCGTTTCCCATTTCTCTCTCTTCTGCACGGGTCAGGACATTTATCCCGTTATAAGATGCATAACGGCAATCTTTTATTACGGTGTTATGAAAGCCCACAGCTTACCACACAGTCATAACATAACTAAATGTATTAATTAATGCATCGATCATTCATTAAACTAAAAAGCCTTTGTCTTAGCCTATTAAAAAGGTCGGCTTGGAGAATAGAGTCTCTCTACACTGACTTTTAAAATACAAAACATAATGCATGTAGTTCAACTTCTTCCGCCTGTCAGTGCGGCTTGATTCTCAGACACTCCTCAGGAATGTGGAGTATGCCCTGCTAACTTCTGCCAAGTACAGACATGATTTGACAAGAAAAACACAAGAAAGTAAAATAAAATAAAAATAAATAAAAAATGTGTTAACCATATTTTACTAAAATCAACAGGATACCATAATAAATACATGTTGTACATAAATCTATGACCTGCAAATTAACTGTGCTATTTTCTAAACTCTAAAATTTAGAGTTTAGAAAATATTATATGAAGTATGATTTAGAGTCTAAATCATACTTCAACTTGTTGGCATAACAACTATTACCTCAACACTGAGTCATGGCCAGTTGTTGTAAGTGTCAACAGAATAATAGAAGCATCAAGAGAATAATGAAAAAAATATATATATATTACTGTACACCTGAGCTCCTCCAGAGTTACCATGGGCCTCTTAGCTGCATCTCTGATCAGAGCTCTGCTTGTCCTTGTCCGTACATTTTGGCGGACGGCCATGTCTTGATAGGTTTGTAGGGCCATAATCTTTCCATTTCTGGATGATGGATTGACCAGTGCGCCGTGAAATGTTCAAAGACTGGTAAATCTTTGTATAACCTAACTACTTTAAACTTCTCCACCCTGACCTGTCTGGTGTGTTCCTCAGACTTCATGATGCTGTTTGCTCCTCAACATTCTCTCAACAAACTTCTGTGGCCTTCACAGAACAGAACTGTATTTATTCCGAGATTAGATTACACACAGAGGGACTCAATTGTATCATTAGGTCAACTTTAAATCTTTCAGCATCAGGCAATTTCTGACAGCAGTAGCTTGCACTCAGGTAAAGGGGCTGAAAACTTCTGTAAATCATGTATAATTTTCTTTCAACTTCACAACTGTATGCTGCTTTGTGTTGCTCTTTCACAAAAGATGCCAATACAATTTATCTAAGTTTGTGGTGGTGATGTGATAAAATGTGGAAAAGTTCCAGGAGTACGAACAATTTCGCAAACCACTGTATGATATTACTCTCTTGAAAGAAAAGACCGATTGCATATACTGAAACTTACATTTATAATGTCATATATCAGTTCTTAACACACCATTCCAACACTCGGGCCACAAGATTGTGCCCTCTCAAACCTAGATGACACATTTTTGTCTGCTTATCTTCAGGGTAGGTTATAGAATAATACTGAAAAATAAAAACATACAGAACAGGACAAAAGTCAGAAGTAAAAAAAAACCACAAATGATTAATGAAGAAGCTTGAATATCAAGAAAAGAAGAAATGTACAAACAAATCAATTCAGGCTTAGTCAGACTGGGGTTTGTTTTATTTTAGCCACAATGTGGTGCTGCTGTGCTGTGTTAAAGCAGAAGATAAAATGAGCAACCTGATTATTTATCAATTCAGATTTAATTTGTTTTTTTTTTGGCTTCCTAACTCTGTGCGAAGAAGCTAGTTATACATTTAGCATAGGCCAATTTGTTTTCCACACGTATAGACCCTTTTAAAACCACTCAGATACGTCTAAGTGATATCAGAGCCTGGTTTAAAGACATTTACTATTGTATTATGTGTTAATTTAATAACAGAATATAATTTTGATACACATTTTGATAAAGGCAAAATCCTATTTTTTAGGTTTACTGGATAAATACATACAGAAATATTGACCTCGCAATTGATTTTATCTAGAGATATTTTATGTATTTTACCACAAATTATACTTAAATATTACTTTACATTATACTATGTACAGCTCAAATTTAATTTTGAAGCTAGAAAATGTATTTGCCCCCCATTCTTTGTAATAGAAAAGCAAACTAATAGACATTTCAACCCTGGCTGGATTTTTTCTTTGTATTTTTTGATAAAGATTTAAAACAATTAACATTTATATCTGATGTCAGTTAATTAATGCATTGTATGGTTTTCTGCTGAGTTTTGAATATTCTGATGATACATTTAAAGGGTGTACTGTAGGGGCCAACTTTGAATGTAGGCCATGACCAGATCTAGGTCTATGTGCACCGCTCTATATAGCCCTGTCTGTCAAACATCAGCCAATGACACAATAGTAAAATAAAATGGTATTGAGTTAGTCCAATTTACAATTTGCTCCAGCAAACCTTATTAGCCTATATTTGAGAAAACTCCACTTCCCATGATGCTTTGTGCGCCTCCGCAGTGATGTGGGGTGTGGTGTTGAAATGACTGGATCCCGCACTGGAGCCTGTAAAAGACAGACGGCAGGAGGATGCGGACAGCGCTGTGCTGCGGATCTTCTGGTTATTTCTGGATGATGAATTTTATTAATTTTTACCGCTGTCATTCTCGGGAATGATTGCTTTTAATCAAATCACAGCGGGGACCTTTGGCGGGACTGCAATGGAGCGCCGATCCTGTGCGTGAGATTCCCAGCGTTTGTCTATAAAGCTCATCATACATTAATTAGCTATTGAAATTGGAACACATAATTTTTGGTCTTTGTTAGGATATTTTAAGTGGATGTCGCATTTTCCCCGCGTTACGGCACAGAAAACATGAGGATGTTTTGAATGATTTAAAAACCATCCCCTTTTAACAGGAAACGGGAATATTATTGATCCAAGATTGGTAGGGTATAGCGTGTCATCAGTTTATCATCAATAAGGAATTCCGGAGGCACAAACCAATCATGTCTAAAAGCAAAAGCAGTGAATGCATAAAGGTGGTAGTAAGATGCCGGCCTTTGAACCGAAAAGAGGACACCAATGGGCCTGCAGGTGGAATTGTGCAAATGGATTTGAAGTTGGGGCAGGTCATCCTCAGAAACCCCCGTGCGCCCCCTAGCGAGCCCCTAAAGACATTCACTTTTGACGCTGTTTACGACGCCAACTCCAAACAACGAGATCTTTACGACGAGAGTGTCCGGCCATTGATAGATTCGGTTCTTGATGGTTTTAATGGCACAATTTTTGCCTATGGACAAACCGGGACTGGTAAGACTTACACCATGCAAGGGGCATGGATGGACCCTGAAAAGAGAGGTGTAATCCCAAATGCTTTTGACCACATCTTTACCCACATTTCACGCTCTCAATCAGACAAGCAGTATCTTGTGCGGGCATCTTACTTGGAGATCTACCTTGAGGAGATCCGGGACCTTCTAGATCCAAACCATGCAAATACAAGACTGGAGCTAAGGGAGAGTCCTGAGACCGGTGTGTATGTTCGAGATCTTACTTCTTGCGTTTGCAAAAGCATCAAAGAAATTGAAGAAGTTATGAATATGGGGAACCAAGCCAGGGCAGTCGGCGCAACAGACATGAATGAACATTCTTCAAGATCCCATGCGTTATTTTTCATTACAGTGGAGTGTAGCCAACCTGGGCCAGATGGAAGAAAGCATATCCGTGTGGGACGTTTAAATTTGGTGGATCTGGCAGGTAGCGAACGACAAGCCAAGACAGGAGTGCAAGGGGAGCGCCTGAAAGAAGCTGCTAAAATCAACTTATCACTATCCGCCCTAGGTAATGTCATTTCAGCTTTGGCTGATGGTAGAAGTGGACATGTGCCATACAGGGATTCAAAATTAACCAGACTTCTACAAGACTCTTTAGGTGGGAACGCCAAAACAGTCATGGTTGCCACCTTAGGTCCAGCCCCTCAACACTACGACGAAACACTGACTACTTTAAGGTACGCTAATCGGGCCAAGAACATCCATAACCAACCTCGAGTCAATGAAGATCCTAAAGATGCCCTTTTGAGAGAGTTTCAAAAGGAAATTGCCAGGCTGAGGGCGCAGCTCAACCATAGAAAGTGGAGAAACAAGCAGAAGAAAGATGGAGATGTTTGGGACAGGGATGGCGATGAGGACACAGCGGGAGAGGAGGACTATGAAGAGAAAGAGGGAGAGGATTATGTAATGCTGGAGGAGCAGAGACTGGAACTTGAGAAGGAAGCCATCAGAGGAGATCGATTCCTATTGACTGAGGAGAAGCAGAGGCTCCTGGGAGAGAAGGAAAGGATGATGGGAGACCTAAGGAAGGAGCAGGAGGCCACGGAGCAGCTCACAGCCAAGTACAAGGTGAGACAAAGGTTTCAGTAGACTGTAAAACGGCCTCAGCAGGGTTATCATGGTCTACACAACCACACACAGTCCATCACTGTTGGCTCCACTGTCCATTATGAGCAATAGACGTAGATAAAAATCCACTCTAGATTGTTTTTAATCACTGGAATTCATGAATCTGTTCAATGTTTTATGTCCCAAGTGCCCAAAAAGTCTCCCCATCTCACTAACTGGAGAACTGCAGATGTTGGTTGGGTCTTTGTGAGTTTGCAAAGCCACCATACACTTATTAGCACACTTTATCTGAGTAACACTGGGCTGTAAAAGCAGACTGCACTCACACCACTCCTTACAAGACTATGTGAACACCTACAGCTCTGCAAGGACACGTTGTTGCCTTTGAGCTAGATGCCAGACATAAGTTGAAATCTGTGATCAATTTCCTTCAGACATTTAGAGCTGCTTAGATTGTGTGGCAGCAATGCACGTGTCTTGAACTATCGTGCTCCTGAACATGTCAAATTATGATCAGAAAGTTGACTGTGTCATATTTTTTGGAAGATATATTTGGCTTGTCATCTTTTAGGGTGAAATGGGGGTCCTTGGTAAATCGTTAAAAGTTGTGATTTGATCTCACCATGCCAGTATCAGCCTTACACCATCAACAAACTGCCCCGTTTCTATTCAGCCTGTTCTAATTAAGTACATGTATGTCATCAAAATAACCCTCCAAACCCAAAATAGAACCCCACTACCCAGTGCCCACCCGTAACGAAGACATTATTGTACTCTAGTGAAGTCCTTTTAATCGGTGCCAGGCCTCTAGGAGTTGACCCACTTTAGTTTGTTTCCAGAACGATGCAACAGTGTTCATTGTGTCGTAATTAAAACCTCCCAAAAGGGTTCTTTATTTAACTAAACACAGGTAGATTTCAATGGCTCCCAGAACAGAAACTCGCCTAGACTTCGCAGGATGTAACGATGCAAATCTCACGTATTTTCACCACATGCATCTCGTGGTACGTTATTTGTTGCAATATGTTGGAGAGGTGAACAGAAATGTAGATATGCCTCTTTTAA
Source organism: Chaenogobius annularis (assembly GCA_015082035.1). Lineage (NCBI taxonomy): Eukaryota > Metazoa > Chordata > Actinopteri > Gobiiformes > Gobiidae > Chaenogobius > Chaenogobius annularis. Next base: position 1,235,025 of record BJKM01000127.1, on the reverse strand, counting down.
AATGTCTTGACAAGACTTAATAACTGTAATTTCCTTCATGTTGTCATGGTCATTGATCATGGCTCTGTTGTTGTTGTTGTTGTTGTTGTTGCAGTTGGGCTGGTCAATGTGGACAATGTGTAGGACATCCTCCTATTGATCAAACTCGATTTTGATTTGATTTTTTTTTTTTTGTCTTTTCAAAACAAAAGAAAAATGTCTTTTAGTAATAATATAATTAACATAAACTATATAGACTTTTCATCTGCGCCATTTAACACAGAAAAATAATAACAATGTTTCATCTGCTCAGAGTATTGTCTGCCTCTCCATTCAAATTCTCTCTTTCGATTTTGCAATTAATTGCCCATTACCCACAAAATAAGCTCTCATTTAAGATATTGCGACCCCTCAGACATAGTAGGCCCACAATGCTTTTTCATTTCAGAATGAACAAATGCTCTTGAATCTTGAAACATAATACATTAATCGGCTTACAATTCAAGCACATCTAATTTAAACATACAAAGATGAAACATTCTGAAAATCCTACTTGGATATATTATACTAATTATTGGCAAAGTCAGAAGCCAGATGATTTGACATAAGTGAGGCAAGATGTTGAAAATGGTAGAAGGTGATAAAACTGCATCTGTGTCTCAGTTGTTCACCACAGCAGACGACTCTTTGTGATCTCATGCTGACGACGAGCTGTGACCACTGGAGCCTAAAACCACTTCTTCAGTTCCTGGTCCACACCGTCAACCCATAAAATCATGAGTCAGGCCTGGATTAATCACTTGCTCTGATTCACGGTCCACTCAATAAGTCACTCGTGCAGACAAAACGCAGCCTATAACTTCACTGCCGGACTGAATCTAAGCTGGACTGGGACAGAGAGCTGCAAACGTCCTCAGGGTTCATAACAAGCGAGAGATACAGCGAATACGTCACTTGTTTGGGAACAATAGTGGTCGCCTAAAGGAAATGGCTCATTGTGTGTAATTTTAGCAGCAAGGTCCACTTTTTATTGAACAGTGTAGATGTTATGAACTAGGCCAATTCAAAAGTGTGTTTTTAGCACTGCAGTCATTTATAAGTCATGCTTAAAACAGTTTTCAAAGCAGTCAGAATCCCTAGTAACCTAAATCACTCACTATTATTCCACTTTATTACGATGTTTGTACGACCTTGATTCAAACAACATTCAGTATTGTCATCACTCATTAGCGCTGACGCTCTTGTTGTTTGTTATTGTTGTTGATCAGCTCCACAGCCGCCACTTTAGCTCTTCACGTGCAAATGCTGTTGTTTACTTTCAGTCTGTTCTGCTTAGGGATCGTCCGAGATACTGGTATTAAGCTTTTAAAATCAATTATGTCCACAAATTGATCAAGTTTTTGTAAAATTCACAAATTAACTTTTCACATTTTAAATAACAAAATAATTGGTCAATAATTAGTTTGTGCAAAGAAGATGTTTAGTTCAGTTGCTCTTGTATTTTCATTTTAATTCACTAGTCTGATTTAAAAAGACACTTCTGATACACACAGAGGGACTGGGAAAAATGACTGGTTCCAAATATATTCCATATTGAACGATGTCGATATCTGGTGGGGGGAAAACAAACAAAAATTAGCACCCAATGTCTCAGCTTCACAGAGAGCAGACTGTGAACATAAGTAGGATCAAGATGGCTTTATGCATCGTATGTTCTTCAGAGTTGCTGAGTCGGCTGTGTCCTATTACTTCAGTTGAAAATGGCCATCTAAGCATCTTTTCTGTGCGCCAGTTCCTCTGAGCAGGTTTCAGGTCAAAGGAAAGTCCCACGAGGAGATGATAATGTGTCTGTGTCCTGCAGACGGAGCTTTCATGTCTGTGGTGATGAGGCTCAGGTTTCCTCGTCCAAAGCCCCGGGGCTCAAAACTGTTTGAAGTTGTCCGTTTCCTCCTCCAGGCGACTGTTGTAAAGGGACATTTGATTTGACTCCAAAAGTGCTCAAAGGACTATAAACCTTCATTCATAACCATAACTGTCTGTTACTGAAAACCAATGAGATTAACCAATATGTCGCATCTCATATTCAGTTGGGCTGAATTAATTAGTTCATCGATTAAGCCGAAGTAATTATCAACTAATATAGTGATCAAATAATAGTTATCTGGACAATACACAGACTCCAGAATAGGCCATGTGTTGAGAGAAGAGGTTTCTGAGCAGGAACTACATCAGAATGACACCAGAAATACATTAGTGTTTTTACTACAAAAAATGGTTGTAAATAAACTATGACGATGTTCTCGATCTCTTAATTTCAGTGAAATGTTCTAAAGAAAATGATTTTAAAAAATAAATTAGCATTCCAGACAACTAACTGATTAATCAACACAAATAATCGTAATTAATTGATTACTGAAATGACCATTCTAGTTTGCAGTTCTAGTTTTCAGACAATGCAATGGTGTGATTAGGATGGAATGCCGACTTTTTGGAATGGACGTATTTGGAATTTCAAAAGTTTTTAGGTTTGAAAAATATTGCTGCTTTGTTCTGTATTGTAAATATTCTCTCTACAACATTTGCCTCAACGCAGTAAAATAAAATAAGTGATTTAAATATATTATAGACGTATCATGTGGCCTTATCTTGAATATGTGTCTTAATCAATTTGAATTTCGCTTTTACAACATAAAATCATCCAAAACATGCATTGATCCGTCATCCGCCTTCAGCCTGAGCCCTCTGCCTCCACGACCTCCCTTTGTACCGTCTAATATAAGCCAGCCAATCACAGCCGACGACCTGCAGGCATCATCTCTCAGCCAATCACAACGAGGATGTGAAGGACGACGGCTTCACAGAAAGATGGAGGGAGAGTAGACGAGTGGAGCTGTAAAGGCAGCAGAAATGAATTTTTAAATGTCAGACGAGAAGCCGCTGACTCTCTCTGTCTGTGTATTTATTATTCCCGTCACCAGCTTTGGGAAGAATACTTCAAAATATATTTACAGAATTACAGAATACTGAATACCTGCATTCAAATGTATTTGTAACATATGCCGTCACATGGTCCAATTATAATACTGTATGTAATTATGTTTTCTTTCTTTTCCTGACTAATTCTGTGCCAAGATTTGTATTTTGTTCTAAATGAGCTTTTCCTAGTGACATCAAGCTTATTCAGTTCATTGATAATCGCCACTAAAGTTCAATACTGTCTCGTCTCTCGCACATTAGTAGTTTAGTTACTTCCCAGCGCTGCTCGTCGCACACTAAACCTTAAGTAGGTCATGAAATTGCACCGTCACCGTAGTGCTCGTTAGTTCATTGAGTTCGTCTCGTGTTTTGATACTTTTCACTAGCCACTCAAGTCTGATCCTCACAGTAGTATTTTTATGCAGACCCTGTGAAAGTTTGTACACAAAAACATTATAACTTCTGAATGAAGCAAAAGAGAAGCGGAACATAAAGTGATTTCAAGTGAGATACTGTGATTAAGAGCAGAATTTCACACGTGACGTCAGAGCCTGGTTTGAACACATTTACTTTTGTGTTTTATATTATTTGTCTATCTAATGACATTATGACGTACACTTGGAATGAAGGCAAAATCCTGAGGTTTTGCTGGACATGTCCTCACAGAAATGTTCACCCTACAATAGTGTTTCATGTTATCTACCGATGTTACATACTTTTTATAAAGCTCAAATACACTTTTGAGGCTAGAAAATAGTGTTTTCCCCATCATTTGTTTCAAACTAACTGATATTTCTACCCTGAAAATTCAAAATAGTTTCTTATTCTTTGTTAGAAATACATACAGTACATCAAATTCTTACAATTTAGATGAGTTTATCATTGAAATGTTTTGTGGCTTCATTCATTTTTCCTCCAGTCGCCTCCTTTCTGTCATTTTAATTCTAACGTCCATGCACATACAGTACATGAACGAAGTCAGCGACTTCACAGCATCTCACGAGTGTTCCTGTAACCTTAGCTGCCATATTGCATTGTGGGTGATAATGCTAAGCCTCACACCAGGCCCATTACAATGGCTCTGTAATGGGCCTGACGTTTGTAATGTGATTGTGACCGAGAGATAAAACCAGTCTAAGTTAGTTTGTTCAGAGACGTGTCGTTGGATTTAACCAGACTTAGTGGACTCAAAAGTACTTCCATAAAAGATTAGTCACATTAAAATAAATGTGACCACCAGCAATCATGTACTAAAGCTGATCAATTTAGGAAAAATCTAGTAGAGATATGGGAAGTGCAGACTCAATGCAGGACACATTTAAAACGCTTTAAATCAGGAGCTTAAACATCTGAGACAAGACTCTTAAATCTCATGTATTTCACAACATATTCGCACAGTTTTACCCTCAAATTATCACACAGAGACACGGTGACGTTGCATTTCTGTTTAGAGTGCAGTTTCTCTTGTAGTTTTTAAATAAAAGCGCTGCACAATTGATCGATATCACAACAAACCGAATACATCGCAATCATTACTGTTTTTAAGATGAAAATGTGAAAAAGACTGATTCTGATTGATAGTTCATGATTTTTCTTATTCTTTTCTTAGTTGGTTTTGGTTACGTTTTTATCTTGACAGAGGTTGACTAATACATTAAGGCATGAACGTTTTTGTCTCGATATAATTGAAATTATTGTGTCAAAAATGTAATCAAATATCGCAAAAAATACCGGTACCACAGCACTCGCAATATTTTCTTACATTGTGGATCCCAGCCCTGGTACGTATCGATAACCACTACGTGCACTAAAACATCTACGATTGATGCGTAAAATGTTTAAATCCTAACAATATGCTGGGTGGCATTATAGTTATTTACCTTTGATTTCAGTTCATGTTGAATAAATGATAATTATAATGTTCCACGTGAGAAGAACCATGCACAAACAAAACCAAATAAAATGTATTGTATTTGTAGCACAACACAACCATAATTTGTGTTTGTGTCGTGAAATTAAAGGTGGCCGATTTCTCATTTTTGGACGATATTATGTCAATGCAACAGAAATGTGCTAAAACGTGTCTTTAACTGCGATAGTTTAGGTTTGATTATCAGACAAATGTGAAATGTCAGCCAAATGAATCACAAAAGTGTAGAAATGTCACCTTAGACCGCATGATTTTTCATTTTTAACATTCAATCAGGTCTTTTTCACTAGAAACCATCTCCTCGCTATGCAACAACATTCACAATATTACGTAAAATGCAATGCTTTGTGTCAAAACCACCGCCAGCCATCCAGGCGAGCGGAGAATGATCATTTGGAGTCTTCTCCCCCGACCGCACATGCTTCTGCAGCGTCGACGGAGGGGGAGGGGACTTCACGCTCTGCCGTACACACCAGAAGGACACCGAATCACACTGCAATTTCAAGTTGGCATTGATTATAGCCCGAGGTCCTCCCGTTTTCCCATGGCTGTTTTTTGCGTGCGTGTGTGATTTATTACGCATTTATATTGAAAGAAAAACCTTGGATATAGTGTTTAGTTCTAAATTTTGACATGGTTTAGTTCACTTTCTTCCCCAATTTCCCCAGTTTCATCATTTGATGGGATTAAATTGCAAAGTCTGCAATTTTTGAAGCACCATAATCTTCTTATTCTGCAAAGGAAAACTGCAAAGCCCCGTAGTTTAGAATATCTGTGCAAACATGTTCTGAAATGTGATTCTTGCATTGTAGTTTGTCAGTTCTTATTTCAGTCTTTTTGTCAATTGTCCTGGACGCGTTTAAAACGTGCACTAAACACGTGTGAATTAAACAGAATTAAAACATGAAGCGCAAATCAGAGGGGGAGATAATATATAACGTTATACTTCTTTCTGCTCCTTTTTTCCCTCACACAGTTTGATGTGTGAGGAAAAAAAGAAATCAAATAAATCTTCACTTTTATTTTAACATGTCGGTCTAATCCCTCATTCGTCCAGGAGTGTTCCATTGTCGAAAAAGATTCAGTTGTAGTCATCTGGACTCTGTTTTAGTAAAAACAAATCAACTGTTTTTTCTAAAACAGAGTCCAGATGACTACAACTGAATCTTTATCGACTTTTATTTTAAATGTATCCTAAATTAATGAAAACAAAAATACAAATTTAAAAACAATGAAAAACCAAACCGCAAAAAAATTGCAATTAGATTTTCTTCCCAAATCATTTAGCCTGTTGAGCCTGTTGTCAAGTTGAACATTTACTTTCTGATCAAATTGCGATTGCTTCTGTCTTCTCTTTCATGTCGCCTTTGGCCCGAGCCTCTTGTTTTTGCACCTCTTTGACGCTTGAGTTTGCCCGGAGTCAGTTTGTACTGGACCTTATTATGATCTTTTCCTCTGCACAGAACAGAAGTCATTTATTGTTGGTGCATCCTTCTACAGCTCCTCTCTGGCTCTCACCGGACTATTCTTAGATCACATTTTCTTGGGTCAGAACTGAACTGCAGCCTCAACTTTCACTCACACATCGTTCATGCTTTGATACATTTGCAAAAGGCTTGAAATATGGTGACTGATTGTAGATATAGAATATTTAAGACTAAAGTGTTTTATTATTATGAAATCTGAAATAGTATTCTTTTTGGACATTTTGATTCAAAAACGATCTTTTTGTATGTGTTTTAGATTCTGTAAAGTCCAGATAAAGATTACGATGATCAAAATACGGCTGTGATTATAGTCTGTAGTCGAGTAGTCTCGCTTCGTCCATTAATTGTTGCAGCCGTAATAATAGATGCACCCAGAAGTGCGTGTTGTGTGATATATATATATATTTTTTTTTTGGGTACATTTTTTTAAAGAGATTTAAACCTAAAAGACAAGAATAGAACGGGACCAGTGAGCAAAAATAGAGAAACAAAAATCACTGCACATTTTAAAGAAAATAATAGTCACATTTGGTCCAAAGTCGATCAAATTAGTCCATTTCCCAATTAAGCTGAATGCAATTATTTCCATTGGTCTGATGTCTGTGACCATGTCAGTCCACTCTTTGATCGTTGGTGAGGTTTGTGTGTCATTTCTTTGTGATGGCCTTTTGCCCCTCATTATTTTTATTTGGCATGACGTCACATGAAGTCCACATTACATGTTTGTTTAGATGGCTTGAGCCTTTAGCGGACAGAACTGATGTAAGTATAAAGTTTTGGCCCTTAGTTAGGGAAATGTCCAATGTGCAAGTGACATTACAATATATAGTTGCTGGGCTGCTCACAAATGCCCACACGCCTCGTACTCACAGTGGACGGTTCATGGATGGAGTGAGTGTACTTCCTGTTTACGCGTTGCCATCCTGTCTAATTAGAAAAGGAAAGGCTTGGGCGAGAGCGAAGCCATGTCTGTGTCGACGTGCTTTGGACTTCATGGAATGTTATAGCGGGTTATGATTACCAAGAGAAATAGTAGTACTTGTACCCTTTAGATTCTAGCTGTAAATCACAAGTAAAACAGAAAGTAGCTTAAGGTTTTGTGTTTTAAATCAGTAAACTGTATTTAAAACCTGTTAAACACTAAGCTTTGTACGAAGCCAAAGTAGCAACACATTTACTTTTACATCTAAAATCAAGTATGTCCCTTAGTAAAATATTCTTACAGTCAAGTATTTATCACAGATTGAGGCATCAAGATGAAAGGTTTTTGGTTTTGGATGGATTGACAGAACTCCACGCAAAACAAACATAAAAGATCTGTTCCATTTGTCTGGTCCTGCTCAGGCATAAGGTGTGTGTTCATCTCTGCTCACCATCTTTCAGCTCCAAAGGATCCAGCTCTGAATTATTGATGAATGTGCGTCTGTTTTTAGCTTGAGTTTGGACTATCTGATGTTATTTGTCAGAGATACCACCGCCAAGATATCCAATGTTTAACGGTAATTTGGCTTTTTGTTTTCTGTAGACTATTGCAGAAATAGTTCAAGTAGCTAACTGTTGTTTAGTCTCATTAAATATAGAGAATAAATTACCAAGCCTATGAATAATATATTGTAACATCTTCTCAAGCAGTGCAGAAGCTCTTCAGAGACCACTAAGTAAATCCTTTCATTACAGAGCATTATATAGTGTAAAAACAATTTTACCATTATGTACATTAGACTGGGCTGACTCACAAAAGACACACAAAACCAGTGTTAAGTTTGCCCCCTACAATAGTTCATCATAGTTTTTGTCAATGTAATGTAGCTAAAAAGTCATAATAATGACAAAAACAATGATTAAAATTACACATCTTTTAATTGACTATAACTATAATATATACATGTATGTCAAATGTACAGATATTTTCATTACATAATAAGAAACTGAACATGAAAAAATGAAATGGCTGAGTGGGGACTAGTTTCACAAACTGAACATCCTAGAAACACGTCTTTACATGTCCCATGAAGCTTTGCGATGCAATTTATAGTAGTTCAAACATAAACATACCTTTTTCTTTTAGTTTTTATCAACTCAAACTAAAGAATTAAATGAAAGAGTAAAACTGTCAGACGTAACCTCTAGTTGTATTTTCTACTGCTCTGTCTTATCCATTCACTGAACACAGCTCTCCTCTCCCACTATTCTAGACACGACTAACTCTGACTGGAGTGTGTTCAGCTTAGTCCTCTTGCATTCACATGTCACATCACAATATTTCAGTTGTGTGTAGCTTGACGGTACATGTGTCTTTCTTGCCTTGAAAGTTGACTCCTGGAGGACAGCGTGACTCTGTTTCCTCTCCGTCTGTTTTTCCTCCTCTTCAGTTTTCTGATTCTTGAATGCAGCCCTGTCCTCGTCATCACACGCACAGACATATTTTTAGGCCTGAAGTTCCCCGGATGCCGCTCTCATTGGCTAAGTAAAGAAAGATTAGCTCGATGACTTCCTCAGAGTTCACAGCACAAAAAGGATCGGTCACAGTGAAAAAATGTGCGGATGAACCAGATTATACACGGACAAACTGTAGCTGGCATTCCACTTTATACCATAAAACATGACTGTCACTCATTCATAATCTAATAACAAAACCTTTCTGCAAACTTGTATCACTTGTACATTTTTGTGAATTGCAAATAGATTGATAAAAGGCCATGTGGTGTATAATCAAACGTAAAAAGTGTTTTTGCTTGTAGGTCAGAATACATAAAAATTAAAGAGTGTTTGTGGTAGTAGTGGGTATTTTCAGCCCTATCCACATCAAAGATCCTACATAACCTGTAAAACTCCTTTCTTTCCTTTCTTTCCTTCCTCGTTTTGTTCATTAAAATAGCATCAAGCTTTATTTTTGTCCTTTTACTATTACACTTGACTCGTCGCCAATGCGTTACAGGCGTTCAAAAGGAGATCTGACGCTGTTCTGAATGGGCCTTTTAATGTAACGAAGCCGCGAACAGACATGAGCAACGCACAAAGCGCAGAGGAGCGGACAGCAGTGCACAAAGACCGGCTCAAACAAAGAGGTCTTCTGTGCGTCTCTGAAGGACTGCACTGAGCTCTAATGTGCGCGGAACAATGAGCAGAGCTGGACACAGAAGCTCTTTGCTACAGGAATGTGAACTCTTCTTTCTGTCCGTTCTGCGCTCGGTCTCCTTCTGTTGACACTGGTCTTACAGTTGAGCCCCGCGGACACCATTGCCCTGTGTGTGTGCGCGTGTGTGTGTGTGAGTGTAGTTATGGATGTGAAGCTCCTTACGTCACATGACCTCAGGCTCTGTTGCCGTGCAAACCCTCAGACGCTAAAGCCAGGGAGCATATTATATATTAGCATTAGCGCATAAATCTCTCACTGCAGGTTTGTTTTTATGTCAGGTTTCATTAGAGTTGCCAGAAATACTTGTAAAAATAAAGACTTTAATATATTCACGTTCTACTTTTGTGCAACAACTAGACCAACATAAGTTATATTATATGATGGTTCAGGAATTTGTAAAGTGCTTTCCGCAATACAACTAAAAGTTATTATGTATGGGTGATATTGACAGAGAGGAACATCAGGAGTATCCAGAAAACGATATTCAGATGATGTTACGTCAATTAAACAGAAATGTGTTACAACATGTCTTTCAACGTATTGGTTGAGGTTTAATTATCAGACAAATGTGAAATGTCTGTAAATTTATCACAAAAGTGCAGAAATATAACCTTATTCTAAATCAACATAACTTTTTCATTTCTGTTTTTGTTCACTTTTTTTTTTTATTTAGCATTTTTTCCTATAAACAATAAACTTGACATTCAAATGTTCAAAACAACATGAATTATATGATCTAAATTTGAATTATTGTCTATAATTATTATTATTAGTATGACCAAAGCTGGGTTACTTCCTATCTGATCATTATAATGCATGTGTTAATCGTAATAATTAACTATTTTAGTGGCTAAAAAAACAAACTCACTGTTACTATGCAACACAGTAAAACACATGAATGTTTCTTTCTAGGGCTGCAAGATAAATCGCAATCAAATTGTAATCGGCAGCATAAGTTCCATTGCAAACAACAAAGTATCGTGTTTTATACAGTGTAAAAGCTGCTAAATTGTAGATTAGGCCTGTACAAACATGTTCTGAAATGCACGGGTTTATCACTTCAGACTTCAGTCTAATGTTGACGCTCTTGGACGAGTCTAAAATGTGAAAGATCCCACTAACAAAACTGAAATCACAAAACAAATCGTACTTGCAAAACTCATCAGAATCAAAATCACAATTCTACATTCATCCAGAATCGTTCAGTCCTATCTTGTTGTGGTTTTTTGTTTGTTTGTTTATGTGTGTGTGTGTGTGTGTGTGTGTGTGTGTGTGCGTGTGCTTGTGTGTGTTTCATTATTAAATCCTTCTACTTTTCCTGAGGCCCATCTGTACTGATGCTTGCAGCTTGTAGAAGAGTGGCGTAAACTTTATTTTACAGTGACAAAAATCTTCTGATTAATCTCTATAATAATGTCTACTTTGCATAATGGCCCTTACACCTTTCTGCAGCTTGTCATAGTCAGACAGATTGATCCTCAGGCCGTCACGCTTCACTTTGAGCAGACTTCAGCTCGTTGTGCTCTCGTCCCTGACTCATCAGCACAAAGAGACCCACACACGCAGATTAAATGTCCACATGAACTCATCTCGACCTCAGCGGGCGCATTTTTGGAACAAGGAATTTAGCAACTGTAACAGAATTTACCCTTCAAGATCAATAGGACATATGTTTTACTTTTGTTTTTCTAATTTAACCAGTGGTGGAAAGAAACAGCGTACAATAGTAAAAGTACAGTCAAAAAAAATGTTGCTCTCTGTACTTTACAGAAGGATACTTTTTACTTTTACTTCACTACGTCTGAGAGCAGAAATCTGTACTTTCTACTCCATTAAAACTGTAAACTTGACTGAAAAGAAGTCTGGTTTGAGGGGTTATTTTTAGCATGTTTATGGCGTCGTCCTGCCTAAAGGTTTTAAGTTCCCATTCCAGTTTTGAGCAAACAAAAATATACACTCAAAACGCACAAGGAAATAGATTTGAATTACTACTGTTGACCAAAAATCTATTCTTTCAAATTCACTACATTTAACGCTTTAAAATGAAATACTTTTCGTAACATTTAACATTCACCAAGCCCCCTTATGACAAGAAAAAAAACAAGGCATGTATCGTCGCCGGATTGGCGGTTACCGGCTCCACCTGGAGCCAGGCCTGGGGTGGTGCTCGACGGCTAGCGCCTGGTGGCCGGGTCTTTTCCCACGGGGCCGGCCGGGTGCCACCCAAACGAGTGACGTGGGGCCGATCCTCCGTGGACCACCACCTGCAGGAGGATCCGTAGGGGCTGTGCAGAGGGATCTTGGCGGCATGTCGCGGCAAGGGCCGTCGACGACCGGATCCCTCGACGCAGAGATAACTCTGGGGACATGCGAAAGCGTCACCATCACTGGGGAGAAAAGCCTCGAGCTTGTGCGGGAGTGTTGAACGGTTCACCGACTAGATATAGTCGGCCTCATCCGATTTTGCATCTGATCTTGTATGCTACACGCACAGTTTGGGGCACTGGAACCCATCCTCATCGAGAGGAGGCTGGACGCGTCCACTTCTCGTGGTGTTGCTGCGGGGAAGGCGGCGGGCTGGCGTGTGGCTTTGCTATATTTGCCCTCACAGCTCAGCCGCTCAGTGTTGTTTGAGTTTACCCCACAGTGAACGAGAGGTCGGTCCCTACGCCTTCGGCTGTGGGACAGTGTCTCTCACTGTGTGTGTCGGCCTACGGGAAACCGAACAGCGTGGCTGAGTACCCGGCCTTCTTGGGTAGTCCCTGGAGGGGTACTGGACGTGCATCCGACCGGTGGACTCCATGTTCTACTGGGACTCTACGCCCACTGTGGCAACGACAGTGACACTGAAGGGGTGATTGGGAAGTAACGGCCCCGAATCTGAACCCGAATGCGGGGTTTCAGTTATTGACTTTCTGTGTCTATAGTTCACGGACTACTGTCCATACGAACCACAAGTGTTCAAGCACGAAGGGTCGCACCAAGTGCACGTGGCACCAGGACACTCCTAGTGCCGGAGGTCAATGATCAGAGCTTTGTGTCGCTGTCATTACCTCCGGCGCGTGTCTTGGACACTCGGGTAAAGAGAGGGGCGGAGCTGTCAACCGATCACCACTGGTGTGAGGTGGATCGCGTGGGGTGGAGGAAGCCGGAAGACTTGGCAGGCTCGCAAGCGTATATGACGGGTCTGTTGGGCGAACGTACTTGCGGAGCCCTGCTGTCAGCAGGGTCTTCATGTCAACCTTCCTGGAGAGCCTTCTCCAAATCTCCGGGGAGCTGGGGACTATTAGAGTCACGAGTGATCATTTCTCGACGCTCCATTGTCAATGCGCGCTGTCTTCGTGGGCAGCTGTGGGTCGCAAGGCTCTCAGGTGCCTGTCGCGGCGCAACCCCGACGACCGTGGTGTGGATCACCGAATTAGGGTATTGCCGTCAGGCGGGAAGAAAGGGAGGCTACAGAGGCTCTTGTTGCTGGACTTCCTGAGGCCGTTAGAGGGGTATGCGTGGCAGGCGCTGCCGCAGCTCGGTGCTGTCGCTAGCAGGCAAAACCTGGGTTTTTTTTTCTGGGAGGAGTTCGGGGAGGCGCTGGAGGAGTGACCCTATCGGTCGGCCCCAAAATGAATTTCTGGCAAACGTTCCGGCGCCTCAGGAGGGGGAAGCAGTGTCCACCAACACCGTTACGGCGGCGGGCTGGGCGACCTGCTGACCTCGAACTGGGGCGTCGTTCGCGGCGTGAGGAGTACTCTTGAGGACCTCCTTAAATCCCACTGGCCACGTTCTTCGAAGAGGAAGTGAGACTGAGGACTTCGGAGGCTGACTCATCTATCACCCAGCCGAAAGTCATAGGTTGTTTGGCAAACTCCTCAGTGGCAGAGCTCGGGGGTGGATGAGAATACGCCGAGTACCTAAAGTTCTGGAGTTGCAGGACTGTCTTGGTTGCACGCCATCTGAACATCGCGCTTGCGCGTCAGGGTCGGGTGCCTCTGGACTGGCACAGACCGGGGTGGTGGTCCACTCTGTTCAAGAAGGGGACCGGAGGGTGTTGCTCCAACTATAGAGGATCACACTCCGTCAGCCTCCCGGTAAGGTCTATTCCAGGTACTGGAAAGGAGATCCGACCGATAGTCGAACCTGCGAATTCAGGAGGAGCAGATGGTTCTTCGTCTGGTCTGGAACACTGGACCAGCCTATACTTGCCTACGAGGTGCTCGAGGCTTCCATGGGAATTGCCCAAACCAGTCCCAGTGTGCTTTGGTGGATCTGGAGAAGGCATTTCGGACCGTGTCCCACGTGTGCCCTTTGGGCGGTGCTGCGGGAGTACGGGTCCGGGGCCCTTTGCTCAGGGCGCCCGGTCCCTGGTATACCGAGCAGGGAGCTGTGTTCGCCATTGCGGCAGTAAGTCAGACCTGTTCCCAGTGCGTTTGGACTCCGCAGGGCTGGCCCTTTGTCACCGGTTTGTTCATTGTTTTTATTGGCACAGAATTTTAGGCGCAGTCGGGGCGGAAGGGGCGTCGGTTTTGGAGAGCATCCAGGATCTCATCCCTGCTGTTTGAGATTTGATTTGTCCTGATGGTCCATCAAACCTGGACTTGCAACATGCACTGGGACGTGTTTGCAGCCGAGTTGAGCAGCTGGGATGAGAATCACAGCCTCAATCGAGCTGTTCTCGGACCGAAGAAAAAGTGGCTTGCCCTCTCCAGGGGTGGGGGTCTTGCCCCAAGTGGAGGAGTTTAAGTATCTTCGCGGATCTTGTTCACTGAGTGAAGGGAAGGATGGAGCGTGAGATTGACCAGGCAGGATCGGTGGAACAAAAAAGAACGCTGCATGTATGCGGTCGCTGCATCGGACCGTTGTGGTAAGTAAGGATGCTTGAGTGAAAGACAAAGCTCCGATTTACCGGTCAATCTACGTCCTACCCTCACCTAATGGTCACTGAGCTTTGGTAGTGACGAAAGGACATAGATGCGCGATACAGCGTCGAAATGAGTTTCCTCCGCAGGGTGGCGGCGCATCCCTTATAGAGATATGGTGAGGAGCCAGCACAGGAGAATTCGGAGTAGAGCCGCTGCTCCCTCCACGTTGAGGAGGCCAGCAGCTGGTGGCTCGAGCATCTGTTTCGCGATGCCTCCTGGAACGCCTCCTCTAGGCAGGTGTTTCGGCATGTCCCAACCGGGGAGAGGCCCCGGGGAAGACCCAGGACACCTGTGAGGACATGTCGTTCGGCTTGGCCTGTGAAGCCCGGGATCCCCCGGAGGATGTTGAGGAAGTGTCTGGGGAAAAGAAGTCCCTGGGAGTCCCTGCTTAGACTACTGGCCCCGCGACCCGGCCCGAATAAGGGAAGAAGATGGCGTGGATGGAAACATTTGAACTTATTACGAGTATGTTTTGGCATTGGTATTTACTTTGACTCAAGTAGCAAATAGTATCTTTCCCCATCACTATTTAATGATGACTTGAAGAAAATAAGTAAATAATCGATAAATAAATAATGATGATACTGATTCCACTTTTGGGATGGAGAGACAAAAGCTGTTGGTGGGAGGCAAAAACATCATCGACCACCACCAACGCAGCAGAAGAAGATGCTGGAGGTGAAAGAACACGAGATGGTGAGCAGGTGAGCAGCGCGCTCGACAGTTCAACAGTGAGATTGCACTGAAGAGTATTATTGAACGTGTACTTTGTGTCAGTCTCGCAGTGAGAGGAGATGCAGCAGCAGAATGTTGTTTCAGGACGAGAACTGTGGAGCTCAGAGAAACGTTCACCTCATTACAACAAGAAGTGGAGGCCAAGACCAAGAAACTCAAAAAGGTATTGATTTAGAGTGCCCAAGTACCACCGGATCAAATGTTTGGCTTTACGAATACCACCATGTCTAAAACAAGACTTCATTAGGTCTACAACAGGACTAATACAGGACTAAATGGCTCTATAGCAGGACTAAAACAGGTCTAAACAGATCTAAAACAGGACTAAATGGGTCTATAACAGGACTAAAACAGGACTAAAACAGGTCTAAACAGATCTAAAACAGGACTAAATGGGTCTATAACAGGACTAAAACAGGACTAAAACAGGTCTAAACAGATCTAAAACAGGACTAAATGGGTCTAAAACAGGACAAAAACAGGTCTAAAACAACTAAAATAGGTCTAAAACAGGTCTAAAACAGGTCTAAACAGGACTAAAACTGGATTAAACTGGACTAAAAGTGAATGAAAACAGGATTGAAATAGGTCTTAAAGAAGACTAAAGCAGGTCTAAAACTGGACTAAAACCGGTCTAAAGCAGGGCTAAAATAGGTCTAAAACAGGACTAAAACTGGACTAAAACAGGTCTAAAATAGGTCTAAAACAGGACTAAAAGAGGACTGAAACAGGACTGAAACAGGACTAAAGCAGGACTAAAACAGGTCTAGAATTTTATTAAAACAGGTCTAAAACAACTAAAACAGGTCTAAAACAGTTCTAAAACAGGACTAAACAGGACTAAAACTGAGATTAAACTGGACTAAAAGTGAATGAAAAACAGGACTGATAATAGCGTCTAAAGAGAAGATAAAGCAGGTCTAAAACAGGACTAAAACAGGACAAAAAAAGTCTAAAAAGTTAAAACAGTCTAAGCAGATAAAACAGTCTAAACAGACTAAAAGCAGGTCAGAAAGGACTACTGAACTGAAACAAAAATGGAAAACAGGACTTAAAAAAGTTCCTAAAACGGGACTAAAACGGACTAACAGGTCTAAGCAGGGCTAAAAGGAGGTCTAAAACAGGCTGAACAGACTAACGCAGGACTAAAGCAGGACTATAAGGTCTAAAATTTATTAAAAACAAACTAAAACTGGGACTAAACTAGGGCTAAAAACTAAAGGTTAAACACTTAAAGGCAGGACTAAACCGGACTACAAATTAGAAAACAGGACTATGAGGACAAAACAGGACTAAAAAGGTCTAAAATTGGACTTAAACAGGACAAAAGCAGGTCTAAAACGGATTAAACAGGTCTAAAACTGACTTAAACAGGTCTAAACAGGTCTAAAACTGGACTAAAACTGGACTAGAAAACTAGACCTAAATTGTGGCTAAAACAGTTTTAAGTAGGGAAGACTTAAATCAATGGGGGACAAAAACAAACAAATACATTTTTCTCTAAATAAAAAAATGCCTAAATGTCGTCTTGAGACCCACTTTTATTCTCTGGCTTTTAAACACCACGTGAGCTGTGTGGTCCTCTGTCTTTTATTTTGATTTGTTTTTTTTTTAATTAGATTTTATCTAAGCTATGCCTTTTTCGTCTTATTTATTTATTCATTCATTATTTTTCTCTGTTTTTATTCTTTTTTTTTAACTGTTTTTATCATATTTTATGGTTTAATGACTCTGTTGACTAGTTGCTTTTATTTCACTATGTGCAGCACTTTGGAAACGGCTTTTGTTTGTAAAATGTGTTAAGGAAATAAAGTGGATTGGAAATATCCATTTAGTATGTTATTCAGACTGAGTGTATTTAAATGTTTCTGTTATACTAGAGTCGAGCTAGATTTAAGGTCTGTGGAGAGATGGAGAAATAGTACCGCCTTGTTACTGCGTCATACAGTAATTCTCCCTACAACGGAGGCATTAATAGACTAGAATAAACAATACCAATATGTTTAACCTTTACTTGTCCAGGTAGTTTGATCGAGAACTACAAAAGAGCAACAGTGCTTCCACTACAAAATAATATGCAGATAAAACGGTAAAACTTTCAAACATTAGCTACTTACCGCTCTTGGTCATCTTCTTTAATCTACAGCAGTCTGTTTTTATTTGTATTGTTATTTATACTGCAATCTTTAATCTACTGCTTTGCCGTTGCCACATTGAGTTTTGGTCCTTGTTTACAATATGGTTGCTACGTAACAGTTGCTCATGACCAACCTGTAAGTGACATTATAAAATAGGCAAAATATTTAGTAAAATCTTAAATATAATCATGTGTTTTAGTGAAATGTGTAGTCTTACACACAAGCTTAATACATGTAAGGAACTGTAATCAAACTCTCGCTCCTGTGCATGATTGAAATGACAGCAGTGACGGGGGGAAACACAATTTTAACACTTTGTTCTGATGTGCCTGTGCTGTATATCCTTGTGTGTTGACCCTGACTTGGACCGTGCCTTGGACCATGTTTAGTATCTAAAGGTTTCGTCCTGCCGCCTGCCTTCCTCCTCCACCCAAATGACTCCTGTCTTGGGCCTTTTACCACCCTCACTAACATGATTCCTGATTGAATGTCCAGAGACAAACAACAAACTCACCATTTCCCTGTT
Organism: Chaenogobius annularis; assembly: GCA_015082035.1. Classification (NCBI taxonomy): domain Eukaryota; kingdom Metazoa; phylum Chordata; class Actinopteri; order Gobiiformes; family Gobiidae; genus Chaenogobius; species Chaenogobius annularis. Next base: position 1,217,202 of record BJKM01000127.1, on the reverse strand, counting down.
TCCCAGCAGAACCTCATAAGGCTCCATTTGAGGAGATGACTGGATAACAATGTAACTCGAATGATGAAATCTGATTCCTCTTCACTCTAACGCACACTTTTGCCATCTCCACATCTCACTGCATGGAGTCAACGATTCAGATTATTTTGTTTGTTTGTTTTGTCTATTTTAGAATTGTCAAGTAATCAATACTCAGACACTTATACATGCTAAAACTAGTATAAACTAGACCATTTTAGTATAAACTAGACTGAAAAAAAAATCACAAATAGGACAAAATGTGACCTTTGTTGAATAGTTTTAGAACAATCTCGATGAGAACTAGTACAAGACCGTATGGTAGAGAAACTACTGTTTTCTGTTGAAAATCATATTCTATGATCCGAAAAGAGTGTTTTTATTGTGGTGTCAAAACTGGGTGTCGAACCGTATTGCAATGGAGTTTGAAATGTTACCGTGACAACACTAGTCTGTTTGACACGGCACTGATTGTTTTGTGACGTAGAACAAAATGTAAAAAACATAAATAAAGTCTTGGTCCCATGACTTGAGCTAGAGCTTGTCTCTGGGGTCAGATGAATATAAATCTTGAATGAGAAGTCAAGAATAAATAATTTGCTGCCTGTGAGGAAACGATGAAGGAGCGGACCCCTGAACACTGCATTACTATTGGCTGGACTGTGCTGTTGCTACGGGCGACCAGCCCCAGCCAATCAGAGACTCTGCTCTGACTGTGTCTTTGCTTGTGGCTTTGTTGCTGTAGCTGTACGCCAAACTCCAGTGCATCAAAACGGAGATAAAGGATGTGAACGACGAGCACGTGAGGAGCCGGCAGGAGCTGGAGCAAACACAGAACGAGCTCACCCGAGAACTCAAGTTCAAGTGAGTTTAGAACCACTGCAGATATAACTACAGAAACTCAATACTTCAGAGACACATTGAGAAGCCAGTTTGAGATTGAATGCAGAATGAACCCCTAATAAAGCAAACAACCAAAATACAGCACATTGCATGTTTCACTTAATTATAATCCTGTCCGTCTGTTTTATTTCTACAGATATTTGATCATAGAAAACTTCATCCCTCCTGAAGAAAAGAACAAAATTATGAACAGACTGACCTTTGACCCGGAGGAGGACCAGTGGAAGTTTCAGCCTCTGGTTCAGTCGGAGAGGTTTGTGTCATAACTATATCCTCATTTGGTGTGGTTGTTTTTGGTGTTTTACATTATTGGTTCGGTTTATCGATCCATCTCTTTGTTTGCGCAGTAAATCGTCCCAGATGAAGAAAAGACCCGTCTCTGCTGTGGGATACAAACGTCCAATCACACAGTTTGCCCGGGTCGCCATGACAATGGGTCCTCGCACCAGATACAGGGTCAGTGTGTGTCCATATGCATGAGTGTGTAAGACTGCACCTTAAGACTTTGTTGTTTGGGAAAGACCACTGTTAATGCACTACTTTTATATGTTTTATATTGTTGTTGTATTGGAAACGTCCAGTCTATTTTTAGATCATGACAGGCCGCCTACATCTCCGTTTCTATCGTTGCAATAGTTATTACCACTGTTTTTACACCAACACAAAGGATAGCGGTTCAATCCCCGCTCTGACCTGTGCGCCAGTGACTCCAGTGTTTGTGAGAACGAAATCCGATTATTATGACAACAGTGTAGTCCGTTAACATCTTTGTGTCAAGCGCCGTGCCTAAACAAACCGTAATGAGAGTTTTCAGAGTGTAAGAATTCATTTTTAGTTTAATCTTTTATCACACCCTTGATTTTTCAACCTGTGCACCACGAGGTATCACCTGGTGCGTCTTTACAAAAATGTCAGAATAAATCACCAAATAACCAAATTTAAAGAACTAGACATTATTGGCATGGACATTATTCACCACATTTATTTCATACCACTTAAAAATAGTCGATAAAAGCTGTTGTTTGGTAATGTTTTATTCGGCCGTGAAATCGTTTCAATGCAAGAAAAAAAAAGTGCCTCAACAGAAAGGAGGCTGAAGAACACAGTATTATAGACGGTGCGGTGGAGAATCAATGATCGACGACACTGTTCTCGTGTGCGTTCATCCGAAGGCCGAGAACGTCATGCTTCTGGAGCTGGACATGAGCCCCCTGAACATCAGCTCTCCGGACCGATACGCCGAGACCGAGCCCGCCCAGAGCCCGTCCCAGGACAGCTCCCCAGCCAAGGACAGCGGCGTCTGCAAGTCCGCCTCCTGGTCAGTTCGCCACTCTTTACCCTCAAGCGTCACTCAAATCATTTATTTAATTCACGTTTGAGCCGCTGTAGTTAAAAGACTCGCACACAGACTCGTAGCGGACATATCCTGACAGACACTACAGTATGTCTCTTTAGACCACCACAAAATGCTCCTTAACTCAGAAAAATCAAATAAATAAACTATAGTATGTCCCTGCTTTGATCTTCGCAGTGATATGGCCAATATTGACGCAAAAAATCAGTGCTAAGGCCTTTCGAAAATGATAGACAACAAATATAAATGAATATACATGTGTCTGATTCACTCGTGGACAGTGCGGAACAGTTTTAGTCAAATAATTTAAGTACTAAGACATGTAATAATTGGCTATGTTGTAATACTCTGTTGTGATGCAAGTTCAGAGTTTATGTTGACGAAAGGCTGTTAATGCTTTCGGCTTTCTATCCCTTTAATACAATACATTCACAGCACATTATAATATATCAAATCCTGTGGCAAAGGAGTGAAATTACTCGATTATTGTAACTTTTTAATGTTTGATCTTGTCTCGTCCCGCGCTGCTAATAATCACATATTTCCAGTGGAGTCTCATTAAGTGTGCTTCGAGGCTAGTCCCAGTTCTATCAGTGGAACAACCTCAGTAAGGCAAACTTGAAACAGAATTTAAAAAAAACCTTATAAATAAACTGATTGACTTCCTCACGTTGAACCGTTTCCATTTTGCTTCTCTCCTGTAATAGGATTAGATGCTGGTGCAGCCTCACGAATGGATTTATCTGTATAATCCTTTCCTAAACTTTTCTAATCTCATAGTTTATCTCCTAATTTCTTGTAATACGCCATAGGCAAAATCACAAAATGTCTCCAAGGCACTTCTTCAAAATGTGCTGCAACTAGGAATGTAAGATAAGTTAATGTTAAATACTTCCAAATAAGTGATAAAAACTTTCATATTTATGTATTTTTTCGGATGTTAGATTGAATTATCAAAACTTTAGCTTCTTAAATATGCCATCCTATACCTTGCTTGCATAATAACCTTTGGCCCATAAGGCATAGTGTGTAATAATTTTGTATCTGTGTTTACGATTAAGTGAACAATAATTATCTGTGTGAAATTATGCCAAATCCGAGCCAATATCATTGTTTTCAGTTTCAAATTTGTGAAAAGTCCTAATGTTAAGAACTGACTATGGACATTTTGTTGTCGTGTGAATTTTTGTCAGATACTAAAATTTTAGAGTTGTTTCTTGTAAGAAAATTTTGAAATTGTATTTCCGTGTTGCCTTCCTGTGGCACATGGTAATATCTTCAGCATCGTGGTTCACTTTCAAGAACGAAAAACTTTTCATGCGCCATACTTGTATATTGTGTTTTGGGTTTTTTTTGTAGGTGCTCCATTTAATTTGAGGTTTTCACTAAATTGTCCATGATAATTTCACGCTTTTCTGTATTGGACGTTATATTTACCTACTTAACCACACATTAACCCAGATTCACTAAAACAGCTCGAATTAAACGTACATAGTTTACTGGTAAAATATATCGTTACAAAAAATACCAAGAACAAAAATCATTGAGGATCTCGGGACATTTTATCAGTGAATATACCTTTAATGTCTGTGTGAGCTTGATAAAGTAGAACATTTATCGTTAAGTCGGGCTGATCTGTCGTTACAAATCGTTCAGGCATCTCACACCGTTCTCCAAAACTAAAGATTCAAAAAACTGAAAATTTCAACACGTGTCAATTTCGACGAACAGTTTTCTGTAAAACTTTCTTTGTAGATAAGTACGTTAAATGGAAGATGTTTTTGTCAGTACTGCTTCAAATCAAGAACAAGAAAGTCAATTATCTTAGTATTAAGCGACAGAGAGAGATAAGGCATTTAAAAGGGAGCCGTCAATATAAACAGATATAAGAGGATTATTGAATATTTACAAGATAACAATGAACATTCAAAAGTAGTCAAACTAGCAGTGCAAAGTGTTATGAGGTCGCAGGACCATAAAATGAAGTACTTGTGGAACAGGTAGACTAAATATTACTAGATCATGTTACTCAAACGATACACTGATGTGGTCAAAGATGGCTTTAGAAAATGTCAGTCACATCAGAGTTCACAATAACTAAAGCAATTGAAAAAGGAGTTTCTATTAATCACTTTTTCAGAATTGAAAAACCATTGAAATGCAATTATGCGTACTTTGAAATGCACATGGCCATTTCAAAACAAACATGTAAAACGCAAAAACACAAGAAATAAACGTTTTGAAATTTTGTCTGTTTCAAAACGGTTCAGAAAATACATGAAAACTGAAACTACTTAATTTGAGGAAAAAAAGCATCATGCTGCAACCTGTCTCAAGCTTCGGCTGGAACCCCCATCAAAATCCTCACTGTTTGAGGCTTCTGAAATGTTATTGAAATGTAAACGTGTGTGGGAAAATGCAGTACTGAAAACTGAATTCTTTTGCTGCTGTTGGCGCCTGGGTGTGTTGTACAGTGTCGCAGGGTTTGCAAAGGGCCCAGAGGTCCGGAAGCGCGACCGGGGACAGCCTAACATCCCACTTTATGGTAACTGCGAGACTCATCTAAAAAACCGCAGATGAATATGATGTTTTATCAGTCAAACAAGTGTTGCGTGTCAGTGAATGTTGTGGAATTTGTTTATTTAAGTAGTTCAATTCCAAACGGAAGTGTTGAGTAGTTAAAGCGTTCAAAGCTTTTTTAATTTTTTTACATTGTGCATTCTAAATATAAAAAATGTAAATTGTTGAACTACTGAAATAACGTCTATAACATTTTGCTGACTTGTCTTTTCAGAAAGCAAAATTTTGTGAAATATTGGGATTGTGTTTTGTTGCTCTTTTTCTGCATCTTTTCATTTTCTTATGTTGCACAATTGACTCGGTTTGTCCCAAGTTTTAAATAAATGGCTGTATTCATGTAGAGAGGGTCGCACATACATTTACATGTTCTTGCTTAGAGTATAACGATCTTGAGATTATTATGTATATTGTATATTTAAACACGGTGGTGATGGTGTAAGTAAATGCATTGTATCCTGTTCTGCACTTTGGCTTTGGGAGCAAGTAAGTGAATAAAACAAGAAGCAAACGACTGTGTTTATGTCTTTTTCCTCAAAGTCAGTTATGTTCTGGCCATTTCCATGTCAATAATGTCATCATCTAATATTTTGTGTAACTATAGACCCCTCAAATGTCCATTTGAATGTTTAAAATTATGGGATGGAGGTAAATGGAATTAAACCACATAAAAAAGTTCAGTTGTAGTTTCTTCTTCTCAAAAAATAAGCTACAATTTTGACTTTCCAGGGTAGAAATGGCAGTTAGTTTGCTTTTCTATGTCATATGATGGAGAAAATACTATTTTCTAGCCTCAAAATTGTATTTGAGCTTCACAAAAAGCTCAATATGCGGTTAAAGTATGTAACTAGATCAAAGTGTGGTCAACATTTTTGTAAATCTTTGTCCAGTAAAACCTAAAAATGTGTCAAAGTCTCTATATAATCTCCTACTAAATAAACAAATCATGTAAATGACTATAGTAAATGTCTTTAAACCAGGCTCTGATGTATCGGAGGTTTCTCGCTTGAATGACATTATGTTCCACTTCACTTTTGCCTCCATTTGAAGTGTGTGCTGAGGCGAGAGGTTGGTGGAGAGACAGAACCAAAGGAAGCTGAGGATGGTGTTTCCATGACGACCTGGAGTAAAGGGGCGGCGCACTGGTGATGGTGGGATGGATGGGGGAGTGGTTTGGGGTCTGGTCTGTAATAGTTTGTTATGTGCCAAACCAGGCCAATAAAAACAGCTTCTCTGGCACCTCCTGCTGCTGCATCTACACATCAATCCACGACTCAAGATCTGTGGCGTGTGATTTTCCCTGAGGAGGAAACCACCGCTCCAGGGCAGAAGAAAGCCTTGTCCAGCAGGGAATAAATGTAAAACTCAAAAACAAGAAGGTCGTGTGTCATTAATTAAGATGTATTATCTTTGAATGCGCATCATCATACAGCCTAAATGGAAATAACAGAGTTCCACAAAAAGTACAAGCGTCAGTATAGGAAGTACAGCGTCCCCTGGTGGTGTTTATTTAAGACTTTTAAGACCTTTCCACAGCAGTGTAAATGGAAGACTGCAAGGACCCGTGATCCCAGGAGCTGGTTAAACTAAATCTGATTCACGGGAATGATTTACGTGATGTCAATTGTCTCTGTCTAATCCAAGAATACAGGACTGTGGCTGCTTGTGAGGTAGCGCCCTCTGCTGGCAGTTCCTTATAATTACATAAATTACATATGGATTATTTTAGGATAAATTGTGTGGATTTTCTGGACTAGTAACCACTATCCAGGATACAGCATAGTTTTGCCATCAAATGTAAGACACTCTATTTGCAATAGTCTCAGTCTATGCGTGTAACAGGTTTATGTGAGTTTTCATGTTTGACTTTATTTAGTGGGTCAGTACCTGTTCTAAATATAGATGATAAATTTACACCTCTCAAGTAGCAATTTGTGAAAAAAAATTGAAAAAATTGTTGAAACTGAATGTTGCGCAGAGCTTGATCGCATTAGGAATTCAATCCAAAGTTTGGACACTTTAAAGTCCATATACCACATTAAACTACACATTTCAGTAAAACAAATGGAATATGATTATATTTAAGACTGTACTAAACATTTTGCCTGTTTTTTCTCAGATTTGGCAATGTTGGTGATTGGCAATGAGGGATTACGCGTGAAATGTTGGTGACGTTTATACTACTTACTTCCTGGTTTGACATGGCCATCAAATGACATAGGTAATGCTCATTATTCCACAACTGTTACTTAAACAAGGCCAAAATGCATTTAAAATCATACAATAGTTGTTGTTGTTGTGTTACTTTTAATAGAGGTTGGCAGACGAAAGGTGCATTTACCGCAACTTATTGTAGTTGTACGTCTTCAAAGTATGTGTTTTACGCTAAACCGTGAAAAAAAAGAAAAAAAAAAGAAAAGAAAGAAGAGAAAGAGAGGTGTGAAATTTGTCAGGTGTAAATTTTCTTTGCATTTTTGATGGGATGGCCCTTTTTGATGACATAGGTAGAGGTATTGATGGTTAAGGAATTTCCCAGAGTGATGTCATGATTTACAACCAGGAAGAACAATTATAAATGTTACAAAAATGCCCAAACAGGGATAGAATGTGTTTTTTTAATCAGAATCTTAATGTATGAATGCAATCCATGCATTTACATTCAAAACAAGAGGCCTACGTAGCCCCCCATAGCATCAGACAGTCCTGTGGTGGTACAACAACAATAGACACAGCACATCTAACACTTTTTCACTGTGTGCCGGCCTCAGCATAAACATTCACCAAAGAAACACCAGACAATCTTGATGGAAACTCACATCTGAACTGATCTGGGGGGCCTTTCAGAGTCACATTGGTCTCTTTCATCCAGGTCACAAAGTCCTTCAGGCCTGGCCCACAGTAAAACCTGTTCATCCTCAGATCGAGACACTGCAGGGACCTGAATGTGTGGGGTTGAGGCTCAGCTATGTAGTTGTCAGCCAGATTTAGCGTGTGTAGATTCGGAGGGATGACATTGTCCTTCATGTGAGTCAAGGCGTTTGAAGACAGGTCGATCTGCTGGATGGATTCGAGGCCCTTGAAAACACCAAAGGGCAACGTCCGGATCCCATTATGAGTCAGGCTGAGGACTCGTAGTTGTCCAAGATGGTCAAATAAATCCAGGCATTTTCCCTTTGACCAAATAGATTGCAGCAATATATGATCCAGATGCAATGTTTTTATTAATTGATTTGATGTTATATGCGAATCCACTGTGCACTGTTCAACTGGATTATGCCTGTAGTTAAGATACTGGAGGTCTTTTAATTTGCTTAAAAACGTGTACACATCTCCCAAGTTTGTCAGTTTGTTATTCGAAACATCCAAGTACTTTGTAGAATTGGCAAAACGCGCGATGTTGTAGACAGATTTTAATTTATTGTCGTCCAACTTGAGTATTTGCATCCTCGGTAAAGGTGCAGGGAAACCCAAGTTCACGATGGCATTCCCTGTTAAGAGTAGGGCTCGCAAATGTGTAAGTCCACTGAATGAGTTGTGCCCAAGTGCACCGATGTGGTTATGGGACAGGTCCAGCACTCTCAGATTTGTCAAAGACGCAAAAGTGTAAGAGTAGAGCTCTCCAAGGAGATTGTGAGACAAGTTCAAGGTCTGTAAATGTGTCTGGAGACCATCAAAAGCATTTCTGTCAACCAGATTGATGCTGTTTTGTGATAAATCAATGGTTTGGACGTCTTTGAACGAGGCAAAAACTCCATATTTTAACTCAAAAATCATATTGCGAGACATGTCCAGATATTGCAGGCTACTGTCCCTTAGGCCTTCAAAGGTCGTCTTGTCCGGATCAGGTAAGTTGTTGAATGAAAACCCTTTACCGTAACGCCCAGAGAGTTTAAGCTTGATGATTTTTGTCCCTTGTATTGCTTTGAAAAACCGCTTTAGATTTGCCAAACTTAAACTGTTGCCGGAAAAGTCGACAAACCCAAACGACATATTTTTAAAAGGGTTTACCACATTTTTCCCAGTCAAAATGTTCACTTGACATCGCCCCAAGCTGCACGTGGTTTAGATTCACAAGCCTGAAGTGTTTTCCCTTGAAACCGGCAACATCAGCTTCACAAACCTGGTCCAGTGAATTCAATTTCAGATTCAAATCTTTCAAATTGCTCATGTTGGTGAAATGCATTGCAGCTTGAAGCTTCCTGATGTTGTTACCAAACAGGTCAAGCTTCTCCAAAGATGTGAGTGGTTCCAAAACGCAGCCGCTTAGAATAGTGTCGTTCAAATTGCAATAATCCAAATGCAAAGATTTCAAGTTGGACAGTCCCGCAAATGCCCTGGGCTCTAAGTGCAGATTCCTGTTCGAGCCGAGCACAAGTCTGGTCAGGTTCGTCTGCTGGCCGAAAGCGTCGTTGCGGATCGCGAGAGGACCACGCTGGTGACCTAGGTCCAGTTGTTGCAGCTTGGGGAGGCGGGACAGAGAGGCGGCTGTGATTTCGTGAATTCGGTTCATCTCCAGAAACAGGTGCGTGGTGTGAGGAGGGAGCGCGGGGACAGAGCCGAGGTTTCGGAAGGCGCAGTAAGCCACGGAGCCAGTGATGATGCATGAAGAGCATCTCTGGGCCTGTAAAAGTCATAAAAAACCCCACGTAAGTAATGTACCACAGACAGGAATAGTTTCTAGAATTGAATAACCTTGTCGGCATCGTTAATGAAGGTTGTATGTTATTGTGAAGTGTCTTTCTTGAGCCTTGAACCATGTCATGACACTATAAATATATTCATTAGGCCAATAAAAATCAGATAACTATAGTAATCAGAGCCAGAACTCAATATTTGTGTGTTTACATGTCAAAGATTAATCTGATCATGAAAAACAACTGGAACAAGTGCCAGTTAGTCAAAGGATTTTTAGAGTAACTGTTGCATTTATAGCACAAAAGTAAAATAAACTTTAAAATAACTTGTTCAACCCTTAACATTTTCTCATTAATTTCTATCTTTGCCACATTAGTTTTCACAAATTTGCATCAATTTCCTTGTCAGAACCTGTTCACATGTGAACAATCAGAAATGAATCAGATTCCTCACATCAACTGTAACTATTCACATGACATTTCAGTGATCTGATCACTCCAGGAATCAGATCATGAACTGTTTTTTTTTTTTTTCCTGTGCATGCTGTGCATGTTTCGTTGTTAAAAACAAATTTAGAGTGGTGTTTGGTTTCATTTACAGATGTCTCCCTCTCCAGATGTCAAAATACACATTGTGTTAATCCAGGCTGCACTTATCTTTTTTCTGTCATCTAATCATCTAAACCTTCCAGATCAAAGCTAAGGTGTTTAGACTTTTGATTAAATTAAATAAAAAATCTGGTACTTTTAGGTGAACGAGCAAAAGATGGCATATTGTGGAGCGTTTTAATACTCTAGTAGTTCTTGTAAAAACATTCACAAAAATCCCTGTGTTGGCTCCATAAGATTAAATGGGATACAGGAAGTAGTCAAAACTCAGTTTATAATTTTGAACATACCTGGAGGACAATGCAGATTATGGCAATTTGAAGAAACGGTCTCCACATCTTCATTTTCTCTTCTGCCCTCACTTTTCTGAGCTGCCGATATATTAGTGAGTGTTGCGCCACAGTTTGTAAACACTGACGTCTTTCCTGTTCTCTCGTCACCGGGAAACTCCATCTGCTGGTCTACTCTTGTCATTTTGGAATTACTCTCATTTACACAATACAATCAATACCTTTTTTTTCAAGAGCCTTGTTGTTATGGGTGACAACAACTACAAACCACTATGTTATTTCTTATAACTTCAGCTACCATAGACTTTCTAGTCTACTGGCGCCTCAACTACTGTTTACTACTAACAGTGACAACTATTGCACTATATAAATGCAATTACTATTTCTACAACAACAACAAAAGTGCTACAAAATAATACCACTGTTATTACCACTTCTAACATCACTATAAGATCAAAAAAGCGTAGAGCCTGGAGTGATATTGTGGTATGTTGAGGTATATAATTTGATCAAAGTATTTGTACTTGAATTGTACTTTTGGAGATGTGGTATACTAAGTTCTCCTTTATTTTGGCCACGATGCAACAACTGTAACAGGCTATTTAATTTATGACAAATGTATATTTCAAATTGGGAAAAGAGAAAAGAGAAGTCCACCCAGTCTTATTTGAACAGACAAACAAGCAGAGGGGCAATGAACGCTTTCCATTGAAAACAGCACTTCAGTCAATAATCTAATGTGTATAATGGACATTAATAGAACCTTGATGCCAGTTAAATAAACTCAAGACTGTTTATATTATAGAGAATTCACAAGGAAAAATAAATCTGATGGGATTGTGGGTTTGTAGGTCCCTTACACTGTTGTGGTGAATTTCACAAATGGAGGAGAATGATGCAACTCAAACAACAGAGACAGAGGGGGAGAGTTTAGAAAGAAAATGTACGATAAAGCAGCATCAAATTAACCTTTTACGATGAGATTACACAGATTATTCATGAAATGCAGCCTACATTTAAGATACATTTAGATGATGAAACTGAATAAGAATATAATTACAAAGTTTAAGGAGAATGTATGCATATAAACTTCCCAATATTTTGTTTAATCTCTGTTGAAACATAAAGAATCATCATCTCTTTTTCTCTCTAATTATTTGGACCACAGACTTAAAGGAGAGATGTTGTGTTTTTTTTTCAAGGATTTAGTATTGAACAATAGCATAAGTCGATCATAATTTTATATTTGCTCATTGTAAACAGCAATATTGATCCAAAATGGCTTAGTAATAGAAATGGCTCCATTGACTTCCTTTTCAAAACTACTGAAGTGAAAAGCCCCGCCTCCCCATGGAGCTCCTGCACGTGAGGTCACGCTATCCCAGCATGCACCACAAAACTTTGCATTGGCAGTGATGGCGGCGGGGTTTTTGCATTGAAACTAACGGCGCCGGCTGCAATGATCTATTAATTAGCTAACGTTATCTGAGTTTCAGAGATTGTGGATTATTTTTGCACTCCGGGATGGACACATAATGGGCAGAAGAAAGACAGAGCATTTTACTGGGTTGACAAAGCTCCAGATTGACGAGAGAAGAGGATTTCTGCAACTAAACGGACTGTGGTGAGACAAGGCGCTCATTAATGAAGCTACAAAGCTACAAATGTCCATCTACTTTGATTTGGGTTTCTATTTGGGGAAAGATTTAACCATCATGGCGGTTGGCAGCCAACTGCTGAAAAGGTGCATTTACCGCCACCTACTGTAGTTGTACGTCTTCAAAGTATGTGTTCTACGCTATACTGTAAAAAAAAAAGAAAAATACAAGGTTGTGGGTGTGGCTAGGGGGTAGGTGAAAACAGGAATTTAATTGAATGAGCACCGTAGCCTCAGACACAGGAAAATACTCGAACATACGTGAATGAATCAAAATACAACAGTAAACGTATGATGAGGAAACACTGTTCAGGTTAAGAGATCAATGAAGTGGATTTTGCACAATATGTCCCCTTTAATGCCCCCCCATCAGGACCGTGCCGTCCCTGGTTACTCTGTATCTGCTGCCCGGTCACATCCATGGAGCGGGCTAATAAGTGGGGTTTGTAGCTTTTGTGTCGCTGTCAAAAGGGGCGCGCGGTGGGCGGACGCACGGGCGCACAGAGGAGTGACTTTCTTTCAAAAATAGTAGCCCACACTGCGTCGAGTGGGCTCCCGGTCACTACACACGAGAGGCGCAGCTATGGGGGCTGGCAAATGTGACTTTTTACGGAAATAAACTTCATAACGGGAAGTTTGAACTAGATAGAAGGACGCCAAGGAAACAAGAAAGAGGAAGCGGAGATTTGCGTATAAGTGCGTGCCCGAGTGTTCATGTCATTTGGCGACGAATACCTGCCGAAAATAGTCCTCCCGGTGAGTAAAACCCGAGTCGTGTTGCCTATTATGGAGCATGCCACACAAACGAAACCCCCCAGCTGTAGTTTGGGACACGTCTAGGAAATGTTTAGGTTAAATGAGAACGCGCAATTCATTCGATGGAACAAGGTGAACAGGGAGTTAAACTTTTCTGCAACATGGCCGCGCTCAGAAGTCTGTTTCCCCAAAAGTTACATTTTACTGAAAGGTTCCCCCTCTAACACACGTACTTCTTACACGCCACGAGTTTGGTGTTCCTCATAATCCGCAGGAGAGTGTCTATAGTCTAGTGTAACTTTGTGTGCTGTAGAAGGCTCCATTTAAACCCATGACGCTCTCTGAAGGCATGCCCACTTTTCAAATCATAACCACCGCTGGAAGTGGGCCGTGCATTTGTGGGGCTCGTGGGCCAGTTGTCAGCCTCCCGTAGTAAGACAATGACTCACTCTGGACACTTGGGTTGAAAACACACCATTTTTGTCTTGGCTTCACTCATTCATTGTACGATTGAGGGGAAAATATGCCATTATTTGAAGTTTACCTCGTGACCAAATAGAGTTATCTTATGTTTGGAAGAGTGGACGTCTAAAATGGTACACAATTTCTATTAGAGATGCAAACCAGGAGGATGAGACTGTGAAATGTACTTTAAACTAACCAAATACTCGTAGCACAGTTCAGAGAAGCACTGCCGTAGATCATAACTTTACAAACATTATTTTCTGTTAAAAAAACTTCTGGGTTAAAGAAAATCACCTTGCCTGAACAGCTGTAATAAACCTGCAACTTCAGTATTCAGGTATTCAGGATTCTAGTTAAGTAATAATAGACACCCAATGACATTCTGTTGCTAGGATAACATTTGTAACAAAGAGAAGAAAAGTGGCATTGAACAGGGTTTGTGGTGTTGTTATTGACCAGTTTGAATGCACTGAACAAGACGATGCGCCACGTTTTAGGCTTTGGATTTGATAAAGTAGAAAATAATAGTTATTCTGATCATTTTTTACTCAAATACACATTTCATGTTCCTTAACCTTGACCTTAAAAACATGTGTCAAATGTGAATTCCAATATTTTATGCATGGAAGCACTAACAGTTCATCAAATACCCCGGTTATAGAAAGAACACTTGGTCGTGAATCTTCTGCTAACGTGCGCGTAATAATTTGTAATTTCTCTGCTTCTGTTTGCTGCCTTTGTCTCCAACGTAAGCTCTTTTTTGCTGAGTCTCAGGGGCAGTGGGTGGGATCGTTGCAGTAGCGGTGAGTGAGTAACCTATGATTAGGAGACGACTCATTCCTCACGCAGCTTCATTTAATTCCACAGGAGCCACATTTTATTAAAACCCCGCTGTTACTCATTTACGACCTCTGCTGAACTTAAATCTTTTTTTGGTTTTGTTTGTTCTCACGACTACCGACACGTGCGGCGAAGTGGTACGGATAATTGGCCAGCTTGCGAGCCAAATGTTAGTCAAACCCGTCACACCTCAGCACTGCGACATGATGGAGTGTATTTCCTCTTTTTAAGCGGCTTGTCGACTTCCGGAGCTGTGGCTTTTGCACTGCACGTTGCTCTTTCACCATTGCGTTTCCGGTGTCTCTTTGATTTGATCTTTTTAAAAATTAAATATCAATCGTATCATCATGCAGTACTGTTGGATAACACATTTAGTTGTAGAAGCGTTGTCTTGGAAGATGTTTATTTTATAATTATGTTGCAGTATTTAATGTACTTTTAATTAAAAACAGTATATTTTAGTGAAATTAATTCAAATTACTTAATAAGCCACCCAAATAAACACAATTAAACCTGTCATTTAATTTAGCAGTGGGGGTCCAGGGTTAGTTGCACAGTTATTTTGAGGGTCCCGGCCTGAAAGGAGTGAACATAACATTGTTAGCCTTCGATGCATTTCGGGACATGCTTATTTGCCTATTTTTATTTTTATTTGATACTATAGTCATTTTAAATTGTTTCTTAATGCATGCCCTTTTGATTTCATATATGTTGTTTTTATTATTGATCAGTGTTTTATGTTGCACCTTAATGCCGAGACAAGTTCCTATGTTTGTGAATTTTGTTCATTGACAATGGCAATAAACCCCTTCTGATTCTGATTCTGATTCTTATAAGAGTTTCTTGTTTGTTGCCCTTATTTAAAGCCTGTATTGTTGTGTTTACATAAAATAGTCGAACAAAGTTTGTAGAGGGAAATATAAAAAAGCACAATATGATATGATGTTGTCCTCTTGTCTTTTATCTATTTGTCTATTATGCTTCAACATTTCCTCATTCACATCTTAATATTCTTGTAGTTTGTACTTAAAAAAGTCAAAATGCTCTCGATTAGGGCCTTTAGTCAGTTAGTCGATTAAGCGGTCGCTAATATTCTGCCTTTTTACGCATAAATGCATTGTTTCCTCCTGTGGCGTTTCACAATCGGCAGAGCAGGTTAAGTTGACTAGAGCCCTACTCTCAATTAACCAAGACCATGGTAAGTCAAAAAACTGTCTTTTATTTGTATAGAAAGTCTACTTTAACTTTGGTGACATTTTGGGACTGGAGGAGCGATGTCATTATGTGGCGTGGCGCTCCAGTCATCCTAACTGCTCCTCTTCAGAGGTGTAACCAGAGATTTGTGGCTTCTGTTTTTACCTGCCCGGAGACAACCCTGAGGTCACACATGGCAGGTTGTAGTCGTCACCATAGACACAGAGGTCAAAGGTCAGGAGACAAGGGGGATCCGAGAGTTTTGATTTTCAGTCCTGCATTAAGTCCTGCATTTTCAGTCCTGCTAAAGTAAAGTAAAGAAGTTTTCATTTTTACATAGGTCTATGTTGTAAAGGACACATGTTATGCTAAATGGACTTTTCTGAGCTTTTAACCCTGTTCTAACATTGTTCACTCAGCAAAAACATATCTGGAGTAGCACTTAGCTTAATCTACGCTAGTTTGATGAATCCTGTTCAGAAAATCCTCACCCCTCCGACAGTCAAAAACATTCCTCTCTGCAGCTCCGTGATAACTGACATTTCTTCAGTAACCGACGGAGCTCTGAGAATCTTAAATCATAAATCATCTCCAGAGTCGCCCCGCGCTTTTCTGTCGTCTTATCATGATCAGTTTAACTGCGTGCTGAGACCAGGAAGAAAACCGAGAGTGTGTTGTATGAAATGTATATCTTAAACTGTTAAGTGGTGGCGCCATCTACTGGCGGCAAGGGGAAAGTACACAGTTTGCAGTGTTGGAAAAAGGCAAATCCCAACGCAATTTAGTTTGTTATAAATATTTTCTTCTTTAGTTCTAAAACATGAGATGCCAAACTAAAGGTACTGAAGAGCATGCTTGAAGGCCATTAACAATAGAAATAATGCATCGTATTTTCCCTTTCAAATAAGATAAACGAACCATTATTTGTCCCACACTGGAGAAGTTCCTCCATGACAGCGTTCTGTGGTAACAGATGTGTGCTTAAAGCTCAGGTACATGACTTTTTAGCTGTAAATTTGTGATTTTTGTATTTTCCCCCAGAGAATAAAAGCAGTCTTTGTGACAAAAGGAGACCACTGCGCGCTGTCTGCAGCTAATAATAAAGTATTTTGTTTCTTGCCAACCAGGAAGTAAGAGCCAAAAGCAGTGCTCTGATTGGCTGCACTTGGGTGGTCCACCCCAGCTTCACTTTGCTGTCTGGAAAAGCTGTTTTAAAGCCATGCATGTGTCTTAAAATAAATGTGTATGTTAATGATGTGTTAAAGAGTTTGTGACAGCTTTAATTAAAACATTTAATTTAATAAACGCTACAATTTAGCCATTTATTATTAATTTTGTCTGTTTTTTAATTTCCTGGATAGTTCCTCAAACCTAATTTGTGTAGGATTTGTCTTCTCCTCCCTGTGTGCGTTACAGTAGAGGGTCGTTTGGAGGATAAATAGTGCACTGCCCAGGTATTTGGGGGTCTAAAGTTACAGCAATGATCAGTCACGGACACAGACGGGTACTGTCAAAGTCTCGGTGAGAATGGAGAACAGCTGCAGCGTGCCTCAACTGTCTGCGGACTCAACGGGACAGTAAACAGCCTGTTGAGTAACCCCTAGTATTTGTTCATCATAAAACACGCTGTGGGTCAGATGTATAAGAAAGCAAGTGTTCGTTAAATCGATCCGTCCGAACACATGAGAAATGACACACTTAAACGCAGATACAAAATGTAAGGGCCGAGTGACTGGCAGCGTCTAAAACGGCAGCTCTTTTGTTTGTGGGTTTTGTAGTTATTAGTAGCTAATAACTTTACAAAATGGCCGAGGATTGCATTTTGAGACTGATTTGATAATTTGCCAAATGTCTCTCCCCAAATGTCAACACCATTTCCAGCTGCTCACTGCGCTGTCTAATAAAGCTTTTTAATGAAGAACAAAGAATGAAGAGGTGATGATTGATGTACATGTGGAGCAAATATTGGTTGTGTTGTCCAAAATAAAGGTGCACTGTGTCACTTTTCTGGTGTGGAGTCTGACACCAGCTGTTATGTCATTGCTTTTGCCTGGAATGTTTAACAATGTATGGCCTTAAACTTATCTGTTTTGCATTTAATGGTGATGATAATGATTATGTCAAGACAATGATAATCCTGCAAGTCGTAGGCAGCAACAAAGAGTCATTTCAGTTCAATCCAAACCCCAGAGACGTAAAACCAGGCCAATATCGTCATAAAGGTGGATTTCATAAAGATATTGGGGAATGGTAATCAGTTAGACGAGCAGAAGGGTTTCCTTCCACTGTTGTTTGGTCATGCTGCCAACGATGGTGAATAAACGTGAAATAGTGATTTTATTTTTTTTCTCAAATTAATCCTCCTAAAATGACATCTCTTCTCAATCATCTCAATACATTTTTCTTTTTTTTCTGGAGTAATATCTTGAAAGGAAGCTTTAAACGTTTATGTGGAAGAGAATAGTCCTCTTCCTCTTATGATTGCATGGTTGTGGAAGAGATTTGTTCATCTTTAGCTTGATTCAGGTGTAACACTAACTACAGGAGCTGCTGATGTGTGCGGTGGCTCCAGGTTTGGGTGGTCTGTAATGGGACCCCCTACGGCCTCACTGAACCCGCAAACATCACCATTTGACCAAACAAAAGTGAAATCTTCTTCAAGTTTGTGACCAGCTTTACAAAATGCAACTTTCTGAAAGACAAAATAAAGTAACATTTGATCAAAACAGCCAGATGAAATAAAGTTCTTTTGCATTTAGGTCTATTTTTTTTGTAGCGATTGAACTAAAAAATACTTAATTTTACTTCTAAAACTGTAACAACTATTATTTTTTGCTTTTTAAGATTATTTTGTGACCTGAATGATCACGATTATCGATTAACCTAATAATCGTTGCATCCCTAGTACTGACTGATCAATAGCAGTTTGTTACGTTTCTTGAAATGGATTCGCTTCTTGTCTGACCTTCTGTTTACTCGAGCAACATTCATTCAATCTTATCTCATTAAGAGTCCGGAGCACGCACCAGCTACTTTTGGTCCATATAGAGAGAGAGGAAAGCCACGTTGTAGCCATGGGTTTCAACTTCTTGTTTTAAGCAACGTTTTGACGACCGTGCATTCAAAAGACATAATATTTAGTTAGTTTAGTCCAAAAGATATAACCCTTTTATGCCAGCTGCACTTTATAAATTGTTCCATTATACTTAATCTGTCCTTGTCCGATTTTATTCTGTGTGTGTTTTGCGGGAAGTGTGTTTTTCTAATTATAAACCCCCGAGGATCAGGCACAAAGGCACATGTCGGGCCAGTGAACAGAGATGTAAAATACAGCCCTCTTTTAGTGCTGTTTATTGTCCTTATTAGCGCTGTCCCTTTAGACCTTTTCTCCCGTTTGTCTTTGAATTGAAAAGAACCTTGTTTAATTACCTCTTTCTTTCCTTTGCCCCTGTTTTCAGCCGTCCATTGAGGCCCCCTTCCTGCCCGCGTGACCCCCTGACACAGAGAGGTACGGCCCCACACGCCAGCGCACACGCCTCCCACTGTACGCCCGTTGTGTATGGAGCCGTTTCCTTTTTCTATAAATCGGGTTCAGACGCCGGAGTGCGCCTTCGCATTTAGACGGTATCAAAAGCGGGTCGTGTCGTTTGCCGGTTTGTTTCTGTCAAGCTCAGCAAATATCGACGGCAGTAAAACACTGTAGTGCTGCGGGAGGGAGTTTGTCAGATAAACAAACATGTGCCGCCAGCTGGAAAAAGATACCACCCATCTATTCCGTGACATCATGAAGAGATTACAGTGGGTTTATAGTCATGTCATGTTGTGTAATTTGGGGAAAATGGCCTAAGTATCAACCGCAAAATAACGTATCTGCTATCGGTTGCTGGAAACGATCAAATAAATCGGCATTGGCCTTGAAAGTCTGGCATTCTGAATAAACAGCCAAGTACTTTACGTGTAATTTGACTTTTTTGGCGTGTAGAATGAACTAAAAGTACTCGTTGTTGCTTCCTACAGTTCTCATAAATGTTATTTTTTAGTTGTTACGAGTATATTGTGACCTGAATAATCACGATTATCCATGAACCCGACAAACCTGACAAACATTCCTAGCTTGAACCTCAGTCTAAAATGCATGAGATTCTTGCGTTGCGTTTGTCAGTTCAGATTTCTTCTCTCAAATGCTTCTGGATGTGTAAAAAGTGTAAATGAATCCAGATTTGAAAAGATAAATCACACTTAGTCACAATGGATGCTTTTTATAATAGAAAATATGATACTATTTTTTCAAAATTGTGCATACATCAAAAGAGTATTTTGATGTGGGGAAATGATTCATGCTGGAAGTGGAATAATGTTCACTTTGACTGTGTTGTGTAAGGAAAGTCCTGACTCCTTAATGCCATCTCTGGATAAGATAAGACGAGTACAATGGGATGTAATTGAGACAAATGAACCATTTCAGAGATGTCTCTTGGCCTAACTACTGAACTATTTACTGTCTGATCTTAGAAGTGTTGTCAGTGTAGTTAGTTGTATTGTATAACAGAAAGACTTACATTTAGCCCCGCCCCCGTGCAAGCTCCTGCTAAAGTTAAAATAAGGATCCTGGTCACTGGGAAAAGGTATTGTTTATGCTGTACCAGAAGTCAGACACTCTTACTAAAATTTAGTTGGGGTTAAACTCAATTTTGATACTAGGGATAGTTCAATACTCAATACCAATTTCAATACCACAATGATGATTAAAAAAGGCCCTTTTTTACGCAGTTTAATGTAATGTTAAACACAAAATAATAGTACTTTTTATGTTCCTCTATGGGCTCAAACTAGCTCTGCTAAAGCTTTCTAAAACTATTCATTACTATTCAATACTACGATACTATTTCTTTAAGATTGATACTTGTTCAAATGAGTATCTAGTTTTGATACTAGTTTTAGCATTGATTAGTATCTGATTTTTTTATACTTTTGACATATTACAACAGTTTAATCAGGGCTTTGATTGAGATTGAGATTGAGATAATAGTGAAAGCCTTTTTAATTTGTTTTAAAGAAGAAAAATATATGTTGATTGATCAACATTTGGGAAAAAAATTTGATCATAAACTTGACTGGATTATTAAGAGTTATTCTGCCTCTTTTTTGACAGAAATGTGTCATCTTAATTCCCTGAGGACATTCCATGGCTTCCTCAAACCCACATTGGATCAGTGAAAGTTGAATGTACTCTAGGCCTGCTGTGGTCCAACTGAATGAATAATTGCAGTGTTGTCAGTAAAGACCAGACACATACTGTGGTCAAAGCAGCAGGTGAATTACATCTCCAATGGTTTAAATGCCCTGTAGTAAAAATAGACAAAGCAAATGCTCATATCAGTTCTTCACAGACAGACGGATAGAAACAGGATGCAGTTTCTCCAACGCTGAGCTGGAAATAACAGTGTAGTCATGGCTGGCGGTCGGTGCTAAATGCAGTTAACTGTGTGACTTTGGGAAGCGCTGGTAACACGTATAGGCTCAGTGTTATTTATATCCTCCAGTGTGGTCCGCTGTAAACCAACACGAGCCTCACAAACACTTTCAGCAACTGCCTCCTTCTCTTCTCGGATGCATTATATTTATATATTTTATATGTTGTTTATTGAGCCAACATGGGTCTTCTTCGCTGTCAAGTATTGTTCCGCCAGTCGCAATTATTACTTTAGCAATTTATGGTTCAATAAGCTGGAACTACATCTTTTGGAGCTCTGTATTTATCGTGTGTACATTATTGTACTCGTGGGGAATCTTTTGTGAGTTTTTTTTGTACAACATGATTTCAAACTATACCTTTAACCACTAAAGTGTTTCATTCGGCTCTTTATGTGTTGCAGTGCACAATGGAATTAAACTATGCCATCCGAACAATCAGTGGTCTTGTTTAAAAAATTACAGCTTTCTTTCTAAAGTTATGGTTTCTTAACATAAACTCCAGACAGAATAAAGGCAGTATCTGTATAATATACATCTTCATGCGCAAGTATTTTATGAAAGTCTTTGTTTCCACTCTCACAAAGAGTACAAGAGACACCGATGGAAAATAGTGATCTGTAATACAGCTGTCATTGAACTTGAATTTGAGATTTAGGGAGTGAAACAGCTGCAACAAGACATGAAGAGCTGCTCCCTCATGCAACCAGCCAACTGTGAGAGGGAGAGGGAGGGAGAGAGAGGGAGGAAGGGGGGAGTGAGAGGGAGACAGGGAGAGAGAGGAAGGAGAGAGGGGGAGAGAGCGGGAGTGAAGGAGAGAAAGGGAGGGAGGGAGGGAGGGAGGAAGAGAGAAGGGGGAGTGGGAGGGATGAGAGTGATGGAGGAAGATAGGAGAGAGGAAGGGAAGGGAGATAGAGGGGGAGAGACAGAGAGAGGAAGTGAGAGGGGAGAAGGAAGAGGGGGAGGAAGTGAGGAAGAAAGAGGGAGGGGAGTGAGTGAACGAGAGACAGGGTGGGAGGAAGAGAGAGAGTGGGGGGAAATGAAAGAGGGGTGGGGAGGGAGAGAGGGGGGGGAGGTTTCTCTTTTGTGTCTCCCTGGTAAAGTGTTGAAATCTTCTGAGGAATGTGCTCCAGTGTCTGAGTGTAGGAGTGTGGGAGTGTTTGGAGTGTAGGAGTGTGGGACTGTAGGAGTGTAGGAGTGTGGGACTGTAGGAGTGTAGGAGTGTGGGACTGTAGGAGTGTGGGGAGTGTAGGAGTGTAGGACTGTGGGAGTGTAGGAGTGTGGGACTGTAGGAGTGTAGGAGTGTAGGACTGTGGGAGTGTAGGAGTGTGGGACTGTAGGAGTGTAGGAGTGTGGGACTGTGGGAGTGTACGGAGTGTAGGACTGTGGGAGTGTGGAGTGTGGGACTGTAGGAGTGTGGGACTGTAGGAGTGTAGGAGTGGATAGTTGTGGGTTTGTGTAGGAGTGTGGGGTTGTGTGTAGGAGTGTTGAAGTGTAGGGAGGTTTAGGAGTGTAGAGGTTTAGGAGTGTAGAGGTTTAGCGAGTGTAGAGGGTTAGTGGAGTGTAGAGGTTTAGGGGGAGTGGGTGATGGAGTTTGGAGTGTAGGTTTTGGGAGTGTAGGAGTTGGGAGGCGTAATGGAGTGTGGGAGTGTAGGAGTGTGGGAGTGTAGAGTAGGTGGTGGGGAGTAGGAGGAGTGTGGAGTGTTAGGGAGGTGTGGAGTTTGGAAATTGTGAGAGTAGGCAGTGTGGGAGAGTAGGGAGTGTGGGAGTGTGGAGTGTAGGAAGTTGGGAGTTGAGAGAGTTAGTTGGAGAGTTTGGATGTGGATGGAAGTAGGAGTGTGGGAGGTAGGAGTGGGGAAGTGGGTGAGTTGGAAGTGGTGGAAGTGTGGATTTGGAGTGTAGGTCGGGAGTTGAGAGTGTAGGAGTGTGGGAGTGCTAGGAGTTGGATGGGAGGTAGAGGGTGGGAGTGTTGAGTTGGTGTGGTGAGTGGATGGTAGGGTGTAGGAGTTTGGAAGTTTGAGGAAGTGGTGAGGAGTTTTGGAAGTGTGGGAGATGTAGGAGTTTGGGAGTGTAGTGGGGAGAGTGTGGAGGAGTTGGAAGTGTGGGAGTGGTAGGAGTTTGGAAGTTTGGGGAGTGTAGGAGTTTGGAAGTGTGGGAGTGTAGGAGTGTGTTGGAAGTTTGTGGAGTGGTAGGATTTGGAAGTGTGGAGTTAGGAGTTTGGGAAGTGTGGGAGTGTAGGAGTTGAAGGTGAGTGGATGTGTAGGAGTTGGAAGTCGTTGGGGAGTTGCGTGATTGGAGAGTGTGGAAGTGTGGGAGTGTAGGAGTTTTGGAAGTTCGGGAGTGTAGGAGTGTGGAAGTTCGGGAGTGTAGGAGTGTGGAAGTTCGGGAGTGTAGGAGTGTGAAACGGAGTGTAAGGAGTTTGGAGTATGTTCGGGAGTGTAGGAGTTTGGAAGTTCGGGAGTGTAGGAGTTTGGAAGTTTTGGGAGTGTAGGAGTTTGGAAGTGTGGGAGTGTAGTAGTTTGGGAAGATTCGGGAGTGTAGGAGTTTGGAAGTTCGGGAGTGTAGGAGTTTGGAAGTTTGGGAGTGTAGGAGTGTGGAAGTTCGGGAGTGTAGGAGTGTGGAAGTTTCGGGAGTTTGGAAGTTTGGGAGTGTAGGAGTTTGGAAGTGTGGGAGTGTAGTAGTTTGGAAGTTCGGGCAGTGTAGGAGTTTGGATAGTTCGGGAGTGTAGGAGTTTGGAAGTGTGGGAGTGTAGGAGTTTGGAAGTGTGGGAGTGTAGGAGTGTGGAAGTTCGGGAGTGTAGGAGTGTGGGAGTGTAGAAGTTTGGAAGTTCGGGAGTGTAGGAGTTTGGAAGTTTGGGAGTGTAGGAGTTTGGAAGTGTGGGAGTGTAGGAGTTTGGAAGTTCGGGAGTGTAGGAGTTTGGAAGTGTGGGAGTGTAGGAGTTTGGAAGTTCGGGAGTGTAGGAGTTTGGAAACGTAGGAGGGTAGAGGTTTGGGAGTGAAGGAGTTTGGAAGTCTGGAAGTGTAGGAGTATAGGACTGTAGGAGTGAAGTGTAGAGAGGTGTAAATTGGCCTGTCATATTTATATGAGCAACGCAAATATTTGAGAGTCGCTTAGGCCAGTCTGACTGTTGCCGTGGAGACGCTAATTGACTCCACATTATTAACTTAATTTCTTCTGCAGTTATCACAGTGAGTCTGTGTGAGCTCTGGATGTCATTTAAAGCTACAAACACGTTCTGAAATACATCAGATTTATATTTAGAGCCATTCACGTTTCTTAATTTATACAGTATTTATCTGTCTCGCAATCGTTCACCTGGACAGATCTTTAAGGCTAAGGGTACACTATACTTTCTTAATCCCGTGAGCGAAATGTATTGTTGCCGTGAAGCTCGAGCGGCCTGAACTCGACGCGGTCTCGAAAAGGAGTGTCGCCATTTGAAGCTAAAGTTACGAGGTGCAGAATTCGTGAAGCGGCTTTTGTGTCGCGTCAATAGAGCGATACCTGCGCCGCTCTCACACACTCTCAGTCGAGATCTGAGGATAACGCGAACAATGTTAGTAACACGACTAAAGGGACGACGGGGGGTGGAGTTGAGGGACGGACCCTTTTGGTTTAGGCTCATGAGGAACTATGACTATGAAGTTTGAACCTAAATGTTTGTTCCGCCACATGGACTCTGACTGAGCATCAAGAGGGTTTTGGGTTGTTTTTTGTAAGTACTACGAGACTTTAAAATAAGAGAAATGTGATGATAGCATTAGTCGCAGGTCTTGAGGTAATTCAATTCAAATTAATCTATTTATATCAAGTATGTGTTTAAATTGGGACTTTGTTTGAAGACTAATAACTCTAAAAATGCTCCAGCGACAGGATAAAGATCTGGAGATGTGTTCACGGACCGTTTAAGAAATGGGTGAAATCCAAAGGGAAAATATTTCCCCTGTCCGTACCTTAATTCAAGCATTTTATATTTTATATAGGGATGTGCCAAAATGAAATACACCCATTTTAATCATCAAAATAGTCAAAATGTCAAATGTTTTGGGTAAACAAGTTTCCTTTCTTTAAACAAGCAACAAAATTGTTGTGCGGTCACAAAAAAATTCCAGAAATTATACCAAGAATGATGATATATCGATACAGCAGCCCACGATATCGATACTGTATCACGATATTTCGATATTTTGGCACACCCCTAATCGAAATGGAGTTTGAAGTGGATGGTTTGTGTTTTGTTCAGGATGGTGAGGATGGAGGAGGGCGGGCCGAGAGACCGGGGCGTCCAGAGTCGACAGATCCTGCTGGAACTCAGTGAGTCACATGAATTACACTGTGTTTGACTCATGGAGGACGTGTGTTGTGGGACGTTGAGGTGTGCGTGAGTGGAGGGTGGTTGTTCTGAGTGTGTAGTATATAAATCCTTTTGTTTTTCTTGTCCCAGGAGAGCAGGACTTCGACGCCATTGTACTGTCGACGTATCGAACAGCATGCAAACTGAGGTTTCTGCAGAAGAGCTGCAACTGTGAGTCTCACACACTGTCACTATCTGCTAAATCCTCCTCTAATTCAACGTGAATTCATCAACTTGTCAGTCTAAATACTTAATACCCCATTTTGCAATGTGAAAATGGGCCACTGAAACAGGTTAGAATTGAGTACATACTTTTCCTACATACGTTCCTACATACTTTTTTTTTTGCTCTTTTTGAGGATTAACAGTGAAACCATTTGTGAAAGAATGATAAAGCATAAGAAATAAGTGTTGGAAATTGACTAATGAAACTGCAAAAGAGTTCCATTTATTCATTAGTACTAAAAACTAGGGATGTCAAGATGATGTCAATATAATGAAAAAATAGTCGTTTTAATTCAATCTGATCCAAAAAATACATCTAAATGTAATGTACTTTGGCTACTTTTGTCACATTCACTTTATTTTGTCGTTCAGAAAGTAAATTTTCCCAAAGCTGATCACAAACTTGAGGAACAGTAACATTTCAGACATGAAGACGAGATGAGAGACGAGTCAGGATGTCACTGTAGTTTGGTCGTGATCGTGAATGTCCCTTAAAACGTGGTGTTTTTGCTCCTCACAGCAATCGTAAGACTAAAACGTTGATAGTGCGACTACCTGTGATTAAACGTAACTTGTATATTTTCGAAATACTTGGCAAATCATAGTAAAGCTGTAATTTTTGTCATGTGGTCAATTTAACATTTTTTCTTTTCATTTTTTTCTTTTTTTAACTTCCTACCTAATTTTAATGCTTCTATTGGGGATTAACAGTTTGTAAAAGTTAAAGTAAAGCATCATAAATAAAGTGCTGGAAATACTTAAATTGAGATGGGTTTCATTGATTAATTACTACTAGATATTTTGTGTAGCGTGATTTGATTTTTGAGTCTTTTGTCCACATTTCCCTCCTGTCTCATATGTCATTCCATCTTCTTCTTCCAGTGCACCTGATCGACATATACCACGTGATCGAGGCTGTGCGCGATGCGGGTCTGAACACGGTGGAGCTGCACGCCGGGATCTCAGTCACACGTCTGGAGAACCTGGTCTCATCTCTGTTCAACCAGCTCAGTAAACGACTGCCCACCACTCACACCATCAACCCCCGAGAGAGCGCCTTGCTGCTCGTCCAGCTCATAATGGCCACCGTCGACAGGTGCAGATGGGTGTCGACACTTTGCAATGTTGCTCAGCTTGGTCATGCGGGCAGAGAAACACCCCCAAAATATAATTGGCTCTGGGATTTAGGCTGCTATTGTATGTGCACTTTTATGTGATATATTTAGTGGAAATATAAGAAGTATTAAAAACTAGAGTACGTAGATTATTCCATTATAATTCTAGTTTTAGCTTTTTTATTGTCGCAGTCGCACTTTTGTTATAACTTTGGAGTATTGGTGCTGTGTTTCTATTGTATTGAGCTGCAGCCACTGAATCCTTCCCTTGAGGATCAATAATAATGTTTATAATGTGTGTGTTGCAGTGATCCTGAAGGCCGTCTCACCGTGCTCTCTGTGAAGGCTCTGCTCTCTGTGCTCTGCGGAGGGAAACTGGTCGATAAACTCCGCTGTGAGTATCTATATCTACAGTAAGAAGAGTCTTTTTCCTGATGACACGATGCCACTATGATCAGCGTCAACAGTGACTTAATTCTCATGTTACTAAACCGCCACCTACTGGACAGCGTGTTAAATTGCAGCCTTGTTTGTGAATCTGAGGATGTTGAAGGAAAATAAAAACTATCTAATGTAGTAATTACTCTCCACAGTAATCCCTTTGTCTTTGCAGATGTGTTTTCTCAGGTTTCTGACTCCCATGGAGTCCTGGTGCTGACAAAGTTTGATGTTTTTCTGAGGGAGGTTCTGAAGCTGCCCACAGCTGTCCACGAAGGGCCCTCGTTTGGATACAACCACAGTTTAGCGCGCTCATGCTTCCCACAACAGGTACTTTGTCTGTCTAATCCATGCGTTTGATTACATTGACTGGTTTAATGCTAAACTGCACTGTTTTTTGCAGAAGAGGGTTATGTTGAACATGTTTCTGGACATTGTGTCGGACCCTCCCCAGTGTCTGGTGTGGCTCCCACTAATGCACCGCATGACCAACGTGGAGCACGGTACAGGCTTTCTGCATTTGTGCCTTTAGAAGAGAGAGTTAAATTGAACATACTAAATGTTACATAAAATGTTCACCAGCACAAGAAGCATTTAGAGGGACTTGTTTCTATAATTATTCCTGGGCAGAGAGATGTTTTATAGTCCATGTTCTGTATGAAACATGAACTACTCCTCTCTGGTAAAGACTGTGCTTCATGTAGAATGATTGACAGCTCACTGTCAGTATTGTGCACATTGACTGAAGTCTCTCTCTCTCCTTAGTGTACCACCCAGTGTCATGCTCCTATTGCCGTAGTAACGGGATGACAGGGTTCAGGTACCGTTGCCTTCGTTGTCGTGGTTACCAGCTGTGTCAGAACTGTTTCTGGAAAGGCAACACCAGCAGCTCCCACAGCAGACAGCACCAGATGAAGGAGCACTCGTCCTGGGTGAGTGTGACCAGCAGGGGGCGGTATTTTATGAAGTGTGGGAAACCGGCATTTTGCGATTTTGCTTGTTCTATATACATAATATCAAGTTAAATGGAACATATTATGCAAAATAAACTTTAATGAGCTTTTAACCTAAATGAAAATGTGCTTGTTTCGGTGTAATATCACTAGGATGTGCTCTGCAGTTTTGAACAGTCAAGTTAATGGACCTGTTTCTATTACAAGTCATTTAGATCAATATTGTGGTTTAAAATGAACGAGAGTGATGGTCTGCTGATGATATCGTTCAATACTAAGAAAAAACATGAAAAAAACAGATTGACTCTTTATATGTACAATACCAAAGCTAAGTGTAACCATCTAAAATATGCATAAAATAGTGGGACCTTTAAGGATTCCTTGGAGGTTAACAGTATTTTACTTTGTTACTGTAGAAATCTTCAGCCTCAAAGTTTGGCCGAGCCCTTGGCAAGACTCTGGGTTGTGTGTCGTCTCGAGAGCCTCCTCACCCTGTTTACCCCGAGGAACCAGAGCGAACCCTCAACCTCTCCAACATTGTGTAAGACCAGGTCACACACTGCACAATAAGCAACAATAAAAGGGTTATTTTTGTGATTCTTAACTTATCTTTGGTGGAACCTATTTTTAATTCAGATTTATATGTCCACAAAATTTGTCTTTCATCATAATCCTCATTAGCTGTATTTCGAACTTATTTGGTCCATAAAATAAAATAAAAGACAGCACACGGACAAACAGTACAACAAACTCAAAAGGTACATTATTTTCTGTCGAGGTTCAGACGCCAGTGAGCTCACATACAGGACCATACTTATCATCATGTACAATGGTGCTTGAGGTAGATTGAAGTACCTAGTTTCAAAATATACAAGTGTGCATATTATTTGTTTTTTCACGTCTAATGTAAGGGTTGAACTGTCAAATATATAGTGTATTCCAGTAAGTTGTCAAACCTGTCAAACTAAACTTCAAACTAGTTCTATACAGTTTCTAAAATGATAAGCTGCTTTGTGTGGACACAGCAGCCTTGTGTTTACAAAATGTCTGCTTCTATTGCCACACATTTACGTAGCTCCACCTCCAGTCTTTGATTTTCTGAATGACCTCAGTGTAGATCATTACAGACCTCCAGCAGAACTCATTTAGGCCAAACTACAGACACAAGTGAGTGAGCGTGCGCCAGAGGATTTGCTTACATTTCATTGTAATATGCAGCGCTGAAGGTTTTGTTACAGTGTGTTTGCATAACCTTCAATCCATGTTGTGTTTGTTTGCTTTGCTGACCATGTATTGGGAATTGTAGACCTTCTCGACCCATTGGAAATGACGGTGAAGACATGATGTTGTCCCCTGTGGTGCCAGAGTCATCAAAGAGGTATTTATTATACATTGTGCTATTTGATTACAGATAACGAATACAATATAAAACGATTTGTTCATGGATTTGTTGTAATGCATGTAAAACAGTGTAGACTTTATTTAGTGTCTCAGCAAAGTGAAAATAAGTGTTAAAAGTCTTTATTCTTGATTATGTTGACGAAGACTCAAACTGAATGGCAGTGTTTTGTCTCTCTAGTTTATCAGCTGCTCAGAGAATGAATGAGGAACATGCACTTATTGCAGCTTATGTGAACCGTCTCCAGGGCAGCCCAAGGTGAGATACATTTTGTTCTTTTTCTGTCCAAATAATTAATTTCATTGTTATGTATTCATTTACAAAAAGCCTGAAATAAGAAATATTCCCTGTTTTTAGCATTGACTTGGGGTGGGTTGACCCTTGCCCTTTTTTAGTCCTAGTTTTAGCCATGTGTAAGTCTAAATGTATTTTTGCTTTGGTCCTTCTGTAGATTTAATTCTGGTTTTAGTCCCAGTTTAGTCCCAATTTTGAAGTGTTGACAAGCGTGCAAGTGTGAACGCACCCTTAGACTTTATTAATCCAGTGGGGAAACTGATCACATTTGCATAAACTGAAGAGAAACAAGCCCTAGAAAATGATCAATACAATTTGAATGAAAAGAGCTAGCCGTATTTTGTCCGATTTAGTGTGGACAGCCCCAGCCGACAAGACGAGGAACACAAACTGATCGCCAGGTACACATCTCGACTGGCAGAAACCGAAGGATCAGGAGTAAGTGATTTGTGCTCTATTCTCGGGCAAGCAACTGCTAACAAAGTCTACACTGGATCTGACTTTGAACTGCTTTCTGCCGCCTTTTAGATGATACCAAACCGAAGCATTAACTTTGACGCCAACAAGCAGAAGAGGGAGCTGATTGCCCAGTTGGAAAACAAGAACAGGTTTGTTCGGTATCTTCAGTTATTGACAAACTCTCCAAGATATGTGATGCTTTGTGACGAGCTAAAGTAATAATCGTAACCATTTTAGAAGCAGTCTATGCTCTAAAAAATATAAACCTAAATGTAAAACACTCTTTTAATCTCTGTTTCTGTTAACTCACATATTACTAATTTATTAACTTAACTTTATCATTCAGAAAGTTACATATCATAAAGCTGGTTGTATACTAGAGGAAGAGAGAAAGTATTTTACCTACTCGTTTGAGCTTTAATAATTGTTAAATCGTGATAAAACCTCGAACACTAAAATGTGATATTGAGACTGTGAAGACCTAATCCTGTTTATAATATCTTCTGTTTGTTGTTGTTCTAGAGAGATTTTGGCCGAGATCAAGCGCCTCCGTGTCGAGCATGACGCAGCGTGCCAGCCCAGTCCCGAGAAAGGCACCACTAACCCCGCTTTACTGGCAGAACTGCGTCAACTCAGGTGAAAACATCGCCCCCCTGAGGATCTAAACTGTACTCCTCCTTCACCCACTTCATATTCTGTGAGATTTCAAAAATCACCTTTAGAGTTTAGTCCTCGCTCTTGCCTTTGATGCAACAGTGTTTTTCCGTTTTGGCGGGAAACGTCGGCGGCTCAGAGGAGGGCACTCGAGAGCAGATGGACGCAGCAGATGGCAGATTGTGAGAAATGCCAATGTAGAAATCACACTCAACATGTTTATGCGGCAAAAATAAAAACATTATAGCGCAGATAGAGGAGCTACAGTGCAATAGAGCGTAGTATATAGGTAAAAATGTATACTTTTGTAGCTTAATACCTTAATACCGTTTGTAGGAGTTAATTCACAGAAAAGTTGAACATTAGCACAGTTTTCAAGCACAGTCGTTTCACTATGGCACACCTTTTGTCAAATCTGCATGACTCACAGTGTATGAACTCTGAATACATTTATAGATAACGATACGGTGCTGATATTCTCCCTCTTTTAGTAGCTTCGTCACATTTTAGCTTGTCAAAATGCGCATAGATTTGGACGATGGCGTGGGGTTGTTTGAGCCTAGAGCTGCATAAAACAGATCCCAATATCACTTTGGAGCTACAAAGGACTAGGGGATAAATAGTTTGCTTAAATTTGCATCGAATCAGATCACAATTTCATTTTATCCTCATTTCGCCCATCCATACTAGGGAAAACCACTAATGAAACCAGATAATCATTACCGATATTTGAAAGATCACATAAAAAGGACCAAATGTGACCTTTCCTGACCAGTTTTAGAATGATATTGAGCTTTTTCAGATCTAATATAAAGAAAGAACAACTATTTTGTGCTGAAAAAAACAGTCGATTGAAAAAAAAGAGCAAAAGTGAGTGTCAAATGTGTTGAGCCTTTTCTTTCGTTTTTTTGTATGTATTCTAATAACCTGACAACACTAATACCTTCACGCACACTTTGATGTCATCGTAACCTTTAACTGGAGCGTGTTTTGTGTGCGTTTTGTGCTGCAGACAGAGGAAGGATGAGCTGGAGCAGAGGATGTCGACGCTGCAGGAGAGCCGCCGGGAGCTCATGGTGCAGCTCGAGGGCCTTATGAAACTGCTTAAGGTGAACACGCACTGCACTTTATACAAGATTTACCCTAAAAACACCCTCGGTCCTTCTTTATTTCTTCTGTTGGCACACTTCTTTCCTCACAGTTATTGATTCACAATGGTCTCTGATTTTTCCCACTCTGAATTGCACTTTCCCGTCTTTGACCCTTATTTCCACGCTTTTCTCTCCTTTTCCCCCGAAACTGCTCCTTTTGTGACCGTTTAGGACGAGGAACAGCGGCAAGCAGTGAGTTTTCATGATTTGAGCTTTTGATGTTGATATAAGTGGTTGTACATAAAGAAATACATGCACAATATTAGAATCAGAATCAGAATATTAGCTACCAGTATTATATAATTGAATATTCTGATGTAGTTTGGCAGTGATTATAATTAGGGCTGCACTATAAATGGCAAAAGTATTGATATTGTAATATTATCCTCAATCACATACATCGACATAGCAACCCACCCCACACCCCCCGATCTCCTCTAATGTAGAATATACATGTATATGGTCGTAGTCGTCATACAGAATCACTTTTACATGACAAATCACTTAGGATGCATTCACACTTGTTGGTATCTTCTTAAAAATCAATCTGGACTTGATCCGGACTCCAGCCCAAATTCAGTTTTTCGTCCACTACAAATTTGGATGTGATGAATACTCCAGCACGAGCAGGCTAATGACATATACATGATGTATTTAATTTGTCACGCAGACCTTTGCAGACCTTTGCTCTGTAGTCAGGTTGTTCCAATCATACGTAGCTTTATAGCAAAAGGGCTTCTCGTCTACCTCTCAATGGGCCTCCTGAAGTGTGGGTGCTCCAGGTTTCTAAGAGTAGAACTAAAGGGCACTATGTATTGTTTCAAATAGCATGGGTAATCATTGTAAATACATTTGAAAAGAAATATCATCCAATGTAAATGTCATCTTGCTTTTGGTTGTTGCAAATTTAATGATTCATATAATGAACAATGGTGCGTAAAGTAATTACATCTATTCTTTTCCTAACATCGATAGTAAAGCATTTAATTGACCTATAAAGTTGAACGAGTAGAGCATTGGTTTTATTAGTTACATAAATTTCGGTGTTCTGAAGTGTAGTTCTATCCAAGTAGTGTATAGAAAAACTCTGCAGATTTGTACCTGGATGTTTTGGTTTTTTTAAAGTACAGATACAGGAGCAAAATATTTATCTAAGTAAAAGTGTCACAATCGACTGAGCAAAAGTATTTAAGGACTTGGTCAAAAATGTAATTTTGGAGAAAAAAAGTCATTATTATATATTATATATAAAGTATTTCACGCCAGTTTTGAGTCAAAAGTTGTGGTTTTGATAAAGAATTGTGCTGATATTTGGTCAAAAGAATCTTATTTATGAAGTCATTCTTATATATATATTTTGTTTGCTCAAAGCCAAGTCTTTCAGGCAGAATGTCACCATGAACGTGTTAAAAAATAAACTTCAAACCATCTGGCAAGCACTTTTCAGTCCTTTTCATAAATGTAGTGCAGATGAAGGCACAGAGTTCTGCTCAGATTTAGTAAAGTAAACACTGTAACATTTTCTCAAGTAACCTCCCTAAGATACCTTAAAACGTTACTTATGTACAGTACTTTACTTAAAATATCACAATAATATCAATATCACAGTAATTCACAGTCTTATCACATCGTTTCCAACATGGTGCAGCCCTCAGTATAATCAAAGACATTAATTGTAATAAGCAGACACTAAATATGTGGCGTATGTCTGTTTTACTTTGCCTCTTGTTCCCGTTTCCAGGCTCAGGCGTCCGGCTCGTCTCAGGCCTCCCCAGCGCGGCCCAGTCCAGTGTCTGCGGCGCGCTCGGTGAGATCAGCCTCGCCGCACACGCACATGCACCAGCACCACGACTCTCTGGCCGGGGTCGGGGGGGACGTCCAGGAGGCTTTTGCCCAAGGTTAGGAAGAGAAACTGTGTCATTATTGTGTTTATTCTCAGGTCAGAACCAAATAGTCAATAGAAAGAACGGTTCAATTAAAATACAGACATTAAAGGTAAATAGGGAAAAGAAAACAACAAAACAAAAATAGATTAACTAAATTAAACAAAAGAACACAGCAAAACAAAAGAAACAAACTAAATTAAACAAAAGAACACAGCAAAACAAAAGAAACAAACTAAATTAAACAAAAGAACACAGCAAAACAAAACAAAAGAAAACAAACTAAATTAAAACAAAAGAACACAGCAAAACAAAAGAAACAAACTAAATTAAACAAAAGAACACAGCAAAACAAAAGAAACAAACTAAATTAAACAAAAGAACACAGCAAAACAAAAGAAACAAACTAAATTAAACAAAAGAACACAGCAAAACGAAATAAACAAACTAAAACAAACAAAAGAACACAACAAAACAAAAATAGACAAGGTAAAAACAAAATAAATCAACAAACAGGAAACACACTAAAAACAAGAGCAAAGACAAAATGAAACAAAAAAGGTCCAGGATTCTAAATAAACACACAACAAATCATGAGCTAAATACAAAACGGTGTACGGAGTTAAAACTCTTTCCTCCAGTTTATTGATGTGCTATTTGTGCCCTTAATGTCAAAACTAGGGCAGCAACTGACAATTATTTTAGTAGTCGACTAGTCAAACCATGATTTCCATTGTACATTGAGACTTTTTATTGATTAAATACACAAATAATGTGTAATATTGATGAAAACCAGGAACTGTTCTTTCTTATTTTGACATTTCTATTGAATAAGCCACTGTCTTTGTTACGAGTCTGTTTAGTCCAAATAATGTTTACGATGATCAAAATACGACTATCTATTTTGTAGCCGACTAATCACGATTATTAGAAATGTATGTAAAGAAAAGTGTGTAATATTCCTAGCCAAACCCCTGATGTGTTTTGGTGCCGATGAAATGCTGCCGTGAGCTTCCATATTTGCTCGGACGATAATCCCTCGCGTCTTATCTCCTCTGCTCAGGCCCGAGGAGGAACTTGAGGAATGACCTTTTAGTTGCCGCCGACTCCATCACCAACACTGTGTCGTCACTGGTCAAAGAGCTGCACTCTGGTATTGTACTTCCACACCGCACGTCGGCGCGAGTCACTGCACGACCCAATGTAACGTGCGTCTTTTTGTTTTCACGCCAAGATGAAGGTCGAGAGGAAGAGGAGAGACTCATCAACGGGAAGGACAGAGGTACATGTTGTGCGGACAGAAATCTAGGCTTTGTTTTGACACAACAACATCTGTAATTAATGATGACGGTCAGGGAACCTCCAGAAAACTCTTGGGACAAGCAAATCTCTCCTAAGTGCAACGCCTCCCTTCAAAACGCAAAGATTAAATATTGTATGTATGATTAGTTTCAAACATCATTGCTGTTTACCAATGACACCGTGTGCAGCTCGTCGCGGCTCTTTAAAAGGCCTCAAAACAGCTCTGTGGCGCGTGCACTCTCGCAGACAACGATATAACGCTGCCTTTTCCTCGTCTTTAAGGTTGCTCAGTCTGCGAGAGTTTCAACTGCTCCTGTCACGTTCCCTTTGTGCCGTCGCTTTACCCGCTCGTCTGTTTGGAGTGAGCTTCATTAACAGATATCTCGTTATCTCTGCTTTATGAGGCGCGAGGATTTAACAATAACACTGAAAATACGTCCTCTGCATCTACCTGCGACTCATAAACTGTTAAATTAAAGTGCCTATGACAGGTTGGACTAATCATTCATCTAAAATTGAGTTATTTTGAATTTTGGCAAAAAATATAAAAAATACTATCCCAGAATTTTTTCAGGTTTATGATTTCACTTCCTGTTTATAATTGATAACGTCACACTAGGATTTTTTTTTTTTGACAAATGAAAACATGAGAGTGACTTTATTTTGTTGAATTAATGTTTGGAGGGTCAATAAAAGTGATTTCTTTTGTGTAAATTATGCGTAAACTGGAATGAGTGTCCCTAGTGTGATGTCACTTCCTGTCATTTTCTATAGATTTTTCGACGTTTTCTCCACAAATACCTACTCAATTGGTGTAAAGCTATAATTTATATGTACAACAGGTACAAATACACCAAATAAAGTCAAAATTCGCAAATCGTGCCTGCCATCGGCACTTTAAATGTATGAATGTTAACGGGGGCACCAGCCTGAACCTGTCGTGAGTCAAGTTTAGTTTTTTCATGAGAAATATACTTTGTTTTTGCAATGAATGTGTATTTAAATTTCAACTGTTTTATCGGAGGTGTTTAAGTAGTACTCCTAACTTATACTCCAGAACAGAGGTTTCCAAACTTTTGAGACTGGGACCTAAAAGAATAACCACGCAACCGACTCGGGACTCTCAATATGGAATGAACCTGATGTCGGTATCAATTTGTTTGTTTGTTTGATTGATTATTTTTGATCAGAACAATGTTATTTTTAATGTTACACGTATTCACGCGGGTAGAACATGCAAACTCCACACAGATCGTCCGGGAGTCGAACCCAGGACACATATATATCATAAATTAATCTGAAAAACTTGATAAATCAGGATTAATATTGTTTATTTTGATAGTTTATTATATATTATATATAGTTAGATTTGACCTAATTTCTTTAAAATAATCCAAAACAATCCATTACAAATAGATATAAAAAACAGTGTCATGAATTGTAAAGTATATTTTGACTTTGACTGCGCTAGAGTCTGGTTTCTCAAATGGGGTACTACTTGGACAGGTTAGACAGGGTGATTGCAATATTTACAAAAAATAAAACTCATTCTTATTTGAATTTTTATTTTAAATCCACAGTTTTTTTATTTTTATTTTGCAACTTTTAACACAGTATTTTGTCGTTTTATAGCAGGTTAAATGGATCCTGGACAAAGAAAATGTAAGTTGTGTTGAGCATATTCCATTTTAAAAGTGTTTTTTATTTGAATGGGACAGTGCATGTTAATGGACAGACATGGTACTACAACAATGTAAACACACTTGTAATTTGTAATTAAAGCGCTGGGGTCGTGTTGGGACTCACCTTAGCCACTCACTGTACTTTACTGTACTGCGTTTAACTCTGTGACTTTGTTTGGTAAATGCTTTCTCTTTCTCTTGCAGACAGACAGATGCATCATCCAAAGACTTCTCCTCTGGGGCCTGAAGTGGAGCTTTTCCGTTTCGTCCGCGGGATATTTTGAGCACCTCAGTCTGTGGCCAATCACGAGGCTGGACACAAAGGACCCGGGCGTCTCTACTGATGTACAGCTGTGATTCAGTCCTTGTCTTGTCACTGTGGTTGTCTTTTGTTTCGTTTTTATCGTGAAGAATCTAAAAGAGCCTACTGATTTTTACTGTAAGTGTGGTGAAGGTTTAAAGGGTCGAGTAAGTGAGAAGACTGTGAGAAGACATGAGAGGATTAAGGATTAGAATGTTTAAACAAAGAGAAAATAATATGAAGAGAAGAGATTAATGAGTTGTAATGTGTTCATTTTTGGCACTGTGTGCTCAGTATTTATTGCTTTTTTGATTTGTTGTTGATTTTGAGTGTGTTTTTGCATGTGGTCTGGCCCTGCTGAGACTATAAGCTTTTAAAGAAGTGGTTTGGCTTTTTAACAGTGTTCAATGAGAAACGAGAGTTTTAGTTGTCTAGTTGTCAATTGTTTATATAATAACAGACAAAATGATACTCTTCATCAGTTTTTTTTTTTTCAATGTTATTGGTCCATAAAAACAGTGACAATAGTCGCCTCTCTCAGAACGATGTTAAAAGGTTAATCCTGTGTGAGGAGTAAAGGGAGACACAGTTGGGTCTAAGGCCTACTCTGGAGCTATAGGTGCTATAGTTTGAAGTAGCTCAGGTTTGTCCAGGCCTCTGTCGTCGCGCTGCAGCGGAAGAACAGGATTTGTGACTTTATCGAGTGGCTGTGTGGGAAATACCCAAGAACATACAGTAGATATTTTTCAAAATGTCAGCTTTTCTTTTTTTTCTTTTTTTTACTGCAATTGTGTAAACGGATGCATCTTTTAAGTAAGCGATTCTCAACTGGTGTAATTGGAGATTCATGTTTATCTTTAGTTTATTTGTCATTTACCAGATTGGTACATGTACTGTTTTTGCAATCTGTCCCAATTTCATAATTGAGTTTAAAATATAAATCTCTCCTTTCAGCAGTTGAGCATCACCGCTTTATGTCCAGAACATTTCACCAACTGCATAATTGTAATGACTGAAGAGTAACGGCCTAAAACAGGTGTGTTATTGATGAAGCTGATCTTATTGACTTGTACATTTTGGAATAAGCTTTTGCGTTTGACTGAAGTTTCCTCTCTATTAT
Organism: Chaenogobius annularis; assembly: GCA_015082035.1. Lineage (NCBI taxonomy): Eukaryota > Metazoa > Chordata > Actinopteri > Gobiiformes > Gobiidae > Chaenogobius > Chaenogobius annularis. The sequence continues at coordinate 1,179,103 of BJKM01000127.1, read as the reverse complement.
CGAGTGTGTGTCTAGTGAAGTGAATGTGTTTACGTTTGTGTGGCGTGAGTGCGACGGTTGAGTGACAAAAACGACTGAAACTGTAAACACGATGAGCTCAGAACTCTGCCGGGGCCTGAGTGTGAATCAAGAGTGTGGATCTGTGTTGTTTCAATAAATATTTAATACCTGCTGCATGGAGTCAAGTTATTTTCAAGGTGCAATAGAAGATCACACGACAAATTAAAGCTGTATCAGCATCCACAGATGGTTTTGTTATGTTGCCGTAACTGAGCGTAAATGCTTTTGTTTGTTCAGTTTTAAGATGAAAACATGTCAAGGTAATAATAGAAATTGAAAAGCATCTATTTTGTCTTAAAAATGAACAAACAAGTATTTAAAAAGAAGACTTGGTGGATTTTATTAATTGACTCAACATAAATGCTGAAATGGTTATTTATTACGGACTTAATATGTAAAGTTCAAGACAGTTAGGGGGTATAAAAAATGCTCCAGCCGGTGACCCTTCACTCACACTACACATGAAGGGGCAGTTTCTGTGGCCACAGCTGCCCTGGGGCGGACTGACAGAAACATGGCTGCCATTCACAACACTTTGGCACTGGAAACACTCAAATTCATTTTAAGCAATATGAAAACCTCATTTACCTCATCCTACAAAGACAAGCTTTTTGTGTGGTTGACAATAGTAATAATTAGTATATTATAGTTACATGGCAAAATATATTCACAAAACAAAGTCTGTAACATGAAACCCCTGGACTCAATAATCCAATACAAACATCAATATAACAATTCAAAACTCAAATCACCTAAAAGTTGTAAAAACGTTGTAAAAAAGAAACCACAAAACCTGGCTCTTTGTGTAGGGAGAAAAAGCAAACATTACGAATATCCAGGGTTAGTTTGCTTTTCTTCTACAAAGGATTTAAAAATTTACTTTTTAAGACTTAAACTTATCTTTGAGCTATAGATGAAGTATCATTTGTAGTAAAGTATGTGTTATATCTGTAATTAAAATGAAAAACGATTGCAGTATCAACATTTTTGTCATTATTTGTCCAATAAAACAAAGGTCAAGATTTTGCGCTCATCAAAAATGTTGGGTGTCTTTCATAATCATCTCTTAAATAAACAAAGGCCGAAAATACAATAGTAAATGTGTTCAGGCTCTGAGATCTCTCACATGTGTTTCCATTTGACAAAGAAGCCTGTTTTGTGATATTCTGAGGTTAATCCCGGTTTCTCACTGAAATCACATTATGTTCCTCTTCACTTTTGCTCCATTCTGGGATTTAGAGTGTTTTTGTTTACAAACTTTTAAAAGGTCTATTGTCAGTCAAACAGTTTCAATCAATACAAACCAATGCATTTGAAGAGCTCCATAGTCCACTACCTTTAAGCTGCTGCTGATTTAGTGTCCTCATTAGTATGGATGAGCAGTTTTCTCTGTTCCCATGAGGCCGAGTGGAGGTCGTGACCTTGTGCGATGAGTGTGACTGAGACAGAGCCTGCAGTGATGGGGCCGGTCAGTTAGACCTACAAGACTGTGGACTGAACCAAAGCCATTGATGATGTCGATGGCCTTAATGACTGCAATAAATAACCACTTCATCCTTAAATAGAGCAGCAATGACCTGTCCACTTTCTCCTCCTCTGGGTCAAATGCAGCGTAAACCTTGTGTGAAGAGAAGACTTAAATATTGTAAAGTGAGCCAGTTGTTTCTATCTTTTGATGTATCTTTTCATTAAAAAAATTCAACACGTAAAACAAAAACTTTGTGACAGTTTTCTTTAAACAGCAATGCAATTACCTGCTTCACTTTGATGTATAAGATACAAAAAACGTACTGAGGAGATTTTGGATATCTTATAAATGTTTAATCAAATAGATCTAACTGAAAATCCAAATGAAAATCTTATTTTTGGAGTTAAAACTTGGCTTTGAATTAGATATCAACAAATCCTTCAGTAAGATGTGTCTAAATGGCACAGACAAAAGACAAAATACAAGTTTGGTGTGTGTGGTGCCACTTTAAGAGCTGATTTTTATGTATTTTGAGAAATCTGACGTTGAAGTTACAATGTCCCGTACAAATCTGCAAGTGGATTCAATGAAATAATAAAACATTTATGTGCAGATTGAACAATGTTGGTGAAAAGTATGATGTTGAGAGAACAAAAGAGAGAGAAAAAAGAGTCACCATTTTCATTACATACTGAGAATTCTTGGGACATAAAGATAACTGACTGCCCCTCGCTGTGGACTTTGGACAAGACATAATCTTGCATGTTGCATCATTGACATTCATGTTCAAATACACACAGATAGTGGAGATTTTCACTCCAACATGGAAATGTGGCTGTGCAGCAGTTAAAACGTGTCTAAACCTGTTCTGAACTGATCCCACGTCAACACATCACCCATTCATGCATTAAACCTGCTGCCGATTTGTGCTTCACTTAATAAGCTGTGCTGTAATAATACAAGATTTAAGACAAGCCACAAGTATTGTTCAATTTAATGCATTATTGGCAGCTGCAGGAGTGAAAAGTGGTTAAACGATGTACTGAAGTATGCATGAGCTTCACATGAAGAACTCGTTGAACTATCCTCCGCTAGCCAAGTGTTTGCATTGTTACTATTACTCTTAGGATAAGTAGGCCTATGCCGAATACTCACGGATGTATCTGCGTTTAATTTTTTACTCATACAAAATGATCAAATAGAAAATAGCAAACCTGTGTTACATGGACAAAGCCTCTGAAGACACAAACAGAGAGCTCCTTTAACTGATTTAGGCCGGGGCCCATAGTATAGATTAAGTACCACCTTGAGGGCTTCAAAATGAATACAATAATGCAATATGAGAATGGGCCAGGTGACTTTGTACTGACAAAGTTTGTCCCTGTGGTTGAAAAGGTTAAGAACTCCTGCTTTAACTGACTGAGATGAAACTGATCTTGAGAACTTAATCACTTGAAGTGAGACTGAATCTGACCTGATGGCCTGGATGTTGAGACAAGTCTAGGCCTCTGCAGATTTCAATCACAGCGCCTATAAAACATAACCTGATGAATACCAAGGTCAAAAAGAAATAAGCACATCTTAACCAAATCATTGACTGTGACTAAGGTGTGGTGTTTGTACAGTTATAGTTTTATGTCTTATTTCCTCAGTAAGATCTGCAGTAGAAGTCTAAGCCTAAACTACAAGGCTCACATCCTTTACTGTGAGCAAAGTTGCAAAGAAACTTGACATTGTGTGAGGGTGGCGTCTTTAGGACCCTGCGGAGCTGCGTTGGCGCTGCTGCCTCTGCGGCTCGTGAAGCAGCGCAGGCCGCTCAGAGAGAGAGCGCGCGAGCAGCGGCGGAGGACGGAGCAGAGGAGCGCGAGGAGGTGGAGGAGAGCGAGCACGAGGGACGGACACACGGTAAGATCACCGCCACTATTCCCCGCTCTGCACTGAAGTCCTCCGGTGTCGTTACCGCGACTCCCGCTGCGCTCCAGCTGCAGACAGTCGGCAGCGCGCGAGAGGGGCGGGCGCGCGCCTCCCGGGGTTAACGGGTGCACACGGTGTGAAGCGCGCCACAGACTCTGTTTTTACCGGAGTCAGCGGGGCTTATGGCGGATACATGTCCACACACGTGTGTCACAGTGGCGGCTCGAGCCTCCGACAGATTAAAGCCCGTTTAACGCGTGTGCTGTAAAGGCCGCGTAAGGTCGCTCCTCTCATTTACTGTCACAGAAGTGTCCGTGAAGGCAGCACCGACCCACGGTACCGGGGGGCTACACAATAAAACACGCCAAAACACAAGATCTCCAGCAGGAACTCTGTATAAAGACACTTAATTACCCTTTTCTTGTCTGTGGATTTGACATCTGATTTAAAAGGACTCGATTATTGTAATGACTCTTTTATTCAGCATCCACAGCCAGAAGTCACCTCAGGACTCTCCTGTGTTATAAACACTCTGCTGAAGGGCTTCACATTATTCTCACTGCTGCTTAATGGTCCAGGTTGTAATTCACCTATTACAGTTTATACTGAGGGAAGGGACTCTACATGACCAATACAAACCTTAACTTAGCTTGTACCAAACTGCAAGCCCTAAATGTGTGGTACCTCATCGGGTGCTTGTCATCAGGCTTTCTAATGATGATATTTGTAATGATATTCCTTCTATTATTGTCTTTATAATTCATGAGGGTCTTATGTGCAGAGTCTCATGTCCTGTTGCCTTTTCTCTGGATGCTTTCATGGTACATTTAAAAAAGGAAAAAAAGAAAAGGCCAGTCTATTGTATACTTTGTGCTGATTCCAAGCCTGGATAAATTAAGTGTCCAGGAAAAGCATCTGACGTAAAATGTATTAAGATAATTTTTTGGGTGTTTTCCTTTAGTGCTTGAACAACTTTAGGTTTCACCACACATCGCTTATGCTCGAATAATGCAATTTACATATTTTGGGCTATGCTTTTATTCTGAAACTCCCTCACCAGCTTCCTTCGACTGTCTCTAACTCGCTGCACTTAGACGCACCTCTGGAGGGTTCTGCCATGTCCCTCCCACCCACAGGCTCCTGCACAGTGCTCAGCCCGGATCCTGCTCCAATTTAAACGACCCCAGGAGCTGAAAAGTGTGGGCCAGGCGCAGTAGTAGATCCACCAAAGGGACGGGAGGGGCCAAATGGATCCCAATACGTCACGCTTAATCTCGGGGAGGCCAAAAGAGGCAGTGTGCAGAGGATTTTTGGGCTGAATTTTTATATCTCTTGCCGCTAACCTTGGCTGGCTGCCCGTTACAGTAGGTGAGGTAACGGCACCCGCTTTCGAAAAAAATTTCATGGAACTGCTCCGTCCGACTGGAGGGAAACCACACGCGCTGGTCTTTTAGGGGCGCGGGGACATGTTGTGCTTTTGGACAAGAAAGCGGCATGTTGCGATGCGATGCAAACCAAAAGAGAGATGGAAAAAAACGTTTAAACTGACCGTAGAACTCTTCCAAGGCCTAAGTCGCAATAGCAAACACTCAATGCACAAACGACAATGATCACTAGTTTAGGGGTAAATCTTCTTGTATAATCACTAAATCAGTATACTAACATGTTGTTCTTTTAGTGAGTGAAGTTAGATACTGTCAGAAGTTCTTTATTTTGGACCACATGTGGATCTGTGGTCTGTATTTCCATGTTTTTGGTCGACTGCTGCTTTTCCTGCGACTGTAAATCATATGCTAATGTGCCTCAGCATGGACACAAAGCTATAGGAAAATATTACAACTTTGCTTCAACAAATGAGAGTCCAGAGGCAGTGTTTAAACGACCTTTGGTTTGTGTTTTACGTTGTGATCAGGGTGGAAGGGGTACACAGACTTGAGGTAATGTCATCGATGTGGCTTTGCCTGGGATCCAGAATAAACACGTCCACAATTCTTTACGAAGAGTGAGTCTGGTCACCTCTGCCGCGAAGAAAACAGTCCAATCAGATGCGTTTGGTCGTTCGTTCATCGGTCAAACTTCTCTAACTTCAGATTAACTAGGTTTTATGCTTTGCTCATTGATTCTGCTGAAATCCATGATGTTTTTCAGTCTGTGTTGTATTTCCCCCCCCCCGTCTTTTCTCCTCGTAAGCAGCCATGTTTGTTTGTTTTGATACGACCGTGTGACGTGTGTCCCTGATTGGCTCGTCGCCCTGTCAGTCAATGTGTTTAATACCAATCTGTATTTGAACACTGAGACATACCGTTCGGAACTTTCAGGGCCACATGTTTGCTTTGCATTAATGCGCTTTTTCAAGAATGTTTCTGTGAATGGAAAAGTAAATCCTCAAAGTCAGTGGTAGTAGACGCTATATGGCTGTAACCGATTAAAGAAAGTGTTGGTCGACTAAAGTCAAGCCCAGAACGTTGATTAAAAGAGTGTGTGGCGTAACGTTTACAGAGTACAAGCTGTATTCCCGCCAGTCGATTGATCGGGCGATGGTGTCTTCTTAATCGACCAAATGTTTTATTGGGCGACTAATTAATCAATCAGGATTATAAGGGTTTATGTACAACGGCAGGAGAAAGAGAGGAAGCACAGAGTTATAGCTGGAATTTTTGGAGTTTAATTTGCCAGTTTGTACTATGTGTTCAATTCAGCTGTTTTTAATGTTTAAAAAAAAAAAAAGAAGTTCTGTACCTTGTCCTTGGGTGTTTCGAAAGGCACTTGCAAATCAAATGTATCGTTATATCGCACTTGATACAGTTTACCAGTACTTTTCCGTGTGCAATGTTATTTTTAGCGTGATAGTTTTAAGAGCTTTTGTCAATGTCTTAAATCCTCATAATCCTAATAAAACAATTAGTTGATTAATACAATTTTAGACAAAGAGACACCATCTTCCGATTCACTGACTAAACGACTCCAGCCCGAGTAGCTATAGGGCGGTACAGTAAATTATGTATTTGTCAGTCAGGCGTTCTTTGCGGAGCATTTACCCCTGAACATTGGAAGAAGAGCCAATGCTTTTCCAGTATTTTCCAACGTTTTTTTAAAATCAAATTTTTTGAATACAGTTCACCTTAGCCTCACCGTACTCTTTTGACAGTTTGTGCTTTCCGTTTTGTTTGATGTCTCTGACACATCTGGGTCATTGAGCCTCTCACACCTGCAGCGTGAGCGTGCGCCTTTGTCTAATCCAACCGGGCCTTTTAATCTGGACACATCACTCGCTGACTGCGCTACCTGCTCTGAACCAGAATCCACCACCTGCTCGTGCATGCGTGTGAGTGTGTGTGTGTGTGGGTGTGTGTGTGGATAAACGCCGTGCTGCTTTTGCTTTCTGGTCCGTGCCTGTCCCATCAATCACCTACAGTTAGTTGAAGTCACGCACCTGTCGTGGGGGCTGGAGGTGTGGTGCAGTCAGAAATGAAAGAGGCGCAGGCACAAAATGTCAGCCCGACGCACATGTTTTCACAAGCGACTAGAAAAGTGGACCTGGAGAGTTGACAGAGGTTACGAGAGGGAATAGCTCGCCATTTTTCATTCATATTTACTCCATGTTCTTTTGCAATGTATTTATTTTAGTAAACAAAACACCTAAAACACCAAAAGTGATATTATTTTTTCATTTTTCAACTGTCGGTCCAGTCCTTGATCGTTGGTTCAGTTTGTTGGTTCAATTTCTGAGCTATTCAAATATTGTGTACATCAAAAGTATCAAATATCAGATGATAGTCGATACTTAAACTTGTGTCGAATCTAGATATTAATTTGAACAAGTATCGATACTAAAAATACCACATTAACGAGACCAAATTTGACCTTTGTAAACTGTTTTGAAAGGATCATGAGCGTTTGTTAAAGAAAGTACCATTGTTTGGTGTTGAAATTGTCAAAATTGTTCTGGTGGTATCGAAATCGGTGAGAATTGAGTATATTCCTTTGTATCGAAATCGAGTTTGACATTTTTAGTATCTTGCTGTATTTCAGCATGGGCAACATGAAGAAATTAATTGATTAATTCTTTGGAATATGACAGTAATGATTCACCACAAAGTCTTGCATTTCATGCCAATAAATACTGAGATTGTTACATCCCTCTTTTAAGGTGTAACTACTTAATACTTTACATGGACAAAACAAACTTCCATAAACCTCTTCAAGTTCAGCGTTTTGGATGCTCTTTTTCACGGCAAGTTGTAATTTTGATGGAATGTCACGTACAATTTTTTTTTAAAATTATGTAATTTAAGAACAAGACCACAGATCTGTGGCTTTCAAGGTATTTTGATGAATAAATGCTTCATAAGTTTAATGCCATACTGTGGGACATTCCAAAGCACTAACATCTTGACATTGACACAACCAGGTGGTGAAACTTCCACCAAAAAAGTTACATAGTGCACCTTTAAATACTGTGTGACTTTCATGTCTTGCGCTCCTTGAACTTGTTTGACTTTTCCTTGTCTTGATTCAAACTTGACTTGTATATAATAATATAATAATAATAATAATAATAATAATAATAATAATAATAATAATAATAATATTAATAATATTAATAATATATATAGTAATAATATTAATATTATTATTATTATTATTATTATTAATAATAATAATAATAATAATAATAATAATAATAATTATTATTATTATTATTATTATTATTATTATTATTATTATTATTATTATTATTATTATAATAAATACATACGTAATTCAATTTTCAATTACATTTATTTTTGTAACGCCCAAAATCACAACAGTAGTTGCCTCGAGGGGCTACAGTGGAATAAACAGAATAAAAACAGAATAAACAGTGTTCAAAGGGACTTGATGTCCCAGCATCCCATGTCCTTAGACAGATGTCCCAAGCTCCCCTCTCCTTGGACCCTCCTTCTCAGCCTGGAAAAACTACCAAACCTCTTTGGGAAAAAGTAGAAACCTGTAGGAGTTCCACAGTGAAGGAGAGATCCGACTCCCTCGGACAGACAGGCGGACGCGCCTCAATTTGCAGATAGACAGTGGAGCTGGACCCACGTAACTTAAAGCACAGGCACCAAGTGATAACTTTGATCCTGATTCACAGTTTAAACAGTGTCGAAGTGAATCTCACCTTGTGTAAATGTTGGTGTGCTGTGACTTTTAAATGTTTACCTGTTGGAAGACGGCTGTAACAAAGAAATGGAGGACACAAATTGCACCAACAATCAAGGACCAGAATTACAACATAACACAGTGACACTCGAAAAACGCTGACGAGACGCTCTCTCTCTCTCTGTCGTGTGCTATGTTCTATGTTTAAAATGATAAACAGATACAAACTCCATGTTTATCTGTGTTTGATGCCCAGAGAATGACAGCCTCATGTGTTCACAGGAGCGAGGGGGAGGACTGACGGACTGACGCTGAATGAGGCTGCACCTGTTGTCTCCGAGGGATTTTCCCATGTTTTGATTTTAATATTAGTATTTTTTACTTAATACACTTTTTTTTGGGACCTGCTTTGTTGCCATGCCGTCCAACAGCCCCACCGCCACCGACTCGCCCCAAACGCCAGAGAACGATGCCTCCAATCAAACGGTAAGACAATGTTTTCTCTCTGTGCCAAGGACATATTAGTGACTGTAAAATTTATGCTTTTCTACAATTATGTTCAAAAAGCACAGCGCTTCTATAGTAACAGCAGAATGCAGAGGGAAAATAAGTAATATAGTTCTAAAACCACTAGATGCCCCTTCTGATTCAGTCTATACTTCTGATGGAAATATGTTCTTTTTGTCCCATCACGATTCCTTCTATGGCGGCAACTAATGATTATTTTAATAGTCGCCTAGTCAGTCATTATTTGTGTTGTACATTGAGATTATTTAAATACATTTTAACCAAATGAATGTTGAAGTATGATGGCTGAATGCGTCTAGATTGTAAAAGTACTAATAAAATATATTGTTGATGAAACATATTGGCAAAGTAGAATAAGCAACATATTGTTGCTTATTCTACTTTGCCATTTTGATGTGATTCCAGTGTTTTTGCTTAAAAACCTCATTTGTCATGTGTTTTAGAGTCTGTAGTTCACAATCAAATCAAAATACAATTATTTTAATAGTTGACAAGTCACAATTATTCGGATTAATCTTTGCAGCCCTAATTCCCACTACAGTACACACTTTTCCTTGTAGTGATAAATACAGACTTTTAAGACACAGATAGGTCTTAAAGTGTTCTGCTAATATTAAACACTTCCAAACTGCTGACCCAGGTTAGCGTTTTTTTTCTACCAAAATAAAACCAGGCCGACTTACACATGCCAAAAACTAGTTTGTTTCATTGGTTCTCCCGAGCCCAGCATTCGACTCGTAAATCTGTGAAGGTCGATGTTCTTTTCTATGGAGCTGCTTCTATATAAAGGCATGTCTTAGTCGCAATCTGGCAAGACGCCAACACATACAAAGTTTTCCTTCTAGGCTTAAACTTCCTCAGACAGGAGCTCAAAGACTGGAGATAAGCCTGGAGAAAAGTTGTGGTTGAAGGACAAAGAGGAGATTCAGAAACAATGTAAACTTTTTGGGCTTAAGTTGACCCGCTTGTATTCCATTTTGCACAACAGACAGTCAAATTGAAGTTGCAACCCATTTGTGCCAAACTAAGCCTCAAATAATGGTTCATGCCAGGAACAACATGTAATAATCGTATTTACTCACGTACGTCCGGAACAAACCTACACTTGGGCTGAAAGAATTCGTATTAGACTTTTTGTCCTTTAGTTCGGCCATTTTGATTCAGATTTGGCACAGGCCCATCACCTTCACATCCATCCCTCTGCTGCCTGTAGCTGACCTTGCTTTTGTTTTTATTGAGCACATCGTCTGAATTGAACTAAGCCATTTGTATCTGGCTGCAGAGGTTTCCGCTGGCCTCCTTTTAAGATGCCTTGCCATGGTTAAACAGTCAGCTGAAGCACGATGTTGCCCTGCCATCGAGATCCATCTGACCCACTGTATTTTAGCCTAAGAGATAATAAGAGGTAATCTCCACCCCAGCATCGTTTTTGGAGGGATTATTCTAGATGATATAAATCAAGAATAAAACTTACTGTCTGTTTAGAAACGTATGGCTTCCAGCTTCCTGTTTATAGGCGACATGGCGAGCACTTTTGACCCTTCAAAAGACAGAAGAATCTTGTGTTTTGAATTGTTTCATTGTCAATTGTGCTCTTTTAAGGACGAAAGATACAGATGTGTCCAGATTCTTGCACACACTAAAAGGCAGATGGATCAGAAAAGAGGGACTACCTTGGTTATTTTGTGGTTGTGACTGGATGTTCCTTGTATGAACTGTGCTGGCCGACCGGACAGGTTATGGCGAGGCAAAGCAGAGAGCAGGAGCAGCGCAGAGCGGGGGGATGTAGCTCAAATAAAGAGGACACGGTGTCTGCGGCTCCTGGGAGGCTTCTGCTGCTGCTGCTGCTGCTGCTGCTGCTGCTGCTCAACGCCCGGTCTGCAGTCTGGTCTCTTAGCAACTGCCGTGTCCTAAAATAACCCCCGACCAAAATAGATCAGAGACGTATGGACGCACAATAACAGGATACATGTTAAAGTTTAAACCCGCGTCTCCTCTGTGTCACTGCCAAGCCTGGATAACTCAAGCCAGAAAACATACAAAACAAAACATACACGGGCAAAATGATAAGGAATAACAGCTAAAAAAACACAACTTGACTTTTATTTAGACTACTATACTATAAAAATAATCATTGTCATAGGTTAATAATCGTCATCTGGCCTATACATGCGCAAAGCCCTTTTTATAAGACAGACAGTGGCATTTTTGAGGCGAGACACTGCAGATGGAAAAAATCTTGAATTTAACTATATTAATTTGAAACTTCTCCTGTAGTTTACTCACACAAATGTAAGTTTTTCATCAAGCCAATGTTTTAATATAGAAATAATAATAGTAAGTCAAAACAGCCATATTATATTATATTCACATTTTTGGATTTGTTATTTACCGTAGTTTTTGAGTAAACAAAAAAATCAGGCTTAGAATGATATATCAACAAATCCTTCTGTCCGTCCTGTTAAGACTGTTAAGTCCAAGACTGTAAAGTTTGGTGAGTAGGAACTACTTTAGGAGCTGATCTTTATGTCTCTGTGGGAGGAAAAGGCATTTGGAGAAAACGGCATTTGAAGTTACAATGTCCCTGAAAAATCTATGGATGTAACTGGATTAAATTAAATAATAAAAACTGATTGGACAATTTTGTTCTTTTCACATGAAAGCCTTTGTCAAGAGAGCAAACTGACCTTAAATCAAAATGTCAAAAAAGAATAAACTATTTCAGAGTTTCATCAATAATTAATTCTATTGTAAATGTTTTTTATCGACAAGACTCCAATCATCATATTTCATCCTTTTATTTGGTTAAAAAATATTTTAAAAGTCTCAATATACAATAGAAATAATTGTTTGACCACTAAAAGGATCATTAGTTGCAGCCCTAGTTAATGTTAATATTATAAATAATCAGATTGATGAAGTGTATGCTGCTTAATACGTTATGTGTCTTTCACTTATTTGTTTTAAAATAATTTAATCATTTCAGGTAGTGCCTGGCAATGCTATAATTATTATAAATTATTATAATACATAATTGCCATTTATTTCATGCCAAAATGTGAGGATTGTCAGTTGATGTCTCATTACCATGACCACTACATTGACGCTCAGATATGAAAGACTCTCGATCTCAGTTAAAGTTTGATTAATTGCACAGCCCTAATTTGACTAATAATTAACTAATAGACTGTTGGCTACAGACTGTTGGCTACAGACTGTTGGCTACAGACTGTTGGATACAGACTGTTGGATACACACTGTTGGATACACACTGTTGGATACAGACTGTTGGATACAGACTGTTGGCTACAGACTGTTGGCTACAGACTGTTGGCTACAGACTGTTGGATACAGACTGTTGGATACACACTGTTGGATACAGACTGTTGGCTACAGACTGTTGGATACAGACTGTTGGATACAGACTGTTGGATACACACTGTTGGATACACACTGTTGGATACAGACTGTTGGATACAGACTGTTGGCTACAGACTGTTGGATACACACTGTTGGATACACACTGTTGGCTACAGACTGTTGGATACAGACTGTTGGATACACACTGTTGGATACACACTGTTGGCTACAGACTGTTGGCTACAGACTGTTGGATACAGACTGTTGGATACACACTGTTGGATACACACTGTTGGCTACACACTGTTGGCTACACACTGTTGGATACAGACTGTTGGATACACACTGTTGGCTACAGACTGTTGGCTACAGACTGTTGGCTACAAACTGTTGGCTACAGACTGTTGGATACAGACTGTTGGCTACAAACTGTTGTATACACACTGTTGGCTACAGACTGTTGGCTACACACTGTTGGCTACACACTGTTGGCTACAGACTGTTGCATACAGACTGTTGGCTACAGACTGTTGGCTAACGACTGTTGGATACACACTGTTGGCTACACACTGTTTGCATAGCAGAACTGGTTGGCTACGACTGTTGATACGACTGTGGATAACGACTGTTGGATAGAGGTGTAACACTGTTGGATACAGACTGTTGGATACAGACTGTTGTAGAGTTGGATACAGACTGTTGGATACAGACTGTTGGTATACAGAGCTGTTGGCTACAGACTGTTGGGGCTACAGACTGTTGATACAGCCGTTGATACAGACTGTTGGCTACACACTGTTGGCTTACAGACTGTTGGATACACACTGTTGGCTTACAGACTGTTGGCTACAGAACTGTTGGCTACAGACTGTTGGCTACAGACTGTTGGATACACACTGTTGGATACAGACTGTTGGATACACACTGTTGGATACACACTGTTGGATACACACTGTTGGCTACAGATGTTGGCTACAGACTGTTGGCTTACAGACTGTTGCTGTACACACTGTTGGCTACACACTGTTGGATACAGACTGTTGGCTACAGACTGTTGGCTACAGACTGTTGGCTACAGACTGTTGGTACAGACCTGTTGGCTACAGACTGTGGTAAGATGTTGCTACAGACTGTTTGGATACAGACTGTTGGCATACAGACTGTTGATAACACACATCGCTGTGGCTACAGACTGTTGGCTAACGACTGTTGGATACACACTGTTGGCTACACACTGTTGCATACAACTGTTGCAATACAGACTGTTGGCTACAGACTGTTGGCTAACGACTGTTGCTAACGACTGTTGATACAGACCAGTTGGATACAGACTGTGGATCAGACTGTTGGATACAGACTGTTGGATACACACTGTTGGCTACAGACTGTTGGATACACACTGTTGGCTACAGACTGTTTTGGCTACAGACTGTTGGATACACACTGTTGGCTACAGACTGTTGGCTAACGACTGTTGGATACACACTGTTGGCTACAACACTGTGTTGCATTACAGACTGTTGGCTACAGACTGTGTGGCTACAGATCTGTTGGCTAACGACTGTTGGATACAGACAGTTGGATACAGACTGTTGTGACTGTTGGCTACAGACTGTTGGATACAGACTGTTGGATACAGACTGTTGGATACAGACTGTTGGATACAGACTGTTGGATACAGACTGTTGGATACACACTGTTGGATACACACTGTTGGAAACAGACGGTTGGATACAGACGGTTGGATACAGACGGTTGGATACAGACGGTTGGATACAGACGGTTGGAAACAGACTGTTGGCTACAGACTGTTGGCTACAGACTGTTGGCTACAGACTGTTGGCTACAGACGGTTGGAAACAGACGGTTGGAAACAGACGGTTGGATACAGACGGTTGGATACAGGACTGGCTCATGTTGTCGTTGCTGTCACTGTTTGTTCACTTTAAGATCAGTCTGACAGTGGCATCACCTCAGTTTACCTCTGCGGCTCAGCGTTACACAAGTACAAGTGGGTCTTCAGGGATTTGTCATCTCGTGTTTTTCTGCAGCAGCACCAGTCGGGCAGCAGAGACAGTTGCTAAGCAGTTTTTGCACCTTAGCAACCACATGTGTGTCACGGCGGCACCAGGTCCAGGGGGAGGACATTAGACTGGCATTAGTGAAGAGATAATGGTGCAACAGTGGAACAGGAATACATCCTTTATACCAGAGTAAGTCATTGTAGCTGCACAAATACCAAAGCACAAGGAGAGCATAGATTCAAACTGGTGACCCTCTGGTTAGAGGGTGAACTGTTTTCCCACTGAGCATTGTTCCGCATATGTTAAGACGAGGTGAATAGAAAGACATCTTAGATTTAAACATGATCAATCTGAAACATCTACTACCGTTTTTCGTCCATGTCATGTTTTCATATAGAAATAAGGCATTTTATAAATTGCCATAATTAAATTGCTTTTTGTTAACTTAAAAAACAGAAAAGTAAACTTTTTGGAGTAAAAATATTAACTCCAAATGATTCAGAATCAGAATCAGAATCAGAAAGTTTATTGCCATTGTCAATGAACAAAATTCAAAAACGTAGGAACTTGTCTCGGCATTAAGGTGCAACATAAAACACTGAGCAATAATAAAACAACATATCAATCAAAAAAGGGCATGCATTAAGAAACAATTTAAAATTACTATACAATAAAAATAAAAATAGGCATTTCTATGTACACAAGAGTTACAGTTAGATTTACAGTTTTGAGTGCAGAAAGTGCAGAAAAGTGACAGTGGCAGTGAGTGGTTGAATATTGCAGTTAAAGTGACAGGTGTTTTGAAGTGTTCATGAGGTCCAACGGCAGAGGGAAAGAAACTATTCTTGTGGCGGGAGGTTCTGGTCCGGATGGACCGTAGCCTCCTGCCTGAGGGGAGTGGTTCAAAATAGACCATAGTCCATGGGTAGAGAAAGGGTCAGCTGTGATCCGACCTGCTCGTCCCAGAGCCCTGGAGACGTACAGGTCCTGCAGAGATGGAAGTCTGCAGCCGATCACCTTCTCAGCAGAACGCACAATGCGCTGTAGTATCAGTATTATCCCTCAAAATCTTGTTATGTGCAAGATTGGAAAGTTTGTTGTGTGTAAGTACTACTTCAACGAGAGAAAAATGCCTTTTAATGTTACAATGTCTCAGATAAATCTATTGACAGAAGTTGAGTTAAATTAAATAATAAAACATATTTAAGGTGCAGACTGGACAATTTGTTGTTTCCACTGAAAAATATTTTTATTTTAGTTTTGCCTGTAGTGTCTCGCTGTAAAAAGTAACCTGATTTATTTGCTAACAACCAAACTGTGTAAATGAAGTAGTAATAGTAAATAGTAAGAGGGAGCATGAGGAGAACATGCAAACTCTGTACAGACGAGCCCTCCCTGAACCAAGACCTCAGCTGTATTACCAGAGTTTGGGTGATGATTAAAATGACACGCAAAGAACAAAAACATCTGATTTCTTTATGGTCATAGTCCCTTTGGTTACTCACATAAGATTTTACAGTTTGCATGTCATTTGAATGATCTAAAAGGCACAGATTTTGGTGTGCATGTAAAGATATCCACTGTCTGAAAAAACTGAAACAAATAATTGAACGTCTATGTCTGTGTTTCTTGATAATTCATTAAAAAAAACCGAGACGTAGTTTGACTGTGCAGACAGTTGGAAATGTAAACAAAGATCTGTTCTGTGAAAGTGTTTGGTACTTTCTGATCTTGTCTCATCAGCTCATGTTACAAAAAAAAAATGACCACAACATTCGGGTGTTTTAAATAACCTTGAACCTTGTGCCTGATTTAAAGGAACTTTGCAGACTCATTCAGAAAGATGATTAAGAGAGTGGGATTATATATCAAAATGTCAAAAAAGAATACAAAATGTGTATTATCTATTTTGAAATCTTCAGCCAGGATATTTCTACCTTTTATTTGGTTGATAAAAAAGTTTCAAATACAAGAGAAGTAATTGTTTGACTAGTCAACTGCTAAAATAATCGTTAGTGAAACGCCTATTCCTGACAGTCTTGGGTTCTCCTGTGTTTTTCCAGTGTGAGGACGGGGTGGACCAGGACAGCCCGGAGGAGGGGACCCCCGCCAGCCCACCCAATAAACGCCGCGTGGGACGACCCGGCAGGAAACGCAAACAGCTGCTTCCTGTGAGTACTGTAATTATGGTCTGAAGCCTTTAAGGATTTATACAAGAAGAGAAATGATTTATTTTGTCTAAATGCCCTGGAGCGCTTTGTGAAAGATGAGACACACATGAGTTGAAACAATCCATCTTCACAAATCAGCCGCTGACAGGATTTTTACCTGTGCCTTCATCACCTGTCATGCCCTGTTCTACGGAACGGAATAATAACAAATCATTAACGATTAAAAATGATGTCATAAACTAATGTTGCTATACCTCATTTATACTGTCTTAAAACGTGAACCAGTTCATTTTAAGATCATTGCGACGGCCCACATGTATCGCTCACTTACCTAATGCCTTCTGAGCATCACAATTATTCATCACAATGGGTTCACAAGCGCTTTTCACTACTCTCAAAGACCAGAGTGAGTTTTGCTGTCAAAAGCTAAACAACTAGCATGCTAACAAAGCACTTAAAAGTTCTATCATTACATGCAGAAAGCATACAGTGTTCTCATTTTCAGCTGAATAGCTACGTTTACAATATATCTGTGCAGGGACAAACAGATTTTTCTTCATTTCACGACTTAGAAAGTGCTTAAAATCAATGCTCCCTCTTACTCTGATCACTGAGCACTGCGGCCGAGGGTCCGGAAGCTGCGCGAGTCTGTGGAAAGGATCCATATGAAGTATATGTTTGTCGGAGACCGCACTGGCCTGGTGCAGCTTGCTGGTCATTTGACGAATTTTCTTGTGCGAAAACACATGAATCTCTATGGCGTTTGTCAAAAACGTTCCGCAGTGGACCGGAGTTGATGTAACAGGCAATCTGCAAGTAACCAGCACCCACACAGGAGTCAGTGTACACGAGGCGTAAGTACAACACAAGTACATTTAAGTATGTAAAGTGTAATTAAAGTTTAAACACTTAATTATGTAGGGGACCAAGCTGGTTGAGTTGAGAGACAAGAAATCCTTGTAGAAGAGGGGCGAACGTGTCCCCTCCCTTTATTCTGTGGAACCGTGCCAAAAGACAGGAAGCTGCCAAAAATATAGGTTTACATGAGGTCAAGGGTCATGGTACATGCACAACGGAACCACAGCCAAAATAGTGGCTTACATGCTTCCCACCCTTTATCAAGACGTGTACCTATGTCTTCACAACTTGAACATTTACAAATCCACACACAAATCGCACATCAAACAATAACATGAACCACAGTCCCAGTCCAATCAAGTCCCAGAGGAAAACCAGAGGCCAGAGATCCAGCAGGGTTGCCGTAGCAGCAGGAGTACACCTGGACATACACCAGAGAGCAGGCACCCCGCTGACCGGAGCACTCTTGGGTATTGCAGTCAGGAACACAGGGCCAGGACCCACCTGGAACACCAGATCACCAAACCAAAGCACACACATCTGCAGAACCCCAACAGGAACAACCACGCACGGTGGCTCCCTAGGGAAGGCACTAAATTCGGGCGCCCAGGCGCACGCACACAGCCTGGCCCTGGACATCAGTAGCTCTGACTCACACACACTCCTTCCGGCACCAGAACACAAGGGACTCGGCGGTATGCTGTCGCTCAACACCAGTCCAGACTAGCCACACCCAAGCCGAGAAGAGCCCCAGACCATTGGACTCCCAGCCCGCTCCTCCGGAAGAACACCAACAACACCCCACATGAAGGTCAGGTGAGCCAACCTAACCACCACGACCACGACGTCTTCACCTCGCCGTGAAAGGGTGCGGCAGCTGCGCCGTTGCCACCAATGTAGCGGACCAAGCTGATATAATGAGTTGAGAGACAAGAAATCCTTGTAGAAAAGGTACGAACATGTCCCCTTCTGTGGAACCACGCCAAAAGACAGGGAGCTGCCAAAAATATATGGCTGGATGTCAAGGGTCATGGTACATGCTCAAGAGCACCACAGCCAAAATAGTGGTTGACAATTACAATGTAACTGTACAGTGCAAGAACAGAGTCTGAGGTCGACTGATGTTGGAAAGCGCTGTCTATTAGACTTTGTAAAAAGAAGATCAGCTTTTTCACAGAGCGGTTATTACTATAATGATCCAATATGCTGAACAGGATATGAACTGCTGCTGTGAGTCTGAAGTCAAAGAAGACATGTGTCTCGTATTTGGCTTAGCGAAAGCCCTCTGAGTGCGGGACGGCAGGTCTGGACTCGCTCTGCCAGAGATGGGACGAGGTTCAGGTGTTACACATTGAAACATTATCAACTTCCTTACAAAAAATTAACAAAAATTATTGGGTTGTGCCCAAATATCACACTTCATATGATGCTGTTTAGGGGCTATTTTTACTGTCTGGTTGTCCAGTTGAAAAAATAGTGCATTCAAAATTTCCTGCAATCCATCTTTAAAAATTTTGTCCAGCGCTGGTCATTATAGACCACAATGCATTGCAAGAGCTGAAAAAACAACAACAACAACGGACAGAAACAAGTCTTTAACTGGACACAACTTGGCTGAAAACAGATATAACAGTTGTTTTAACAACTTGTGATTGTGAATAAACACTCTTAAATGAACTGTTATACTGTAAATGTGCTAGCTTTAGCTGCTTAGCTATGCTTTAGCTGATAAAAGATCAATAGTTTCCCAAAGTGGAATAATTCAGTCCGTTTTGATATTTAACGTGCGATCCATCTTGACTAGAACTTGTATTGTTAAATCATTTATAGTCTGCTCACTAGTTCAGGACTATGCAGTGAATGAGGGAGGGACGCGTACCTATGTGCGGCGGTACCTCATATTTAAAACATCCCTGTATTCTCCGGTGCATCCATTCCATTCATGTTGCTGAGTGTAGGACTGTTGTCTTGAATCTCCTCAAATTATAGAATAGGCTACTGGTTCACCCACATATACAGTTCCACATCCCCAATAGTTGTGCATAAATGTATGGTTTTACAGTATAACATATAGCAGCATATTCGCGGTACCTGTATTCCCGGGGAATATAGGTATATTTTTTCATATTTAAGCAATGGCAGTCGAACATGATGTGGTGATGAGTTGGCAGGTTTATGAAATAAACTTCAGCAACAACAACATCCAATAGCAGCAATATTAGTAACACATTTCTTTTTGTTTTTCTGTTTCTTGACGCTGGCTGTATTAGTAGTAAAAGTAGTAGTGAACTGTGGTAAAAGTGGAGTGGTAGAAATAGATGAAGTTGCAATTAATTGATGTTGAAAATACATATTTATATTGCTGTGTAGTTGGACCTGTCAGTATAGTATACAGTAGTCTTTCTAGTTGAAGCCCCAAGGCTCTGTTGACTGTCTGGTCCACATTAGGCCATTCTCAGAGACGAGTGTGTCCAGGAATAGAGTCTTTGTGTGGGGCTCAGGGTGGAGCTGCCTCTGATACTGTAGAGAGGAGCCAGAGGGGAGGACTACACACTGTTACTACTGTGCAGCATGTGCTCAAGTCTAGGGCAGGTTCTAACAACAAAGGAAAGTGTATATGTGGCCCAGACAGAAACCCCTGCAAAGGCTCTGGTCCTGAATCGCAGAGTAAATGCAGTCATCTGTTAACTGAAAATGACTTCTCGATTTAAAATGAAATAGGGCAAACTAATATTGCAAAGACAAAAATGGAAGTATGAATGTTAAAGACTGTAAGAGTTATTTTCATTGTACCGGTTCTTAATTTTCCAAATACAACATTTACTCCACTCCACTCATACCACTAAATAATAGACACGGCAAAGCGGTTAGAGCTCTCACCTCAGGAGAAGGAAAGGAGTGTGGAAGGAGTCAGACTCTGGGTGGAGTCTGCATGTTCTCCCCATGTTACCGTGGGTTCTCTCCGGGTTCTGTGGCTTCCTCCCACCGTCCAAAGACTTAGGTAAATTGGCAACTGTAAATTGGCCCGAATGAATGTGAGAGTGAATGTTTGTCTGTGTGTCTATGTCTCTGTGTTAACCCTGCGACGAGCTGTCCATTGGGCCTTAGGCGGGGATAGGCTCCAGTCTATGTTCCCTAATGGGAACAAGCGGTAGAAAATGAATGAACTTCCACTTGACTGGAGCTTTGTCAAAGGCTCTGTCTTTTATATATGTGCTCAAAAATAAACCACAATCTCTGAAACTCCCATGAAGTTTGGCGTTTGGTGGTGCATGCTGGGATAGTGTGACGACAACTGCAGGAGCTCTTTATGTTAAGATAATGAGGAAAATACGCTGCACAATACTCTTTGATCGCACCACATAGATAGTCTTTTTAAAGGTAAGTGTCGGTGTAATCCCTCATTCGTCCAGGAGTGTTTCATTGTAGAAAAAGATTCAGTTGTAGTCATCTAGACTTAAGTTTCGACTCTCATCCAAGAGACATTCTCAATCTGTGAAACAAGTCTGAGAACTCCTGTTTATATCCTACTCTGTGCAAGCCCTGCCCACAGGGCGGATAATATGGCCCATTGAAACTTAACTGGGATGGGCCATCTACATCCTATTGTTCCCTGACTTTTGGCTCCCTCTACTTGAGTGCCTGTTTAGCATCAGAATGCCTCGGGCGTCTCCAGGGTTTCAGCAAACCATTATAAACAATTGGAAGGTTGAATCTTAAACCTCCATTACGATTTAAGGAAGGATTCTCTGGGGAATCAGCACAGACTCGAGACTGTCGGAACCCTCAGGCCGCACCTCACCGGCCCTCAGGCCGCACTTCGCCCGCCCCTCAGGCCAATTTTTTTTCAATTAAATTTGGTCTTTTCAAAAACAAAATGTCTTTTAGTGTTGATTTCGTGAACAAATACAAGATGAGTGCCATTTAACACAAATTCTGCCCCAAACCATGAGCTTTTACTGTCAGAGCATTGGCTGTAGACCTCAAGACTCAAAAGAGCCTAAAGCCGATTACTGATGATTAAACATGTCGGAATCTTGATCTCGACTAAAATGAATGGCCCAACCTCACTGCTCCCCTACTTGTCATTATTTTCAATAATATAGCTGCTCCACAGTCTTTTAACTTTTCCTTCGTTTTGTCGTTGCTTGTGTTGGCGCATGTGTGGAACAGCTGCCAGGGTTTCGTTTCTTTGTGTGAGTGGCGGCAAGTGTGTGTAGAATTTGTGGCTTTTGGCTGTTTGAAGTGCGCACTACTACGGAGGAGATAGAGGACCACATGCCCAAACATTTATGTCATGGCTTAAGGCATCACTTCACAGCCACATATGTAATACTGGAGTCTATGGGTTTAGTATGTAAGGCATCGGGGAAAGAAGTTACTGTGGAATGTAGTTTTACAAAGGGGCAGTAGCAGCAGTAAAAGTACAATAGTAGTAGTAGTTGGATATGTGCAAGACCAAATCTGCGTTTGTAAAAGTGAAAATAGTTCACTAGCATTCACTACTCTATTGTATTCTATTTAGTTTTCTTATTTTGTTGTACTTTAAACAAAACTCAGATGTCCAGTATTTTATAACTCTCCTCATTATACTGCTTACATTATGTGCTACACAGACTGTTTCCACATGTTTTAACTTCTGTAGTTTTAACTCTGGTGCATCAGGAACAACGTTTTATTAAAGCTCCATTAAGAAGTAATGAAAAAAAAACTGTTGACACGTGTCATTATTTTTACCAGCATGATCAAAGCACAGGCACATGTGTGTTCTTCTCATTGGCCATTCTTGTAGTGCACTATTGTTTATTGTTGGCCATTTCCTGTTGTGCTTCTGTTCCTGACGAGGCGCTGAGGTACCCTTTACAAAACATTAGTGGCTATTGAGAAAATGCCAGGTACTTTCCTTATGTCACTGAATTTGATTTAGTTGTATTATGTTTTAATATATTATGTGACATTGCAGCATAAGCACATTCTCATGTTATTAAACAAGCATTATCACAGAACTGTGCCACTTTGAGAGAACTGAAAGTTCAGTAGCATCATTGAATTCAGATTTTAACATACTGTTAAAAATATTCATTGACCATAGGTCAAAATTAGGGTTGCAACAATGAATCGACAATTGTAATTGTCGTATTTTGATCATCGTAATCATTATTTGGACATACAGACTTTTTATAACAAAGTCAGTGCCATTATTAAATCAAAATGTAAAAAAACAAAACAAAAAAGCTTCTTCTGATCTTCATCAATAACCCTCTCAGTTCCTAAATATTCTCTATCTAGTAGCCTTCAGTTACCCCATTTCTACATTTATTTGGTTTATAAATAATATCTAAAAATAATTGTTTGACTAGTCGACTGCTGAAATAATTGTTAGAGCCCTATTGAGGTTTGGTGGAAAAGTAACAGCAGTATTTGTTGGAGGAGCAACACTAAAAGTAGAAGTGGAAATAGTTTTAATAGTAAGCAGTCAATGTAGTTAAAACTTTAACAAACCATATTTTGAAGCTGTATTAAGCAGAATACAATCGTTTAATATTTGCTCGTTTAGTTCACATCAGGAACAGTTCAAATGAAGGGCAGCGCTCTTTTAAAACGGAAGTGCTCAGCTGCTCGCACATGCTCACCGTTCACTTCCTGTTCGATGTCGCAGAGTTTGAATAACGCCTGCACACTTAGCACAACCCTATGACTATTTCAGACATTTTAACAGAAGTCGGACCAAACCAGGCTGACATTGGTATGGCATTTACATTTGGCCCATAAGATGACCGCAAATCCAGGTTCTGCTGAATGTGTAAGTAGATCACTAAAACTAAAAATATCTAGATCTCATGTTTTAACTTCAGAAATGGCTTAATGCAGCTTCCGATTTTGAGCTAGTTAATGTTGCTAATACATTCACAGAAAGGATGCAAACAAGCTAATAAGATTTGAGTCCAAGACACCTCATTTCTTAATATTTTGCTTTACTGTTATTAATATTTTGTTACATGATGATTTGTTAATACTTTATTTTGTAGCAAGTATTTTAAAATAGTTAATATTATTTTATAATTTTAATCATGTGTCTTGGCTTTTTCTACATTGTCATATCACTGTATGACTTGTATTGTATGTACAGAATGGTTTTAATACATCTTTGTACCTCTTTTAACGTTTCCTCTCATCAGCAATTCTGCTAACTTTTCAATCTCTCAAAGTCTTTTGCTTTTCCTTTCTTGGGCAGACACAGAAAATCTCACGTCTTGTTTGCAACGATCAAAATATTGCAGACAAAAACTTAATTGAACCGTTTTTTACTGCAGACCAAGCAGCTGCTTTGCACATAAATAACAGTCTTATTAGTAGACCTAAATCGGATGTTATTTTTTCCTACAAATCAGGCTATTTAGGCATAATCTGGTGCGGAACAGCTCTGTTTTGTATGAGCTTAATGCCTCTGTACATTGTCCTTTCAAATAAAGACTAATCTAATCTAATTGTAGAATATAATGTTTGTCCAGGGGCTTTTTGAGTCTGTTTTACTGCCCTGCTCACCTGCTCATTACTTCTTTGTGAGCTTGTTAGCACTCGCCACTGTTAGTGTAGCCTTTGAGCTCGACATTCACCCCTGCTTCCCTCCATTTTAACCCACCACCAATAAAACCTGTTAGCGGCATGTACACATAACACCTCCTGGCCTTTTCCTAGCTTTAGCCTGATGTGATGTAGTGAGATTGGATTGTCGGAGGCCTAATCATGTTTGGTCAACTTAAAAAGTTACAAACTGGAGTTAATGAAGAGGCTAAACTATGGCATCCAAAAAAAGTATTTTCTGTGTTTAAGGTGTACTCCGCCTAACGCCCAAAGCTGCTGGGTATGTTCCAGCCAGCAATGCTTAATAAGCAAATAATCAACTAAATTGTTCCACTATATTAACATTCAAATGATAAGAATACTTTCTAAATTATTAGATGAAGTTTCATGAAAGCTGCGCTGTCAAGTTAAATGATTTTCTTTAAACTTAACTTTATTCAACCAAATCTTGGCTTCCATTAATCATTAGCTGTGCTAGCGTGTGTTAGTGTTTTGTGTTAATGTGTTGGGGGGTGTTTACTGCCATGATCGTCTGCAGACACAGCCGGACCCTGCTCTGTGTCCCACTAACAAGCCCAGACTAATAACTGTACGCTTGTAGCTCTTTGATACTTGTGTTATGCATTATGCACATGTGTGGAGCCTGGTTTAGTGCAGCTGAAGCCAGACAGAAAGCTAGACGCTGTTTTTTTCTGTTTCCTAGGAGATGGCGACCTCTGACCCCTGTGCAAACGCCCCGCCCACTCCACCTGAGGAGCCAGAGCCCTCCCCCTCACCACGCAAGAAAAGAGGGCGACGGAGAGCAGAGCAGACTGAAAAGAGCAAAGGTGGGGGCTTAACCCAAAGTGTGTGAACTTGGTGCCATTTGTAGAAGCCCATTATGCAGTTTTTTTTTCACTTCAAATATCTGTAATAATTCAAATTTTCATATATTTTTGCGGCTCTCCAAATACTATCCAAACATGAATATATGTGTATCTCACATCTTGATGGATAAAAGCCAAGCTGGACAAAACGTCCCATAGATAGATGTACCTTTACAATGACAATGTCCAGTCTTTCTATGTTTATTTATTTGAATTAGGACAGTGCATATTGTCACATTGCACCATGTCACACACAGACCGTATAAACTGGAGTCAGGAATCTTCCTCAAATCTTAAACTGACACTGCTGCCTCATGTTTGCACTTGTTGTTTTTCATTAACGTAATCTTTTTTCAGACGAGCCAGAAGACAGAAACTGCGACTCTCCGAGAGAGGTGAGCGAGCCCGTCTCCAACATGGCTCCACTGGTTCACTGTTCATACTGACATGTACTGTCTGTAGTCAAAAGGAGAGGCAGGGAGGCTGCGGAGGAAGCCAGTGCCCAGAGTGACGTTTCAGGCCGGAGACCCGTACTACATCAGTCGCAGACAGAAAGAGGAGTGGCTCAGCCGCTGGAAGATGGAGGTGGGACCAAAAAGTGCAGATTACAAACTTCAGAAGCTGCTTGTAAAAGCTACACAACTCATAGTAGAAGTTTTATCATTGAAAGATTGAAGAATTATTCTTAATTGTTAAAAGCTGTACATTTTGCTGCATAAAAGCTGTATACTGTATTTTCTATACAGATACATTTGTTTTTACATTTGGTTCACTGAGTTTTTACATTTTCTACCTCAAATATATAAACATTCAACTATAAAATATATGTGTAAATGTTGAAAGTGGAACAAAATATTGAAGTTAACATAAATCAAATGCATTTACTTCTATAATCTATAATATATTATTTTGAACATTAAATATATTTTAAAACTTAAAAAATAAAGTGATTTTTGTTTGTCTATTTACACATGTTTATCCTCTGGTGTGAATGGCCACGGCAGAAGTAACCGATGCATTGACTTGTGTAAATGAGTCCTCAGATGAGACTTCACGCTGATTCATCTTCTGCAAACTCCATCTGCTGCAAACTCCTTGTATAAACAATACCACATACTAGTACTGACCAATACTTCTGGATAGAAACTGTGTACAAATGTATTTTATTACAGCTGCAGACTATTTGACCTTTTCTACAATGGGTACGTTTAGCCAGTTCAAATAATATATTTGGCATCACTGCGTTTTAAAACCTGTGGTGCAGCTAAATTTTCCACACCCTATTTATTATACATGTATTATATGTTGTATATTATATTATACTTACATTTCACTTCTGTTGAGGGATGTTTTAGCTGACCCAACTCCGCTGGAAGCTGTAGGAAGTAAAGAAAAACTGGAAGTTATTGGACGTGAAAAGGGAGAATGCTGAGGTCGGTAATGGGTTGAGGGGTTAAATGTTTCCAGGTTTCTTCAGCAGAATGAGTGTTCACACCCCCAACTCTGTCTAAAACCACATCTTACCTTCTAGAGACAATCAAACCCTGCCCCACAATTTCATTCACCACAAGAAATTACAGCCAATAGAGTCAACTCTTAGTGGGGGTGAAGTGCTTTGTAATTCTAATTATTTTGGCAAGTATTTTGAAGAAACAAAGTAACCTAATTCTGTGTAATTAAACTAAGCCACCCAAGACCTTACAACTTGGGATGGGCAATATATCGGTGTGTGTGTGTGTGTGTGTGTATGTGTGTGTATGTATATATATATATATATATATATATATATATATATATATATATATATATATATATATATATATATATATACTATATATATATATATACATACACACACACACACACACACACACAATATTTATTTAGGTATTGGTTTGATATCAAAAAGTTCTCAGATATTAAGCACAGATTGCTATGCTTCCCCAGTCTTTGTGTGTCCATATCATGTTGTCAAGTAGTAGGGTTAAGTAGGGTTGGGCCTGGTTAATACTTGGTGTAGCAGTGGGGTGGCAGGGGTGGTGCAAACTGTGGTTTTGTCCTTGGGCAAGACACTTCACGTACCTTGCCTTCTGTGTCCACGCACACTGGTTTATGTGTGTTATGAGTGTGGTTGTGAGTGTGAATGCGGGACAATGGACTTGTCATGTATACAGCATGTGTATCATGTATGTTCATTAACCTGCACTGTCCCCAACAAATAATTTCCAAACTGATAATTCCCAGTTCCCATCATGAATTTTACTACAACTTAAAGGGTGCACTATGTTACTTTTCGGGCGATGGTCTTCCACTTGCTTGACTCTATGGAGATTGCTTTGTCTGGAAAGTTCCACAGTATGGCATTAACCTTCCATTTCTATGGAGACAAGCAGGTAATGCTACAAGGCTAAGTTAAGTCAGATCTGTGGAGAGGCGAGCCCGATACAATACAAACTCACAATAACAAAATAACCAACTTTTTTGGTGTGTATTTTGCGCAAGTTTTGATTCTGTGAAAAGCCACCACATACTCACATTTGCATAAAAACTGTAGATTATAATTTTTTTTTTTTAAAAAAGGAACAGAATATATTGGTTGGCTTGAAGTTTACAGTGCATTTATTCCCATCAAGTGGCTTTGTTTTGAGCTTCTCGTTCCAGACTTTGCTTCATTTCCCAAACCATTCTAAACAAACTTTGCTTCTACGGGTTTTTTTCCCCTCTTCGAGCTATCGTCCAAAAATCCCTACCAATTGTATCCAGACTAGATGTACACTGCTTCTAACACATGTGTTCTGACCCTAACACGTCTCTTGGTCTTGTTGAGTCTGGTGCTTACGTAGCCTTTGACCTCTGATACACTCACAATGCCGCCCTTTCCAGTCATCATTGCTTTTTAAACCCCCGCGGCTACCAGACATAACTCTACACCCAAACATCTGTTCACTGCGGGAGCCACTAAATCACTGCTTTTAGGTTTGGCCAATCAGAGCAGGGCGTCAGGGCTCAACAAGAAGGCTATAGTGCGGCGTTTTTGCTTTGAAACCTCAGAAAAGGGAAAGTGCCCAGGATGACAGGAAGGAAGCGACCTGGAGATGGAGATGTCCGTGCTGTAAGTCCTATTGGCTTTTTCACTTGGCAGATCAACAATAGAAAGCGCGTTGAGATGGATGTAACAATGATGCCAGTATTTTTGACTTGTGCACTAGAAAATTTATATAATGTATTGTCTTCTCCTGATAATGACATTGTTGAGGATAGCTTTGTAACATACAGACTTACTATTGTGCGTGCGATTAATTAAGATATTCCTTGGTTCCTCTGGTGTCTGGCATCAAAAACATGTATCTGACAAGAGCTTGTTGAAAAGTTGTATTTGTTTCTTTGCTTGCTTGCCGTTTGTTACATGCAATTCATGTTTTTGGTTGTTTTTTTGCCCTACTGGTAAAATTGAGTGACTAAATTATTCCGTATCACAGTATTTGAGTTGGCTATTGTAAATCCAGTGGACTGGTTATCATTTTACAGATTAAGATGACTTCCTCCTTGACCTTTTTGACCTTTCTGTTCAGAGCAGGGTAGTTGACTTCTAGAGTAAACAACTGTCCAGTGTTTGATATAATATTTGATTTAACAGTTGTTACTGTAGCGATGTACTTCTGCTTGCGTATGTTTGACTTGGAAGAGTTCACGCAAAGGTCAGGGTCAGAAGCAGTTTAAAGGGGGCGTGGCTTCAGAGATGGCTCTTTGGCGCGGTCATAGGGTCAGAGTACAAAGGTGACAGAAGAGAGGCCTGAGAGTGAAAACACTGACCGGGACACAGGGTCTGATAAAGTTTAAAGTCATAACTCACGATATTACTACCTCCGATGGGTCCACTCTATATTACGGTGTAGCATTTGTTTGAACCCTCGAATGAAAACACACATGGCTTTCTAAATCATTATATCAGAAGTAGTTTAATCACTTACACAAAGCAAGGAGGCTGAATAGAGCTTAATCAATGACAATAATAACAATTTGTTTACCCAATTTTTTGTTGTTGTTGTCACTTTTCCCCCTGTAACAATCACAAATCACAATATCATGCTTACACAATCAAACAACAGCATGAACTGGATGCATGAACACACTGTAATCAGTGTGGTGGTTGAGCCTGTTTGTGTGACTGCAGAGGAAGGCGTCACAATGACTCAGTGCTTCTTCATGTTGGATGATCACATGACTACTGTTACTAGGCAACAGACTCAGTTTCATCCACTGATGGGTTTGGGGATTAGACCAGAGTCCAAGCCTGATCAACATTCATGGATCAAGTACTTTCAATCAGGGATGGCAAAAGGACGGGTAAAACACAGAGCATAAATGGCATTATGATAAATGTGAATGATCTGATTTTAGTGGTCTTAGTTTTACTTTTCTGTGCAGTGCCATAGATTGCTTTACGAACTCATGTCTCTCCTGTCCCAGATGTTTCCTCTCTCACTACAATTGTTCCTGCTCTTCAGAATGTGTGGTCTGTCTATGGCCCGTGTAACAGCACCATTAGGGCTTTTATTGGGTCAGGGGTCAACAGGAGTTGGATGGGGTGACCCCGCGACCTCTGGGTCAAACTGAGGAGACACTGTCACGACCTGACACTCACTTTTACTGTCTCTTCCTCCTGGATTTACACCTTCCACCTCTATTGTCCTTATATGCCGCTGCTTCTGTCTGTGTTAGAGCTTTGGGCATAAAGGTCCCAGATTAAGAACGTTTACCAGATTTGTCACTTTTTTATACTTTTGTCCACTGACATTGCAATGGTAACCATACCTGGGACATACATCATTCATGTTAACTGTTTTACTGTTAGATACTTAAACTCCTAATAAACATAGAAACAGAAGAGCGGAGTAAACTCCTACAAACACTTCACTCATGAGCCAGTGCTAGTGCAGCCCCTGCAGCTCAGTGAGCCTGGAATTCTGAAAGTTTTGAGCTGAACATGAGACTTGGCCTGAACATAAACTGAGAATGTGTTCTGTAACTGCAGTTCCGCTCTGATTATAGGACGTTTAAAACAGTATGAGCTCGGGTCACATATAGGGAACAATTGTTTTTGTTCCTTTTTCCAAGAATAAACTGAACTAAAAAAAGTCTTACATTTTTATTAAAAAAAAATTAGCTCTACTCAGCGTTTAGGCAGAACACATACTAAACTCTTTTAATAAGAAATGAAAAAGGTGCCCAATTGGGGAACGATGATGGAACCTGATAAAATTATTTAGATATATTTGCTTTTTCTGTGCATATAAAAAAATTGTAATACATAATAACTAATGTTTTGACAAGGAAAACATAATATAACAGAACTTTTATGTTTTAAATATGATTAAACAAATAGAGGTGAGTGTGTGAGATTGACAAAAATCTGATATATTTTAGCAATTAAAATTTAAAATAGTTGGTTTGGTTGATATTGTTGGTATTGCATTTTGTTAAGTCTATTCTTCTATTTTAATTACTTCTACTTTCTTCTCCTCGTTGGTTGCATGTTTGTTACAGAAATAATTTCCACTTGGGGATGAATCAAAGATTCTGATTCTGATGTCGCAAGAAAACTTTGAACACAGCCAAACAGTCAGAATAATTGCTTGGATCTATTCATTCAATGAAATACTTTAATTTAGTTTCAGGAGGTTCTCCTAAAAGCTTTTGATGCCTTCTGATTCTAAAGCCAACACTTTAGTTGTTGCATTGTGACTGAATCTGTGTCAAGTGGCCTAAAGCTACTATTCAACATTTTAATCTAGTTGCACTATTTAACTTGTACTACTAAGTGTTATGTCTATTAGCAGTTTTACCATTACTATTATCAAGCATTTATCTACATTTTTAAAGTGTTATTATTGCCGCAATTAAATTCGAATATATTTATATCATTAATAATATATCATCATAATTCTATAAATTAATATTTCTAGAGCAAATATAATGAAAATATTTCTCGTTCCCCCTATGCTGCTGTTTGCAAAAGCATATGATTTTAGTGGAAAAAGTACGTGGCATCTTCTATCTTACACTTATCTTGTTATTTTCCATCTATAATTCAGTAATATCAAGCTTTATCCTCCTGTACTCGGATGAACCCTTTGAACTCTCTTCACCCTGGTACCACGCCCTCTCGCTCACTTCCTGTTTAGACACAATTAGTGGATTGTTCCTGGAGCCTGGAGCGCTGTGGCCGTGATCGAAAGCAGTCGCCACATCAGAGAGAAATGCCTCCCATCAACTGTCTCCTAAACGACTTTAAACTCTTCAATATATTACAACAATCCCAAGAAAAGCTCTTAAGATTGTTCATGAATAAGAGATAGCACACAAATAGGGCTGGGCGATATTGACAAAAATGAATATCTCATCTTTTTTTGCATTATCTTGATAAAGATATTCAGACAATTTTCACAGCGCATCAGAAATATGCTTCATGTGCCTGTAAATGTCTAGGTTGAAGTTCAAGTGTCACACCATAAAATGAACCTCGAAATGGCAGAAATATCACTTTGGGAGGTTACACTTGACCTTTCTGTCTCTTTTTGAGGTCATTTTGAATGGTTTTAATTATAGTCAATACACGACTTTTTAAATTTTGCATTTCTCAAAAACAACAAATGCAAAGTCATACATTTTATACATAGTAGTTTATTGATTCTCTTCCCAGGCCGAGCGCCGAGCTTACAGAGAGGCCGAGATCAGTATGATGGACGACTTATCGGAGGCGGATTTCCAGAAGGAGGAGGAGCCACCCAGCCCTGCCCCGCCCCCCTCCCAGCAGCACACAGACCCCGCCTCCCCCACAGTTGCCATGACACCGGAACCTGCTGCTCGAGGAGACCAGGCCACGCCCAGAGAGATAGAGTACCAGGTAAATCATATTAATCTCCATATGTCATGTGCGTGTATTGAATGGTCATATATTATAACAACATGACACTGATATATAATATTTACTAAACCTACAGGATGGTCGTGGCTTTGGCATTGGCGCCCTGGTGTTCGGGAAGCTGCGGGGCTTCTCGTGGTGGCCCGGCCGGATCGTGTCCTGGTGGGTGAGCGGCCGGAGTCGGGCGGCAGACGGCACACGCTGGGTCATGTGGTTTGGTGACGGCAAGTTCTCTGTGGTGGGTTGGATAAGACATTTTATGAATGTTTATACTGATACTAACTTCTCCATTTAATTAGAATCATATCTCTAAGTTCTTTAAATTGTCGCTCAATTGTAACTTTCCTTAAAGCAGACAAGACATGATCATATGTTTTTACCTTAAGTGTTTGTGCTGCTCAGAATTGTCCAAAAGCCTTTGTCAAAGAGAATGATTGACATATACCTGGTGCCATGCTTAAAATGAAACAATTATGCATTTTTTTCTTCTGATTAAACATTTGAGCTGGTCACAATCATTAGAGTAGACGTATACATGTCAATAATAATACTATTGTCCTGTATAGGTTTGTGTAGAGAAGCTTATGCTGTTCAGCTCCTTTTCCTCGGCCTTCCACCAACCGACCTACAACAAACAGTCCATGTACCGCAAAGCCATCTTCGAAGCACTGCAGGTAACACCACAGAACTGACTCTCTCAAAAAATTTATTTTTAATTTATTTATTTTGTTTATTTATATAATTCCACAAAAGGGGACATATGTTTGTGCCAGATTATTGCAAAATTGCTCACTTCCACCTGCAGTCTCTGGACAGGCTGAGGTCAAAAGGGCGCATATTCAAATAAAATACAATATATGTTCAAATTACAGGCATTGCATTCGTCACTCCATTTAGTAACACTAGCCCGAGTCCAAAATACTGTCAGTCCTGCTATTTACATATATCTATATTGTATATGTAAATACACTACAATAGTTTGGTCTTTAACCATTAACCAACTAAACTGGTGTTCTATCCATTTTGTAATGTGTAACATGTAATTTTGGGGTAATTTATTTATTTTGTTCAAACTGATCCTGATTCATCCCAGAATGTTTGATTTGACTGGAAATAAGAGGGTGACAGCTTTCTTTTTATATTTTAAATGCCCAGGGGCTTGATTGTTCCCTTTTATCGGGTGGTGGACAAAAAGGAACACATTGATAAAAAGTCTGAGGGCCCAATCTGACAATCTGTTTGCGAACCACTTAAAGTCTTAAAGTAGCATAAAATGAGTAACTGTGTGTCTATGGATGGGTTGTATACAAACAGTAAAGAACGGTATTTCGACACATAATTGGTGTTTTCTTTTACATCAAGGGTACTTTTCCATCCAGACTGCCACAAACCTCACGTCAGATTGCAATGATTGCATGTGTGTTTGTGTCTAGGTGGCCAGTACGCGGGCAGGCCGGCCTCTGCCACAGTGTGACTCCAGTGACGAGGGAGAGGTCGTGGAGCAGCAAACCCGACAGATGATCGAATGGGCCATGACCGGCTTCTTACCCGGTGGACCGCAATCACTGGAACCTCCTGAGGGTACGCCACAGTCACAGTCACATGAGCAGACAGTCATTCGCTGTGTTCTCTTTTATCATTTAACAACATTTACTTTCTTGAGCTCTTTGTTCCCTCATCAAAAACATACCTGGAGTTGTATTTAGCTGCATTCACTCCCATCTATGAAGTCCTCCCTTGTCAGAGCGTCAAAAGCTTTCCCTTCCAAATTTGTAGTTTTGTGACGTCAAAGGCAGAGCTCGGAGATCTTCTGTGCCGTTTTTAAGTCCACAAATCATCGGCAGACTCGTTCTGAGCATTTCTGTGTCAAAGCGCGTCCATTACAACTGTGTGCTTACAGTCGCATGTCAGGGCAAGCAAGCATTTGTTTATTTCCCCGTTGTAATTTCCTCTGCAGCTAGTAGATGGAGCTCTAACTCAATTCATGATGTGGGAAACGCCTTAATGATATAATGTCATGTGCCCTTTTTGTATAATTTTTTTTCTAAAGTTCTGTACCCAAGAGCATGTTTAAAGGCCAATAACAGTACAACAATGCATAGTATGTGTTCTTTAAGTGCACTCACTTTTAGAGTTTAACATACACTTCTGTCCTTGCTTTGACAGAGGAACAAAATCCATATAAGGAGGTGTACCATGAAATGTGGGCGGAGCCGGAGGCCGCTTACACACCTCCACCTGCAAAGAAGCCACGCAAAAACGCTGCCGAGAAGTCGAAGATCAGAGAGGTCATCGACGAGGGCACTAGAGGTGAACAGACATTGTGATGAGAAACATATGCGTCAATGTTTAAATTCTAATACTAATAATAACTTTTCTTGTATTAGAGAGGCTAATATGTGAAATAAAAAAGAAGACAAGAAACATAGAAGGTAAAAGTGTTGAAAATGAGTCATCAAATCTATAATACTTGTTCTAACACTGATAATGATGTCTCTTTTCACAGATATCTGCATCTCTTGTGGAAGCCTCAACGTTTCTTTGGAGCATCCTCTTTTTATGGGAGCCATGTGCCAGGGCTGCAAAGTACGACATTTGTCTTGAAAGATTAAAATCATTTCAAAACCAATCATCTGTGTGTGACATTGCATTTATGAAACGTTTAGATTTTTTTTATTGATAATTAAAAATGTTTCTTGCCTGATGCAGAACTCATTCCTGGAGTGTGCGTATCAGTACGACGACGACGGATACCAGTCGTACTGCACCATCTGCTGTGGAGGCAGGGAAGTGCTCATGTGTGGCAACAACAACTGCTGTAGGTCAGTGGAACAAAACCCCATTTATGATTCAAATAAATAATGGTTTTGATTTCACATGTGCTGAAACTGTTTACCCACAAATGTCCAAAGCAAGTCAGCGATAAGTTTATTTACTTGTCAACAATTTGGGCACAGTAGCCACTGTTATAGAAATATAGAGACAAAATCTACCCAGGGACAGGCAACACAATGGTGGTTTGGTTCTACATCAAGCGGTCTCTCCTATCAGATTCATGTGCACTATCAATTAGACTTACAATGACGTAGTACTCATATTAGCTTATTGAAAATTGATTTAAATGATTAAAGCTGCTCGCCATATGCATCTAATAATAATGTTTTTTTTAATGTCAATCCCAAAAACAAAAAGAGCTGAAAGCAGTGCTCTGATTGGTTGCGCTTGAGTGGTCCATCCCAGTTTCATTTTGGTGTATGAAAAAATCAGTTTTAAGCCGTGCATGGACCCAAAAACGTCTTGTTTTTTGTTGTGAAAATCAAAACTGAGACATACAATAGACACAACCTGACACAACCTGGTGGTTTTTTAGACGAATGGCCACAAGTAAATGTTGTGGTGAGCCTACTAAACCGTCACACCTCCGTCCCCCTGCAGGTGTTTCTGCGTGGAGTGCGTGGACTTGCTGGTCGGGGCAGGCTCGGCGGCTGCAGCTATCCAGGAGGACCCGTGGAACTGCTACATGTGTGGGCCACGCAGCACCTATGGGCTGCTGCGGCGGCGCGACGACTGGCCCTGCAGGCTCCAGCACTTCTTCGCCAACAACCACGAGCAGGACTTTGTACGTGCATATTCCTCATTGCACTGTTGGACCTGCTTGTGTTATTTTATCATTTTAATGTTTTTACATTTCTGGGTGCTGGATAGACACACTTCAGGCATAGTATGCAAGTTATATGAGATAGGACCAGCCAATTAACCATTATCATTAAGCAGAGTTTGTGATGTGTTTGGACAAATATAGAGAAGTTATAGACTTTGTCACTATTATAATATAGTGTATCAAAAGCCAGTTGATTTGTTCCACACATTGCTTTTGGAGACACAGGTTTTAACAAATAATTTGTTGAGAGAGAAAGTTGTTTTTCTCAATATATTGCAACATTTTTCAGCATTACCATCTTAATTATTGATTCTACAGCCTGATCACTTAAGTGAATGCATGGAAAAAACTAGAAAATCGAAATTCACAGCTTTCTTAAAATCCCTCAAAGGTTACATGAACTTTCTTGATCCAGGATGTGTACAACTTATCTAAACATATTAATCTTCCATTATTAAATTCTGCCTCAAGCATTTGGCAGAGGGAGCAGGTCTGATTCTTAAATAAACTAAACGTACTCTTGCTGTTCTTGAATTACAATTGCTATTGTGTCGTTTTCTTCTTTTTAGGAACCAGCCAAGTTGTATCCTCCAGTTGCGGCAGAGAAACGGAAGCCCATCCGAGTACTGTCGCTGTTTGACGGCATTGCCACAGGTGACCACAGATTTGATCAGTGTACAGTATTTTGTGTTGGTTTTTTTAAACTGTTTTCTATCAGCAGAGGTGGGTGGTACACAGTTACATTGACAATACAACTTGAGTAACCTTTTTCAGTTGTTGTTAGACACCATACTTTTACTCCTACATGAGTAATGTTTAGTTTGAAGCAACAGTATTCTTTTGGTTTTGGCTACTTTTGACCCGCGGAGAGTAAATCTACAGTGACAGAAGCTTTATGTTGACCAGATTAAATGATTTAAACATTTCACAAATTGCTCCTTCAGGTTGAGTTTTTCAAATGTTTGTGTTTGTGCCATTGAAAATACCAGATTTTGTGCATTTTCTGCATAAACAAATTAGAAATCAGATGTTACGCCCAGTTACTTTTTCTCGAGCAGTAGTACTTTTTTTACTCTTACTTGAGTCATTTCTTGGACCATGACTTTGTACTTTTACTTGGGTAATAATATTTTGAAATAACGTTACTCTTAAGTACATTTTTAGCGACTTTACCCACCTCTGTCCTTCTGTAACAGCAGGAATTTTGTTCGCAGGTCTATTAGTGCTGAAGGACTTGGGGCTCCAGGTGGACAAGTACGTGGCCTCAGAGGTGTGCGAGGACTCCATCACCGTCGGGATGGTCCGGCACCAGGGACGCATCATGTACGTTGGGGATGTACGCAATGTTACACGCAAACATGTGAGTACAACAATGTTATAGACATGTGAGTACAACAATGTTATAAACATGTGAGTACAACAATGTTTTAAAAATGTGAGTACAACAATGGTATTAACATGTGAGTACAACAATGGTATTAACATGTCAGTACAACAATGGTATTAACATGTGAGTACAACAATGTTATAAACATGTGAGTACAACAATGATATTAACATGTGAGTACAACAATGGTATTAACATGTGAGTACAACAATGTTTTAAAATGTGAGTACAAAATGGTATTAAACATGTCAGTACAACAATGGTATTAACATGTGAGTACAACAAGTTTATAAACATGTGTGAGATATAACAATCAAGGATATTAACATGTGAGTACAGAACAATGGTATTAACATGTGAGTACAACAATGTTATAAAACATGTGAGTACAAACAATGTTTAAAATGGAGGTAAACATTGGTATTAACAATGTGAGTACAACAATGTTAGTACGTAACATGTGATGTCACAAATGTTATAAACACTTGTGAAGTACAACAATGATAGTTACATGTTGAGTACAACAATGGTATTAACATGTGCAGTAAACAATGTTACATAGTACACAACATGTGAGTACAACAATGTTACACACAAACATGTGAGTACAACCATCTTTACACACAAACGTGAGTAAGGCAATGTTACATAGACGCAAACATGTGAGTTCAGAAAGTGGTACCAATCAAAAACTGGCCTGTATGATTCAAAGCCAATACACTCTTGTAGCTCATTTTATCAAATTCATTTATTGAAAACCCCTTGAGGTAAAGCTAAATTGATGACATTGTAATGTTCTAATAAACCACTTTGTGTTTGTCTATTGGAGCTTTGATCTTTTATGCTTCGTATGAACGGTCGATACTGTATGATTTTGTATTGTCATTTCAGATCGAAGAATGGGGACCGTTTGACCTGGTAATTGGAGGAAGTCCCTGTAATGACCTGTCAATTGTCAATCCTGCACGAAAAGGCCTTTTTGGTAAGTCAAATGATACATCTAGTCATATTGTTTCAATTTCAGCCCTCAAAATCTGAATATTATTAGATCTTTTGAGTTATAATATGATTAAAATGATATGTAAACAGAAATACATCTAATCTTTCAGATCTTGGTCCCTCTGTCATGTCACTTAAATAATCTTAAAGGTCCAGAAATCTAGACTAGAGCTGCCGGCTTTTATTTGTTCAATCCATAAATCGGTCAGTGGCGTTAAGAGTCGACTAATTATTTTATTTAGATTATAAGGATTTGTATGGCCAACAGCAGACAGGAGAAGGCATGTGAGTGAGCTAGATGTCATGTCATGTCATTTTTACATATAAAAATATACTATTTCCTAGTATTTTTCCGAATAAATAATTGTTGAACTCCAGTTGTGCAGTTTTTAGACTGCAAGTCGTTTTTAGAGCTTTGCCACATCCCTCTTTTAGTCGATTACCGTATTTTCCGGACTTTTAAGCCGCTCCCCTATATAAGCCGCATTTGCTCTATTTTTAAAAAAACGATAATAAAACAATACATAGGCCGCACCTTTTGTATAGCCGCAGAACTCTTTCCTTGACTTTTGGCATCGCATGATCTCCCCGCTGTCCCTCCAGCGTCTCACCCATACATTCATTGATGTTAAGCTTGCGTGCAGCCGCGCGGTTTCCTAGCAAGATCGATGGCCTTCAGCTTAAAACTTGCTTCATACGAACTTCTTCGTTTGGGTTCCATAATGATGGGGCAAGAATTTGAAAATAATTTATAGTTGGTAATTTGTCGTCCGTGTTCTATTTGCTAGCTGAATAAAAAAGCAACATCTGCTTCTTTGCTTAACTTTTCTGTAGTTTTGATTCTAATTCCGGTTAGTTCGCCCCTAGCGGTGAAAGAAAAAAACCACAGAAAAGCCGCAGCCTCTAAATAAGCCGCATGGCTCAAAACATCTGACAAAAGTAGCGGCTTATGGTCCGCAAAATACGGTAATCGTTTGGCAGGGCATGTCTTTTAGTTGGTCGACTACAGTCCTGAAAATGTACCTGTTCTTTGCAGAGGGAACTGGGCGGTTGTTTTTTGAGTTTTATCGACTTCTTCATGAAGCTCGGCCGAAGCCTGGTGACGAGAGGCCTTTCTTCTGGCTGTTTGAAAACGTGGTTGCCATGGGAGTCAGCGACAAACGGGACATCTCACGCTTCTTAGAGGTAAGCGCCTCGTTTAGGTTGTATTGTGTGATGAACTTAGACAGACCAATGCTGTTGTTATGTTTCAGTGTAACCCAGTCATGATCGACGCTAAAGAGGTCTCCGCTGCCCACCGCGCTCGATATTTCTGGGGAAAACCTGCCGGGGCATGTCTAGGTACTGCACAAAACCAAGTGTAATATTGTCCATTCATTGAATTTATAAAAAATATTCTCTTTTTTGTTGCTGTAGTTATTACTTTGTTTGGTATGATATCACCTGTGGTAAATGTTTATCGTATCTGTCAAGATGCAGTTGATGAAGAAACATTTAAAAAGAAAACATTTAAAATGACACGAAGTAGAGCAGTGTCTAAAACAGAATCTATCTATGTGTGTCATCAATAAGCGACCATCCATTGAATATGCAGGGCCAATTTGCGGGACCCCTCAAAAGTTCTGCATTTCTTTCCCCCTCCCAAGGGGCGCAGTGTAGCATTCAATTTTGTGTTTACATTTTCTTTATTTTTGACAGTATATATTTTCACAATTACGTTAAGGTTAGGATTAGGATTACGAACAGTTAATTTGGTTAAAATTAGGTCTTTAGAACGTGGAACACCAGTCATCAAATATTCTTTATCAAATATTCCAAACTTTTAGGGAGTTGCGACAATTTAAACACAACGGTTACATTTATCTGAAATTTGAAACAATCATTTAACACAATAAAGGTGTTATCAGGTATTATTATTCGTAATTCCTTAATAAATAATGAATAATAATTGTTAATCATAACTATTGTGTAATTTATGTGGGTTTTGGCTCATGCTTGTTTTTACAATATTGTTGCTAAGTAACAGTTCTGTCACATCTTCTGCTCAGGTCCAACCAGGAAGTAAGATTATAAACATACTAAAACTATCAAACTGGAGAAAAATAGGCACCAGAACCTCCCGCCACAAGAATAGTTTCTTTCCCTCTGCCGTTGGACTCATATGAAACACTTCAAAACACCTGTCACTTTAACTGCAATATTCATCACTCACTGCACTGTCACTTTCTGCACTACAACTGTAAATTTAACTGTAACTCTTGTGTACATAGCATAGTAATGCCTATTTTTATTTTATACTATAGTAATTTTAAATTGTTTCTTAATGCATGCCCTTTTGATTTCATATATGTTGTTTTTATTATTGATCAGTGTTTTATGTTGCACCTTAAGGCCGAGATAAGTTCCTATGTTTGGGAATTTTGTTAATTGACAATGGCAATAAACATTTTCTGATTCTGATTCTGATAT
Source organism: Chaenogobius annularis (assembly GCA_015082035.1). Lineage (NCBI taxonomy): Eukaryota > Metazoa > Chordata > Actinopteri > Gobiiformes > Gobiidae > Chaenogobius > Chaenogobius annularis. The sequence goes on along the minus strand of BJKM01000127.1, from coordinate 1,138,686 downwards.
TATCATGTTCATCACATTTTAGTGAACTGTGTTGCACTTTAAATGTTGTCCTTTTCTTTTTTAGGCCTCTTTCTGCAATGGTCAATGACAGGCTGGACCTACAAGAGTGCCTTGAACACGGCCGCACAGCTAAGGTATGTTTTACTTTTAGTTAATTTGTGTCATTAAAATAGCAGATTCATGATTCTCAGCTGGTTGTCCAGGACTCTATAAAAAGTTGCGTTGCAATCACCTGTAGTTTTAACACCATTTTGCTAAATGAAAAGGCAACGTTTTTGTACTACCCTTATTTAACTGCCTGTAACATGCATATGCAATACATTATTAGTAACCGCTCATGGCTGGACACAGTAGTGGAAGAAAATGTATTCAGAAATAATGTTAAAATTGGGTCCCCAAGGCCAGCTGAGAACCACTTGTATTTATTGTTTTCTCTTGAATTCTGTCACACTTCACTCTTTTCTATCCAAAGACGTTTAGCTTTAGCATTAATAGGGTTGGTGTGTGTCTGTCCTTGTGTGTCTGTGTGGGCTTGGTGTGCGGGTGTGAATTTCAGTTTGAGAAGTTGCGTACGATAACGACACGCTCCAACTCTGTGAAGCAGGGGAAAGACGAGCATTTCCCCGTCTACATGGACAACAAGGAGGACATCTTGTGGTGCACCGAGATGGAGAGGTACTGCACTTTTGACTCAGTTAACACTCGACAGGAGGATAGGTACAGTATGACCATGTTGATCATAACGGAATGAAACTGTCTAGGAAATATATTAAAAAACATTTTCTCCTGGGTAAACGCCTACAGAACTCTTGCACTGTACGCTTATGCTCCAGTTTGGCAAACTCTAGATATGATCAAATCTAGACATGTTTCTCTGGCACCGAACTGGTTTGGCCCATTGTGCCTGACGAGTTCAGAGGCTCGAAGTAGTTGCACCGGTTTAATGCAAGAAAGTCTCATACTGATGGAAGTTTATTTTTCCCTGTCATCAGACGCTTTCTCTTTCAACACCTTGACAATGTGAAAACGACAACAATAAAGCAGAACAACAAACACCGTCAACTTTTCATATCTAATACAGTAATTAAATTGTCATCTGGATTACAAATCAACATATTTACTGATTTGTGAACCAAGTGCAGAATTGCCGCGCTTTCTGAGCCATTTCACTCCACTATGCTTATTTATTCTGACCCATAATGCAACAGTTACTGTAACATGGCAACATGTATATTACTATGTAATATTACAATTTGACATTTTTAGTCCTGTTAACCTTCAACTATATTTATATTTAACCCATTTTCTACAATAGTTTGAACTCAAATAATTATCAAAATGTTTAAAAAGGATCTCACCGTTTTGATCTAAAACCAAGAATCATAGCCCAAATGAACAATGATAAAATCTTCTATTGTAACTTTACATTTGTCCGATTGATCTGCCTTTTTTAGTGTGACTATTTTAACTGAATGCCTCTCTGTTGACAGAGTATTTGGCTTCCCCGTGCACTACACCGATGTGTCCAACATGAGTCGTTTGGCCCGGCAGCGACTTCTGGGGCGCTCCTGGAGTGTCCCTGTCATCAGGCACCTTTTCGCTCCCCTGAAGGAGTATTTCGCCTGCAACTAGTCCTGACAAGTATCTCACACACAGACAATATGACAAGATGGCAGACACAAGCAGCTTGTACATGAAGGTTGGCTGACACACAAATATACACAAAGGACTTCTTCGCAAAATACTAGACCGTTTAGTCCCCTGGTGCTACTCCTAAAAGCAAAGCCGATACACTTACAACTGGTGCAGGACTCAGGTCTTCTCACTCAGCCTGATGTCTTTTAGATCTGTGTCCTCCAGGGGGCACCAAACATACAACTTCCTGTTTTTAATACCTATATTCTCAAACTACTCCATCTGAACCACTTCCCTGAGTTCTGGTGCATAGTGACATGCTACAATCACTGGTTTTTACTCTGATGCTGGTCGCACACTGACAATATTCATTCAAATGGTGCAACATTAACTACTATCTACTTTTATGTGTTTTTGGTGCTTAAGGGAGAAACGGGATCATGTTGTTTTAGCCACTGCAGTTTTAAATAGAAGTATTTTAATCATTACATTTTAAAAGTTTGAAGAAGATAAACCTGTAATTGATTTAAAGGACCAATGCAATTCAACATCTTGAGGTTAGACTTTTAAAGTTACATGAAAACACAGCAGTTTTTGTTGTGAGCCTTTTAAAAAAATGGTATTTATAGTTTTAGATCAACAGAGAGAGACTGTACAACATTTTTTTTTTTTTTTTACAGATGCAGTTCCTATTACATTTTATTATAGTAGCTGCAGGTCTGAACACATCATAAGAGGTGTTTAGACTGCCCTCTGGTGGCTTTCATGTCTCCTTTGAAGGTTAATTTTCTTTCTTCCATAGTAGCAAAACCTGACTTTGAAATGGGTCTACCTGAGTGCCCTGAATGTGCTCGGTTTTTGCTCAGTCATTTGAAGTAAGAGCACTATCCTCCAGTTAACGCAGCTAATGTCAGATGCTCTGAAGGTTTTCAACTTTATATGATTGAAGCAGACAGCCTCGTTTAAACCATCTATATCTTTACATTAAGCACAACTGAGCTGAGCTTTTTAAAATAACATGCAAACTGTTACCTATGTGTGTTAACTAAAGCCTTTTCCACTTTAAACTGTAGACCTGAGGTTTGCTGTACAACACAATGCTTAAAGATAAAAAGTATTTTTCAATACAAGTAAACATTATTACACTATAAATTATATGTATTATTATATATATATATATATAACTTTCCGGAGAGGCAGGAGAACTATGTCCTCTTAATATAACCATAAATGTACTAAAAGTAAATGCCTTGTATTTGCCATAGTACAAATTTAGTTATTTATGACAGAAAAGAGCTATACTGTATTCAGTTTCAATTGGCGTGATAATTCAAAGGTATAATATAAGGTTTTAAACAGGGCTGTCTTTGAGAAAAGATCTTCTCAGTCTGGTGCTTCAAGTTACCATTTCCCAGGAAACCTTCCACAAACAAATGTCAAAACTGGACACGTACTTTACTTACCACAGTACAACCAGCAACTTTACTTTACGGTCTTACAACCAACCTTCAGGTGCTTTTTTCAGCTCTTTTCTACAGTGCTCTTACAGGTTACAATCACAGGAATCAAACATGGTGCAGACTTATTCAAAGGTCACCTGTTATACTTCTCATGGCTCATTGTCTTTCCTTTAGGCTTTTCTCAACTGTGTGGTTACTGATAATTATCTCCCCTCTTCTGTGATTTGGTATCTATTTGGCTAAGGTTTTACATCAAATGCCCGTCCAAAACTCTCTTTTTACTTTTTAAAGAAGGCTACAGCTCATATTATCCCACAAAAGTGAGTTGAAATTCAGCACCACCTTCACATGATGCACAGATGTAATTAAGCCATAAAGTATAATAGGTGACTTTGTACGTTTTAAAACTTTGACACACATTTGCATACACACTGTGCTTTCCATCGCCGCCTGCTGCCACCAGGCCTCTACTCGGTCCACTAGGGGGCGTGACACCTCCTAGGGGCTTTTGGTGCTCCCAGACTCCTCTCCAGAGCCCCTCTCCTAAACCCCCCCAGGTGCTGCATGTCAGTCAGTCCGTGTAATCAGCTTCATGATGTTAGATTAGGGAGTAATGATTATAATAATGGTAATAATAACTACAATAATAACCTGTTATTGTGTGTAAGTGTGTGTGCTGTTACAGGTGGGTGCATTGTTCAGTCTCGGCCTATAGACGAGAGAGGCTAGAGAGAGCGCATATTTACAGTTAGTTACCGTACAGTGACTTGTCTATTGTGCACAAGGACAAAGGATGAAAATGAGCAGATTCTGAATGCACTCATTTAGGACAAGCTGAAATCATACTTGCTGCATCACAACAGATTGTCACACTATATTTTATATTTATATACTAAGACTGGGCGATATTTAGAAATATGAATATATTGATATTATGTCAAATCCAACATAAATGCGTTAAAACATCTCTTAAAATGTATTAGTTGAGGTTTAATGATCAGACCAATGTGAAATGCCTGTAAAATAAATACAAAATTTTAATTTTTATCTTTAATCATCTCTTTTTGTAGCTTTTTTTCACTATAAACGATGTACATGATCTTCAAATTTGGCACATCTTCCAAACACAATGCACAATATTATTTACATTTGGATATATTGCCCACCTCTATTCTATACTTTATACTTACATTAAAATCTATAGCAAGTTAATCCAATCTAATGACTTTTGCTGTAATTATGTTGCCTTTTCCCCCCCAAACATTCATTCATTCATTCATGAATGAATGAATGTTGCCTTTCCCCCCCCCAAACAGTAACACATACATCTTTAAAGTCTGAGATTAAACACCTGCACTACTTTTGTTTACACTATATGGGCTGTATACGATGGCCCTGCAGGGACATACCGAGGTCACAAATTATGAATGTGAAGTTCTACGTTGTAGTTCTTGGACTATAATGTAAACTAATGTAAAACAATACTGAAGACACTTAAACAGTTACAATTAGGGCTGCATGATATTGACAAAAATGAATATTGTGTGTGTATGTGTGTGTATATATATATATATATATATATATATATATATATATATATATATATATATATATATATATATATATAATTTTTTTTTAAGATGATGTCAGTCCAACAGAAATGTGTTAAAACATGTATTTTAAATCTATTAGTTCAGGTTTAATTATGAGACAAATGGGAAATACCACCTTATATACCCTTGTTTGAATCACAAATTTTCATTTTTGTTTTTACTCAGCTCATTTTGTACCTTTCTCACTTTAAACAATATGCTTGATATTCAAATGTTGCATATCTTCAAAACATTTACGATATTATTTAAATTTCGACATATTGCCCACCTCTAGCTACAGTTACTAGTATAAAATGTAGTTGTTCCACCACTTTTCGCAGGTGTAATTTCAGCTCGTGCCTATTTGAGTGCACGCGTGGACATAAGAACTGGTGTGATATTTGTACACAGAAGAGTGAACAGGGATGATGTCTGTTTTAGCCTATGGACAGCTTTCAGGCTGAAAAATGCGCTGTTTTTACTGATACAAACTGAAACACATTTAAAACACACTGTCCATTACAAATCAATGCACAGACACACGGCCAACACCATACAACAGTGGCGCTCGCATCTCAAAGACTTAAAGGAAGATGACCTTTTTAAAGAAGGGCGGTGATGGTGGATGTTTTCAAAAAGGTGCTAAAATTTTATCTGAAAATAAGAAAAATATATTGTTAGAAGTTTTAAATCAAGTTTGTCTTTACATGACTGTATTTAAGTTTGTCGTAGTAATGAAAAAGGCACTATTATTATTTTACTCTTGTATGAATATGAACTAATTAAAAGGCATTTTAACTTTGTACTTGAAACAATGTAAGAAATGAAACGTGAATAAAAAGGACTGTTTCTTGTGATACATTGTGTCTGTGTTCATTAAAATTGCAAATTATTTTTTGTTTTTTACGATTAGATTGTGACCTGAATAAACACAATTATCGATTAACCGAATACTCTTGACATCCCAAGTCACATCTGCTGCTCATGTCCAATCAGGAAGTAGCATAATAAACATCACCAAATCTGACAAACTGGGGAAATCATAGTGACGGTAAAGTCTTAAATTCAACCCCTTTCACCACGTGGTGTCGTCTGACCGGTCGTGTGCACTTTAAGCACCATTATTCCTCCAATCACCGCTGATCAGAATATCGATCCCCGACATCAGAAGGAAACCGCTGCCCAACGCCTCGTTTTTCCTACGTCCACTGAAAGCGCCATCTGTCTCGGGAGGCAGGAGCCGACACGCCCCTGTCTCCCCCAAACCTGAGCGGCATATCTCTGCTCCCATTGGCCGCGCGCTCAGTCTCTCGGTTCACCTCGGCCTGTGATTGGCTGACGGCGCAAAAGCATCTGCGGCTCTCGGGGGCAGCTGCTGTGCGCGAGTCTGTGCGGAGGCTTTTGCGGCGGAGCGGCTCTGGATATCTGGAGAAAACGGGTAAGACATTTAATCACACACATCGAGGAATAACGATAATCCACTGCCTGAAAGTTTTAAGTGTGCTGTTGTCTGACGTAGCACTCACAGATGCACGACCTTCCACTCTTAATCATATTTTTGTGTTTTTATGATTCAACATCCACACGTTTTGCTCCCATTCATTCTCATTTGAACACAATGCCACAGGGATGAATGACACTCGCCCAATCCTATGGCCATTCTCGTTGTATTCGACATCCAACTGTTATTTATGAGTGGCAACAGCGACATTATATTTGGTTTTACAATAAAAGAATATACTGGCGTCTTGCGTACACTCGACGTCGAAATGCTGGCAAAGAATTGACTCTTTGACGTGCACCATCTTTTGCCACTACACTTCAAGTGCAATCGCTGGGGATTACGTAATTCTATTGTGTTATTATTCCTCTGGAGAATCGTGTATAATGTTGAAATGAGTGATGCGTTTGGTCGAGTTTTGTGCCAAGAACACGGTGCACCCACGTTGTAAATAACCTGTCCATCTAATTGCGTGATGCGGACTTTACGCACAGCTATTTTTTGCGTAAAATGTGTTTTATTTCTCTATTTTCTTCAATGATTCGGCATCTCTTGTGTTATTCATGTTGGGGGTGAAGGGGTCTCTAATGCAGATCTAGTCGATTTGAATATATTAAATTCAGTCAACCAACGCACTGTCAGCCGGATTAAAGAAGTTATAGTTGTAAAGCTTAACACTGTATTACCATGATTCAGTTGCCACTGGTTGCATCACTTATTGTAAGATGTGCCTTGGCTCCATGTGCCCTGATGCTGCCACACCCCTCAGCATCATGTCCTTTTCCTCTATCACACTGTGTCCTCTTTCTGCAACATGATCGATGTCTCTGAGCCTGTTTCTGCTCGGTCATGTAGATGTTCACATATGCTCCTCCACAAGTGTCTGCTGTGTAATTAGAGATCATTAGAGTCTGATTGTCAGTTGGTGCCAAACAATGCTTTTTGCAGCAGGTGTGGTCGTTCTCTCAGGAATAAATCTCTCAAGATGAAATGTTCAAAATAAAGACTTGGAATGAATGAGTCCCAGATATTTGACCATTAACAGATTCCATATTAAAGCTGAAGCCTGAAGCCCCAAAGTATAATGTTTTTACTACTTAGAGTCTATTCTTTTACAGCATAGCTTTAAAGTCTAATGTTTTTACTGTTTTGTTGTTATAATCTGTACATCTTGTATCAGTACACATCAGGGAGTCTGTAATAATTGAGTTCATTCAACAGGCGTAAATCCAATATCAAGATAAGCAGTTGGCTTGAATAAATATAAATATTATTTTCTTGCACTAAATTCTGCAATGACAATGAGATCATCGCTACTTGTTCAACCAGTCACACGGTAAATACTACTACTACTACTACTACTACTACTGCTATACTATGCCCACCAAAGGCATCACTCCTTTTATTACCAATTCTGTAATACTAAATTCTCCTGCCACTACTGTACCACATGCGTAGGCTTTATGTATAATTTCATATATTTTATTCATATATAATTCAATTTCATATTCATATAATTCATCATGTATCCATTATGTCACTTAAAATGATGTCTAACTCTGTTTAGTGTCAAGAACGATGACTGTAACTTTATCTGTCTTGAGTTTAGTTATAGTCTATTTTCTTTATTTTTATTTGTTTTTTTTTACACATAATTAAGGTTGTAAAAAAATCAATCAATAAATAAATGACTAATATCAATAGCCTCCGTTGGGCAATATGTTGTTGTGTGAGGGCACAATGTGACATTTCTGTACTTTTGTTATTAATTTGACAGGTATTTCACATTTCAGAATCAGAAATGGTTTATTGCCATTGTCAATGAACAAAATTCACAAACATAGGAACTTGTCTTGGCATTAAGGAGACAGAAACAGGAGAACGAAACAATTTAAAATTACTATAGTATAAAATAAAAATAAAAATAGGCATTACTATGTACACGAGAATTACAGTTAAATTTGCAGTTGTAGTGAAAGAAAGTGAATAGTTGCCGTTAAAGTGGCAGGTGCTAAGAAGTGTTCATGAGTCCAACGGCAGAGGGAAAGAAACTGTTCTTGTGGCGGGAGGTTCTGGTCCGGATGGACCGTAGGCACCTGCCTGAAGGGAGTGGTTCAAATAGACCATGTCCAGGGTGAGAAGGATCAGCGGTGATCTGACCTGCTCGTCCCAGAGCCCTGGAGACGTACAGGTCCTGCAGAGATGGAAGTCTGCAGCGGACCACCTTCTCAGCAGAACGCACAATGCGCTGTAGTCTCTGTTTGTCCCTGGCTGTGGCTCCAGCGTACCACACGGTGATGGAGGAGGTGAGGATGGACTCAATGATGGCCGTGTAAAACTGCACCATCATCTGCACTGGCAGCTTGGCTTTCCTCAGGAAGTACATCCTCTGCTGGGCCTTCTTGATGAGGGACCTGATGGAGGGCTCCCACTTGAGGTCCTGGGTGATGGTGGTGCCCAGGAAGCGGAAGGAGTCCACGGTGGTGATGGGGGAAGTCTGTCATGACGAGGGAGGGCTGGGGGGCTGTGACTTTCCTGAAGTCCACAATCATCTCCACTGTCTTCTGGGCGTTGAACTCCAGGTTGTTACCGCTGCACCAGGACACTAGCCGGTCCACCCTCCCTCCTGTAGACATACTCATCCCCGTCCGAGATGAGCCCGATGAGGGTGGTGTCGTCCGCAAACTTGATCAATTTTACGGAGTCGTGGCTGGTGGTGCAGCAGTTTGTGTACAGGGAGAAGAGCAGAGGAGAAAGTACACAGCCCTGTGGAGCTCCTGTGCTGATAGTCCGAGTGTCTGAGACATTCTTCCCCAGCCGCACGCACTGCCTCCGATCCGCCAGGAAGTCAGTGATCCACCTGCAGGTGGAGTCGGGCGCGTTGAGCTTTGAGAGCTTGTCCTGGAGCAGAGCAGGGAGGATGGTGTTGAATGCAGAGCTGAAGTCCACAAACAGGATCCTGGCATAGGTTCCTGGGGAGTCCAGATGCTGCAAGATGAAGTGAAGTGCCAGGTTGTTGGCTCTGTAGGCGAACTGCAGGGGGTCCAGCAGGGAGGAGGTGAAGGACTTGAGGTGTGGCAAGACCAGGTGCTCAAATGACTTCATGACTACAGACGTCAGCGCCACAGGCCTGTAGTCATTAAGTCCAGTGATCCGGGGCTTCTTGGGGACAGGGACAATGATGGCAGACTTGAAGCAGGCTGGGACATGGCATGACCCCAGGGAGGTGTTAAAAATGTCTGTGAAGACAGGGGTCAGCTCCCCTACGCAGTGTCTTAATGTGGCGGGAGAAACACCGTCTGGTCCAGCAGCTTTCCCGGAAATAGTCTGTTTACATCCAGTTCCTGAACTGAGAGAGTGGTGGGGGAGGTGGGGGGCCAGGGTTGGGTTGGCGGAGGTGGCCATCGTGGGGGAGGGGGTGGTCACATCAAACCTGGAGTAGAAGGTGTTAAGTTGCTCTGCCAGTTTTCGATTGTCTGCAGCAGGGGGGGCTCGGGGCTTATGATTGGTGAGAAGCCGGAGCCCCCTCCACACGGAGGTGGGGTGTTGTTTCAGAGAATTGCTGCTTCAGACGCGTATTGTTGTGTGATCTAGCTCTCGATACCGCTTTGCTAAATCCATACTTTGCATCTTTGTAGCGCCCCCTGTCTCCAGCCCTGTGCGCTGCCTCCTTCTGCTGCCTTAACTGCCTCAGTTTTGGTGTGAACCAGGGTTTGTCATTGTTGAAAGTGACTTTGGTTTGTGTTGGTATGATGCTGTCCTCGCAGAATCGAATGTATGACGTCACGTGTCCGTGTACTTATCCAAACTATCTGTGGCAGCTCTGAAAACCCCCCAGTCTGTAATGTCCAAACATGTCCGCGCTCTGTGCCACATGCACGTTTGCGCTCGGTGGGATGTAAACAACAGCAAGAATGAATGAAGTGAACTCACGTGGCGAGTAGAATGGTTTGCAGTTAATGAAAAGATATTCCAGATCAGAAGGGCAGTGCTTGGAGATCACAATCACATCCGATGACCAGGCGTTGTTGATGTAAAAACAGACTCCTCCGCCCCGTGTTTTCCCCCCCTTTTGTCTGTCCGCGCGAAGAAGATCGAAGCCTTCCAGCTGTACGGCGCAGTCCAGGACCAGCTCGCTGAATCCCGTCTCCTTGAAGCACAAAACAGGAGATGAGGAAAAGTCTCTGTTTCGTCTTATCAGCAGCGCCAATTCATCCAGTTTGTTGGAGAGTGAGCGAACGTTAGAGAGAAAAATTCCAGGTAAGGGCGTCCGTGCTCTGCGCCTGCGGAGACGCACGAGGACCCCTGCACGTTTTTCCTCGTCTGCGGCTTCTCATTCTTTTAGCCGAAAGAAGGGCTAATTCTGCAGCAGAAGCTAACAAAACTGGAACTAGGTCCGTAGGAGTTGTGGTCCGGAAGGACAAGATCTCTTCACGAGTGTAAGAGCACTGCATTTGTCTGATAATTAAACCTCAACTAACATATTTAATACACCGAGACATGTTTTAACACATTTCTGTTGGATTGACATAAGATGGTCCGACCATCGGAATAATACCCCTCCAAAAAATAGAGACTTTTATTTTTGTCAGTATTACCCAGGGCTATATGTTTGGCTACTAAAACTGGTATCGAAACTACCATTAGATACTCATTTGAACGAGTATCGATACTGAAAAACTATAACAAGATTGGAACCTCCGAAATAGGTTAGAATTGTTTGAGTCAAAATAAGTATGAGATAATTTTGAGACCGTATTTTGTTTAATGTCACTCTTCAGAGAGAGTGTATGAACATTGTGATATGTGACATTAATGAGCATATTGGAGTCTCCTCTCTAGTTCAACAATATAATGGCTTAACCAAATTATTTGAAATGCAACCAGGTACATGCCAATATCGCGAGCATCTTCTTGGTGTAATTGCCTTTTTAATAAAATGGCCCGTTAGCCCGTGCACCACTAGTCGTCGTACATCTGTTTGTCTATACATGACTCTTCATCACAGTTGGATGGTCAGAGTGTGTTGGTTTTGACATTTTAAGTCCTCCCTTGTGGCCGCGGCGGTGGTCTGTGAGGGGCAGGAGTCAGCAGCTGTCCGCTCAGATCTGCATCAGTTCTTACATTTGACGCCACACGTGTTGGGCCCAAACAAATCATGGATCTTCAGATTGTTTCTAAATGTGTCGCCTTCATCTAAAAATACATCACACTATTGTTCATCGCTGGTTTTGTTTGACCCCTTTGGCAGCAACCACTAAAAACACTTTTTATTTTTTTATTTGTAAAGGGACAACACATATTAATGAAAAATATGAAATAAATATGTAAATATGTTAAAGATTATAACTAACTTCTTTCTTCAGTCTTACTGTTTTCTACAGTATAGGGTTAAAAAAAATATATTTTTTTACTGTATAATTCTAAAATATCCTATTTTTGCAATCCCCCAGTGTGTTCAAATTTGCCTTTCTGTCTTGACTGCCACACAAGTGAATGAAGTGGAACGCATCTTGGTTAAAAGACAAGTCTTGGTTCTTTTTTCTAATCTTTCCACTCATTGCAGCTTTTTGACATTTTTCTTATTAATAATGTATGCTATATTCTAAACAAACACATTCAAAACAACAATTTTGATATTATCAGTAGTGTACACAGCAGAAATAAAGTTACTATGTTTTATCAATAACAACTGCCAACCCCCCCCAAAAAACAACGAAAACAAAAGAAAAACAACAACCCTAAATTTTAGATATACCTATAATATGGCCTATATGCAAGACAGATAAGTCAAAATAATTTAACTAAAAGAGGTTCCAAACCCACTTCACATATGAATTATCGTGATAGACATTTAAATCTGTAGAGTTATGCGAGAATTATATATATATATCGATTGGTCGATACTTTTTAGCATATTGGCGATTGGCTTTAATTCTCCAGCCGAGTCTGATATTTTGTTTTGGCTGTCCTCCTGCCTAAAGAAAACACAATACTTTATTTGAACACAAAACAGGACTACACTCTCTCTTATGTTTGTGGTAAAACAGGGCTTTTGGATGTGTCAAATTGAATTATATAATTTGAGGAAACACATTGGTCCTAAAATGTGGGCCTTTGGTTTCTCTGGATTCTAAACAACTCATATCGGTCCATCTTTAGATAATCAATATATCAATAATCAATAGGTCTTAGAAGCCTAGAACTGGACCCACTTCCTATTTATTTATATTAGAGGTGCCCACGTTTGTCCTGGGCCTGCACAGTACATTATAGTTATCGTTACAGTGACAGTGACCCCTCGACAACGCGCTTCACTGGAGGGAACAGACTGTGCACTGGCCGATCTGTCGTCTTCACCGTCTGAAAGTGCTGATGCAGAGACAGCCACAGTAACAGACACTATTCTCACTATAACTAAGGGCGTTGTGCTGTGATCCCCTGGTGCTGGTGCTGGTGCTGGTGCTGCGGCTCAGTCATTATTCATAGACCTGACTGAACACTGCTGTGTCTATTGTCTTTATGAGCTCATTTCACATAACACAGGACTGAAGTGTAGTATATATTCAGCAGCAAAGTGAGAAACGCGCTTAGTCTGCACACACTTTATTGATGTGTCAGGAATAGATTCAAGCTTTTAAATCTGGGTATTTGGAGGTTTTTTTTAGAACGTCCAAGAATATATTAGGCACATGTCGAGATCTATATTTAGTTGCACGGGGGAAAATCAGATAAACTTGATACATTTGAGCAGAAGCGAGTGATGGGGTAAACCTGAGCACCAACACGCTTCTCACCAGTTCTGGGATTTGAACTAGGGACCTTCTTGCTCTGACGTGATAGTGGTGGTGATAAAGGTAGCATTGCTGATGTAAAAAAATAAAATAAAAAATCAGATAACTAGAATAAGCACCAGTGAACGCAACAATGAGATCTGATTTTGGGTGTGTGTTTACACAAACAAGAGAAATCTGATCACCCACATCACCTCGTGGCTGATCAAGACACACACGACATGTGTCAGTTAAATTACAGGAACAGCTTTTCTTTTGAAGACAAAGTAAAGTTGTTTGCACTTTTTTGCACATTTTGCTCTGGTGTGAACAAACAGAAATGAATCAGTTTGCTCACATCAGATGTTAATGTTTGATCCAGTAATCAGATTTTGGCGTGCCCGTGAACATAGACAGTAGAAGCATCTATTGCATGTTCAAACGTACTACATTGTCACCACCACTTTTGCACTGAAGAAATACAGCATATTGTAAATGGAGATGTCATGATATCAAATTTAGTGTCTAGGAATCATTGGGAGGGAAAAAACAATACAATTTAACGATGACTCACGACCCAAACAACAGTGAATATGTTAATCTTCTTTTGTCTGACACGTTACTATCCCTCAAGTCCAGCTTTACAAAGTCAAACTTTCTTAAACGACAAATAAACAGATAAAAGAAGTGACTTAATTTTGATTCTAAACTTGTCACTATTATTATTCATCAGATCTTAGTACCAGTGTTGATAATTTTGACTTGAATAATTACATTATCGCTCAAACTAATGACAGCCTTAGTCAAAACAAGCTGTAATTCTTATGACTACGACTGACGAGACACAATACTTCAGTGTCCATTGGCCAGTTGAGTCAGCATTCCTGCTTCCACTCTCTGGTTCGGCTGTGTGGGTTTGGTTCAGGCGAAATGGAAAATATGAAAAGCTTTTCCTTTCATTTTTGGTTGGAGCAGACTTCCATTTGGTGGTTTCCCTTGCCTCTTTATTTCCATCCCATTGCAGCTTAGTGGGTCGTTCTAAACTCCTTATTACCGGTAATCATGTTTGATTTTACGTATTGTGCATCGCTATCCTTCTGTCTGCTAAAATCCACTTCTCTTCACCATCTTGCAGCTTCCTCAGTGTGAATCGCAGGCCGCCCCGCTCATCTCCACGGTAACAGCTCTTTTATCCCGCTCCATATAAAGCCCGTGGGGCAGCTTTCCGCATCGACCCCCTCTCCTCTGCTCCGTCGCACTCTCAATGTACAATGACCTGAATCTACTTTACCTACATCTGTCAATAACTGTTACTGCTGTAGTTTAAGTCAGTGGTTTTCAGGGGTCCCCAGATGATATGTAGGGGAAATGTAAAATCGCTAATCTTAAACATGGCTCGACACCCTTCAAATGCAGTAGTCAATGTAGATTATTCTTTGTTGGCCGACCAAAGTAGTTTATCGAGGTCTATATCTTCAGAATAAAATCAAACATGGAGGAGGGGTTGGCTATTTTCTGTGTTTGGGGGTCGCGACTGAAAAAGGTTGTGAGCCACTGTTTTAAGTAACAATTATTTATTACTGGGGTTATCCCAATACTGTAATTTCAAAGTTGGTTTTGATACTAAGGAATAGTTTCGGTACTTGATACAGATTTCAATTTCAACACAAAACAATAGTACTTTCTTTATGTTGCCATGTGTTCCTTTACTAGATCTGAAAAAGCTCAAGATCATTCTAAAACTGTTCATGAAAGGTCACATTTTATCCTATTTATGTGATTTTCTTTCAGTATTCGTACTTGTTCAAATGAATATCTAGTTTCAATTCTAGTTTTTGTATTGATTTAGTACAGATTCAGTTGTAGTCATTGTATTGATTAATGACTGATTTTTTTGATACTTGAGTTCCTTAATTTTGATATTAAGGAAAAGGCTTAAACTGATATAAAGCCTTTTACTTTTACAATCTTATTTTCAGAATAAAATAACCGTAGTTTTGTTGTGATTTCACCAGGTGGTCTTCTACGTATTCTGATTTAAATCAAAACCATTAAACCATCTCTTTTTTTACCTATACAAAACAGCACAATAAGAACTTATAATGAGACAATATCAATACTTGCTCCAATAAATCTGATCTGATATTGATTAGTATCTGGGTATTGATACTTTTGAAAACCGTATTTACCGTACTACTAATACTACTACTCCTACTACAGCAATGCAACTATTACTATGTATTGTCGTTACAGTCATTTAACTGTCGTTACAGTTATTTAATATTATTATCTGTGGATTGACCCATGTGGGCAAATGTGTTTTTCTGATATCAGTGGAAAGATATCAAATAAATTATTGATAAGCCAACATTGAACACAAAATGATGCTTGAAGTGTGATATATAGCGTCAAAAATGATAAATATGATGCTTTTTTTCTGGATGGATTCAGTGATGATATAGTATTTTACATTTTGTTATATTGATTCTAAAACAACTTTAAGGTTTGCATAATTCTTCTCTCTATTCCGCTCCATCCCTCTCTCTGTTTTTGTTTGACTGAGGTCCTTTGTGTCCTGGAGCACATTTCCCATCCATTCATGCAGAATACAAACTGCAGAGCGACTTCAGAGAACAACCTTCAGTCATGTAATCAATAATAACCGACTGTGTTTAAATGAACAGGGTTTATGAACACTGACACGTAACATTTTAGTCCTGTATTTAATCTGATTTAAAGGCGCACTATCTCACTTTTCTGGTGCAGGGTCCGACCTCTGCTGGTCTCCATGGAGATGTTATAGCTTTGCCTGAAATGTTCCATAGTATGGCATTTAACATATCTACATTGTTGCTCTAACAACGTACAATTTATCTTCTTTAAAACAGACAATAACAATAATAAGTTAGGAGCTGTAATTACCTTGTGACAAATGTAATATTCTTATAACAAGGTAGTAACATCTCTTAACTTTTTGTTTTCTTAAAGGATCTAAGTTTTTGGATATATCTTCATTGTATTTATTTATTGGTGTTTTAATAAGCCAAACAGGAAAAAGAAAACCTTGCATTCCCAGTGTGAGTAGGGTCATCCCTCCACAGAGATTACCTGCATCTTGGCCTGGTGGCACCATGTGTGTGGGTAAGTTTAATGCCATGCTGTGTAACATTCCAGGCAAAGCAATAACCACGGATACAGGAGACATTGTTCATCTTTAAGCAATTACAATTCCATCTTTTGAATCAACAACGTCAGACTTTTTTGTGCTCAGTCGCTCTCTTTTTGAGTTCACATTCCAGCTCAGGCAGAATGTAAATTATAAATCTGCTGCTCGCTCTTTTGAATATTTTATAGTAAGACAAACCTCTAAAAGCTCCGAGCACGCTGAGGAGTCCGGGGGAAAAGGTGTCATAAACTGTAATATATGAATCGGCATCGACTTAAAAGCGGAGATGATCATGATGACTTTGCAGAAGAGCGTCATCAGGAACGAGGAGGACGACTCGTGTGTGGGACGTTTGTCAGAGAAGCTGCGAACGACACATTTTCAGTCAAAACTGTTCCCAGTGTTGTTCACTTAGCTATCATCAAGTGACTGAATTTAGCTGTTCATTTTGACACAGAAGTCTCGGAAAAAGCAGATCTCTGAGGCAGATTTGGCATTTTGTATGTTGCTTTGTTTGGTGTTTAAAAAAAAAAGCAATATGATGATTATTATTTTTATTTTTTCTTCTGGCTTTTAATATGCTTATGTCCAAAAAGGAGTTAGAAGAAGAACGTGTACAGTTATGGTTAGTTTCTTCATTATATAGAGATAGACATTACCAGCGTTCAAACTTGTTCATGTATCGTCCTGGTTTAATCCTGGTTTTGTCTCCAATTCTAGGCCCGATTTGGTCCTTGTCTGGTCCAGGTTTAGTCCTCGTCTGGTCCAGGTATAGGTTTAGCCCCAGTTTAGTGCGAACACAGCCTTAGTTCAGAAATGTACATGAATAGTGTCATGGAGCTACTTCCTAACACGAAACAAAACGCATCTGAGTGAGCTGTTCCGATATAAACTTTTCATCATCGTTTGTTTTTGCAGGACAATGTCGGCTAACGCGGCGTCCATGCGAATCCTCATCAAAGGAGGAAAGGTGGTCAACGATGACTTCACCCACGAGGCAGACGTCTACATTGAAAACGGAATAATCCAGCAGGTACACAAACTCGTTCAACACTGATTTTGTGTTGTTTTTGGGTGTGTTGAAACTCGGAACAGCATTTTTATATTCATTTATTTTTGCATGTTTAAAGTCTAAACCTTTGTCCAAATGCGTCTTTTGTCCCTGATCAGGTCGGGAAGGAGCTGATGATCCCTGGAGGAGCCAAAGTCATCGATGCCACTGGGAAACTGGTGCTTCCTGGAGGCATAGACACCAGCGTTCACCTGCAACAGAACTTCATGAACGCCACCATCCAGGAAGACTTCTACAGCGGCACCAAGGTACACACACACACTCGTACACACCGACTTTAATCAGGACTTGACAGGAACTTTTATGATTCCCTGACTACTAAAAAGCCAGTTAACAAAGCACAAAATATGTAAAATGGCAATATTCA
This sequence comes from Chaenogobius annularis, assembly GCA_015082035.1. NCBI lineage: Eukaryota > Metazoa > Chordata > Actinopteri > Gobiiformes > Gobiidae > Chaenogobius > Chaenogobius annularis. The sequence continues at coordinate 1,121,120 of BJKM01000127.1, read as the reverse complement.
ACTGCAACGCACATAAACATACATAAAATAATAATGATAGTGGTAACATGTCTGTCTGGGTTCAAGAAAAATAAAGTGTATGTGTATTTTAACGTTTATCATTCTCACATATTGCCCCACGCACTTTGTTTGACAGATTGACAACGGCAATTGTGTTGTCATGTGCATTAACTCATAATGACAGCTCGGGGGGGTTCATCACAACATTTGCACCACAGTTTAAAAATTGAGCTGGAGACAAGTCAGACATCTATGGTAACATGTGCCCTTTACTTCTCAGATTGTTGATGTTTTGACCCGGTTTATGGTGCATAGCTCTGGAATTAGTGGGCCTTTTCGCATGAAACAAAAACTGGCACAAAGTTCAACATCTTCTCTGTCAATGTAAACAAACAAAATTATCTTTTGGGAATAGCTTCAGAAAGTGGTGCCATTTTTCAAACTCAAAGACCCGATTGTTGACCATTAAAAGGCCTTGAAGCCATAAGATTAATATGGCAAATTTGCGAACCCAACAAATAATGATAGTTACTCAACATTTGTGGATTTTCAGTTTGGCTATTGCTTTCAAAAACAATGAATTGGCCATAAAGTTACATAGGCCCCTGCCCTCCGTCTGAAAAAATTACATCATCAAATTGGTTCGCAAGCTTAGATAATTGTCTGCAATATTTGTGGAGGTATGAGGGCTGACAGGTGGGCGTGCAGAGTTTAATAGAGTTGAATGACCACGTGCGTCGTCGTCGTGCCAGTGCTGTAGAACAGTCGAGAAACAGCTGTCACCAAACAGAGCAAAGACACTCCCTTCACTCACAACTGTTCCTGCTTTTCCTATTGAATACTCTGCATGTTTTCCACTGTCCCCAGAGACTCACACACTGATGGAAGATTTACTAATTAGGAGATGTGAAATATTAATGAATGAAGTCTTTGTCCCTGAAGCAGAATGTAACCCAATGAGGATCTAGCTTTCTCCTTCTCTTTGGGTGTATGTTACGAGACTAAGAGTATTTGTTAGAGGTGAATAATAAATTGCCTGGATTCAGATATAAATTCATGTTAAATGCTTTAATCTTACCCCCCCCGGTACTTAGTATTGAAATTTAACATAGGTAGATTGTCATTTTACATGTTATTCATTGTTAACTGCAATAATAGAAACAGTTCCATTGACTTTTTGTTTAAAACTGCAGAACTCATAAGCCCCGCCTCTTCATAGTGACATTTACTCATTTACACGTTTTTATTTTTTAAGTGACTTTGTGATGTTTAAGAAAACATTTTCTCTTGTTAAGAGTCTTTTTATATATATATATATATATATATATATATATATATATATATATATATATATATATATATATATATATATATATATATATATATATATATATATATATATATATATATATATATATTATATATATATATATATATATATATATATATATATATATATATATATATATATAAATAAAAATAATCACCACTAAGTGCAGGGTTGTGGGCGGGTATAGGGGGTAGTGGAAAACAGGATTACACAAACAGGCAGGAATCAATTGAAATACAACACTGAGTAAACTAAGAATGAGGAAACGCTCATGCAACAAGGTTAACAGGCCATTAAAGTTAATTTTGGCCCCTTTTAAGAGCTCCTTTTGATTGAATGTATCATAAGCCTGGTCATTTTACATTAAATTCTTAAATTATTCATTCACTTTCTAAAACACTGTCTCATAACCTTCTGTGGAGGTAAATGATCTTGAAACACACCTTTCATGGTGTCCAAGGATGTAATACATTATTTATTTTACTCATTCATATAAAGTGACTTCTTTGAAATAGTATTGACTTAGAGTCCTAAAAGAAAACAAATGATGTGTTATTTCTACTAATATCTAAGCCTACAGTTTATCTCCCTAGTTCTATTTCCATTGGTGGTAGACGTTCTAAAATTTACTCGCAAAAGTACAGATACAGGGGCAAAAGTTACTCAAGTAAAAGTATCACTTGGGAAAGAGAAGGTCATCTTGTTTTGACGGACGAGGAGTGGGAAAATGTGTGTACATCCCAGTGGAGGGATGTGAAAATCACATGTCTGGAGGGAATTTTGTTAGAAAAATGTGTCACATTTTTTCATAACACCATGTCAAAGTGGCCATTATTCACAAAGAAATGCTGACAGTTGAGAAACCGTGACAGCCAGGAGGCAAACCACTATCATGTGTTTTGTCCTGTTGCTCCAAAATATTGGACGGAAATTAACAATGCATTGCAGACTGATTTTGATCTTTCCATCCCTCTGAACTTTAGAACTATGAACTTGTAACAATGAATTTGGGCCTCAAAACTCCTGCCGTGGACACAATAAATGGATACCTCTGGAACATACTTCCGGCGGCAGGAAAAAAAGCCATCACAAAGAAATGGATGATACAAGCCGCACCAACAATCAAGGACTGGACAGACATCAGACAAATTGAAATAAATGACACTCAGACTTTATTTGGAAATAAATACATTTGTCATGATTTAGTTTCTTTGGATGTTAAGTTGATGTTTATTTGTATTTTCACTCTCTGGTCATGTTCTGTTAATTGTTTTATGTTTATTCAAAAAAACAACCAAAACAATAACTTTAAGAACAAAAATAAAAGTATTTTACACAGATCTTGAGAATTGTTAAAGCATCAAATTTAGGAAAATACTGAATCAATAACTTATTTTATCCAGGCAGGATGTCACCGAGGCAATTTCAGATGGTCTCAAACCTACAGAAACGTACTTTTACTTTTCAGTCCTGTTCAAAAATGTAGTACAGAAAGCACAGATATGGCTCTCAAATGTAGTGAAGTAAAAGATATCCACTGTAATAATGACTTAAGTAAAGTACAGTACTTTTACGTTTATTTGTGTACTTACTTTAATACTTCCTATTTGTGTCTTTCAAAGAGAAGGAGGATATTTGGAGTATTTCTCTGAATTTCCTGGAGTGTGACGGTTTATCTGCAGCAGAGGCTTAGGCAAACGTCAGGCTCGAGTCCAGAGGAATGCCAGCTGAAGTGGGTCGATCTGTGTGCGTTTGTGGGGAGGGGGCTCATATGCCAGTTCACCCCTGCTCCCTGTCGTCCCCGCTCGGCACAACCATCACCCCCACCGACACCCCGCTGCCATGGCAACCAGCCCAGTGTAGCAGCAAAATGTCCTGCAGAAATGTAGCCTCCGTCTTCAGTCATATACGCAAAACAAAAAGCATTCAGAGTGGCCCGTTTATGTGGTAATCAGAGGCTTGTCCTTTAAATCGAGAGCACAACAGAGCGCGTGTGGAATTGTGTCGTCTCTATGGCTACAGCGTTACCAAGGGAACGTCAGGACCCCCGAAACTATGTCCCTATGTCGGCATCCTCTCTGGCACAGACCATTATTCTGTGACTGGCGGCCTCCAAGTTTTATAAACGCATACAAACTGTTTCGATATTCTTAATGAATGCCATTTGTAAAACAAAATACCATATCCTACAAAATAATAGAGCAGTCAATTGTTTCATGAACATAAGATTGACTTTCAGTTGTGGTGTGTAATTGTAAGAACTAAAAACTTACAATGATTGTGACTATTTAAGAACAAAATGAAGTTGTTTCAATCCAACATTTAGTCAAAAAAATACACCTAAGTGCATAGTGCTTGTGTGTGGCTGTTGCATTCAGAAAGTTTGATTTCATGTAGCTGGTCACATACTCAGAAAATTAAGGATTTCACATTTGTTTTGGTTTGTCTCAATAATCATTATATCTCACAGTAATTGTGACACTAGAATTTGATTTTGTGACATTCCTAGTGTCGTCACAGAAGCACAATACACAGTATTTGAATAAGGACGAATACAGCATGATACTAGTTATTTAGAGACTCACCTGCACTGCTTTAGAATTAAGAGCTGTGCGAACCATGTTAACTAGGGCTTCTTTTACTTACAATGCACATTCAGACCAAATCATCAGGGAATTGGTCTTTCTGCATGTTACTGTAGGTCTATACGCTGTTCTATATTTACATCTGAAGATTATTCTAATTATGATAGCCATTTTCCCTGCATTGCACTGTATATTATCGCAGACTTGTGCAGTGCCCTCCTTCTGTCTCTCTCACTTTTCTCTGGATTATGTTCCCAGCAGGAGATTGGGCTCCTTAACCCAGTGCTTGGGCTTTACGTGTCGCATCAACATTTGCTGGGGTGCTTAGAGATAATGAGTGAGACCGAATTTATGCAGCCTGACTAGGGAGACATTACACTTCTAAAAACAGATTTGACAAAGCTCTTCAACTTCGGTATGTTAGCTACCCCTAATTCACACATCAATGAGCTTTTGTTTGTGTATAAAGCTCTAGTTGGCATTTTGCCTGATTATTTATCAAGTTTATTACACATCAGTTCAGGTATTCACCGTTTGAGGTCTCAGGACATTTTTATTTTACAATCCCATCGTATCAACACAGAGATGCGATCATATCGTATGTATGAATGTGTTTTTATGAATTGATTAATTTTATTGAATGTTTTATTTGTGTTTTAGTATCCTGTGTTTGTTTGTTTTTTTTGTGCTGTGTTTTGACAGTGCACCCATGAAAAAGAGAGGTTTTCTCATTGGGTTTTGCCTGTATAAATAAATAAAATGAATGAATGAGCTTTAAATGAAATGCATTGATCACTTTTTATATTTATATTTTGATTTTATTCGCCTTGGTTCTGTTTAAACTGTTATGGTATTATTACAGACTAAAAAAAATCAAATCAAGTGAATGTATGATGCCATGATGAATGCCCACCCACCCGTGTTTTTCAGGCTTTGGACATGGGGAAGTATCCGCCCTTTTTGTCCTTTTTATCTGATTCTCATATCATACATATCAACACTTTGTCATGTACCGGTAGTTAAATAAATTAAATTAGCCAAAGTTCTTCCACGATTAACTCTTTGTTTTCGACGCATATACACAAACTCCCTCATCCCTGCGTCACACCACTGTCACTGAATCTTAATTAAGGTCATGCCCAGACACGGTAAATCCCACAATCCCTTGCCGCGATCCCAGCGTCCTCTGTCATCTCCGAGCCTGACACACAAATGTCTCTCACATCCCGCCGCGCTGACGAGACTACATGCACGCTGTCTACAAACAACATTCGAAGCCGCTTGCAAGGCCGACTTTGCAGATGATGCGGTTCCTATGGCAACGGGACATCCTTTTAGGCATGAGCTATATGACAAGCTATATTTTCCTCCACTACCAAATACGTCTGCTTGTCTTATAAAAAGATGTGTTCATATCCTGCTTTATCTTGTCGTGAACTTGTTATCGCAGTGTGAGCTCTCATGTTGCCTTCAGATGAAAAAGATGGAGGGTGGGGACCTGCAGTATCAGTTGTCATGACGACGCGAAGGTGCACTTTTTTATTATATATTTTTTTAAATCAGCCGACCACCCCTATTATTGCATCATATTTATATTTTCTCATCGGCAATATACTAATGTACACGTGGTGAACCTTTGAGGCGCTTGCTGAAACCTCGACACACTACACAGGCCATAGGTTTGGTTTCTTTGGTGATAGTTTACTTTATTACGCACTGAAACACTCTTTGAAAGGGCTTTTGTGTGAGACTGTGGGACTTAATTGCCCTCTTCCTAATTATTTCTCTCTCTCTGCGCTCCCTCGTCTCACCCCTAAACCTCCAACTCCCCCAGGCGGCTCTGATGGGCGGCACCACTATGGTCATGGCGCTGGTGCTGCCCGAACAACACTGCTCCCTGGTGGATGCCTTTGAGAAGTGCAAGGAGCTGGCTGACGCGAAGACGTGCTGCGATTACAGTCTGCATGTCGGGGTGACGTGGTGGGGACCCAAGGTAAAAATGACAAACCAGCGCATTCCTTACACACATAATTACCTCATAGTCAAGCTTTTTTTTTTTTTTCTTTGCTTTTTTTCAGCATGTAAATAAAGCTGTAGTGGCATTTTAAAATAGGTGAAATGTGACGTGACCTAGATTAAACCTGTGTAGATCTGGGTTAACACACATGCTCAGTGGGCACATTATGCAGACTATATGATTCATTCAGCCTTTTGGCTCAAACGTCTGTTACGCATCACTGGCTGTGGAATACTACAATGTACCAAATCCGCTTATAGTATGGGGCAAACAGTGTAGTAGTCTGAAGGCATCTGTTTCAATGTAGTAACTTCAATATACTGTGGGAGGGGATTTTTCTGACCACCCATTAACAAGACTACAAGAAATAAAAAAATATAAAACACTCAAGACAACAAGAATATACATTTATATATTTTAAAAAAAAAAAGGCTTTATTAGAAGGCTTTATTAGACAGGACAGCTCTGTCTAATGAGCGTTGACCTCCTTTCAGTGTTGCCTTCAGCTTTAACACCTTTCCATTACTACACTATAAACACTATATAGCATGTCCCAGTCCTTTGGCATGGGCTTTTTCATTGGTTTTTGCCAGGGGCGACTGGGTGATCGCCACGGAAATTGACACAGGCGACGTTGTACCAAACATCTCTGTTGTTGGTACGTGCTTTATGTAAATTACTGTTAAAAGCCACAATTGGTTACAATATTGAATATTTGTAAATATTCCCATAATTATTATCAGCGACACCTAAAAACATTTCATTTTGACGTCATACAATCTTCCCTGATACAGAAAATTAGAAGTCATAGACGGCACCCCAAATCTAATCTGGTCTGCATCACTTTAGGTGCGTAACGAGATGGAGGCCCTGGCGCGGGAGCACGGCGTGAACTCCTTTCAGATGTACATGGCCTACAAAGACCTGATGATGCTGAGGGACTCTGAGCTGTACCAGACCTTGCAGACCTGTAAGGACATCGGGGCCATCGCTCGAGTCCATGCCGAGAACGGAGAGCTGGTGGCAGAGGTCTGTGTCACTATTTACCATTGGGCCTTGTACTTAAATCAAACAATAATATTCAAATCTATATATTATGTTTAGGGAGCCAAGGAGGCTCTGGAGCTGGGCATCACTGGACCTGAAGGCATCGAGATCAGCCGACCAGAAGAGGTAATGGTCCGAATATTTTTTATTGAAATAAATGCTTTATCATTTTTAGTTTTTGTGATATGTGGAATTTTTGGACAGGTTAGGGAAAACACATAAACTTCACTATATCATTCACACAGTTTGATGTCATATACTTGAGAAACGGAAACATTAACTACTGTTTGGTTATGGTGTCAATAACTGTGAATAATCGTTAAATCATTAAGTTTCTTCTCACAATAACAGTAACAGTAAAACTGTGACGTCCTACCTGTATGTCTCGTTAGCTGTGTCTGTGTGAAAAGTATTCTCACAGCTTTCTTTTCTTACAGTTGGAGTCAGAAGCCACTCATAGAGCTATCACCATTGCAAATCGGGTATGTTTTGAATATTTTATTGTCTTGTTTGAAATAGGCTGATATATAATTGAACCAATACCGTGTTTGTCCAGGCTCACTGCCCCATTTACCTGGTCAATGTGTCCAGTACATCAGCCGGAGACATGATCGCTGCTGCTAAGATGCAAGGTAATACACGTCTTAATTATGGGGTAATAAATAAATCATTTTACAGTGGATGCTGACCTACATTGAGAAAATGTCTTGCTTTGGTCATTTCAGATAAAGTGGTCCATGCAGAGACCACAGTAGCACACGCAGTACTGAGCGGGATGCAGTACTACCACCAGGACTGGGTCCACGCTGCAGCCCATGTGCTGGTGCCTCCTCTGCGCATTGAACCTAACACACCTAACTATCTCATGGGCCTGCTGGGAAAGTACGGTCTAAAATGTCACAACTATACCGATTTGCTATGTTTTGCTATGACAGTTTCTGAATTTTTTTAACATATGTATTTTTTACAGTGATACCCTGAGTGTCGTGGCATCCGAACATCGTCCATTTAATGTAAAGCAGAGGGCTCTCGGAAAGGAGGACTTCACTAAGATCCCTCATGGAGTAGCTGGAGTCCAGGACAGAATGAGTGTCATCTGGGAAAGGGGAGTGGTAAGTAAACATGCATTTACCTTATTCCATCCAGGCCTGTCACTTCCAGTAAGTAGTATAATGTGGATTGTATTTAACGTGGAACTCATCCTTTAGGTAACAGGTAAGATGGACGAGAACCGCTTTGTGGCTGTTACAAGCTCCAACGCTGCCAAGATCTATAACTTGTACCCACGTAAAGGACGCATTATCGCTGGTGCTGATGCTGATGTGGTTGTTTGGGATCCAGATGCAACAAGGTGAGAAATTACTACTTTTATACACCAAAACGATATGATTATGTTTGATTTGAATAGCATTGTGTCTTTGCAGGACGATCTCTGTGAGCTCCCAGGTGCAGGGTGGAGACTTTAACCTTTACGAGGGCCTGAGGTGCCACGGTGTGCCTCTGGTCACCATCAGCAGGGGGCGTCTGGTCTGTGAGAATGGTGTGTTCATGTGCGCTGAGGGGTCCGGGAAATACTACCCTCAGCGCATTTTCCCTGACTACCTCTACAAGAAGATGGTGCAGAGAGAAAAGGTCACTAAAAAACCTGATCCTATTCTTAATTGTCAATGTGTATTTTGGTTGTACACTGCTAAATTCAATGTTGAAAGCAGTGTGGAGCGGAAACCAGAGCAGTGTACAAATAGCCACACCCATAAGGATTGTACAAAATGATTACAGTCAAATGTTAAGAGCATTTCTACACTGTACACATGTCTGTCGAACTGTTCTTAAAAAGTTCTGATATTGGCTTGCTTTCACTTAGTGCTTAGAAGCTTTTCCCCCCTATTGCTGCCAAACCCTCATCCGCCTCCTGCTACAGTTTAATTTCAACACTAATTAGTACATTGTGTTGGACCACTTTTCCTCTCTCTATTTTTACTTCATCAGCTGCACTACTTACGATTACGGTCTAAGGCTTTGGAATAAGCGTTGCATGTAAGAAAGTGTTTTGAACAGCCTAGGATTGAGAGTTGTAATCTTTTTATACTGTTGTTGTCACAGACCCAGGTCTTCAAAGGAGTCGAAAGGGATCCATACTCTGGTGATGTGGCTAAAATTACAGTCACGATGAAGAAGGAGCTCGGCCTGGGCCCCATTGATGGTGAAACTCCCAAAGGTGCACGAGCGCACCAGGGCGTCCGGGATCTCCACGAGTCCTCTTTTAGTCTCTCAGGTCGGATTTCAGATTATATGAAAGTTTTGAGTTTTGCATCATGACCACTAACAGATGAGAGTGGGGGTTATTTATGATATCTTTTTTAGTAGGAGTTGTTACAAAAAGCCAAGGGTTTTAAGTATATTTAACAAAAAGCGAAATGACTGGATAAACGACTAAATTATCCGCATATACAAAAGCACTGGATTGTTCTCAGTCTGCTGTGGTTAGTATCTAAGGGGAACAATTGTAAAATAGCTATGTAAAGACTTTGGAGACTGAGGGCTGCCAAGTGTGGTCTTGTGCCCCAGACAGACATCAGACTGATAACAGACTCTTTGGTTTTGTTTATCATGATGTATATTTTTTGTATTTTATATCTCTCAGGATCTCAAGTTGATGACCACATCCCCAAGAGATCCTCGGCCCGGATCCTGGCCCCTCCTGGTGGCCGCTCCAGTGGCATTTGGTAATCTGGTTATGGAAATCTGCAACTCCGAGCCTCATTTTCTTTATCTTTGATTCTGAACAACCGGGAAAACTGCACTGATTTTCAAATGAATAGAGCTATGGGAATAATATATTACATGTAAGATTGAATATGTAATTGAACTATTCAAACTTGACATAACTTAACTGTCTTAACTAGAATGTCTAGTTTTGGTGCGTTGCTAAAGTCATCATATCAGGAAATTACTAAATATAGATTAACATTAACATTTAAGAAACCAGTACAGTTTTTAGTGGTTTACAATGAAATAATGTTGGAATAATTAATTATTTAAATGAGTAATAGCCCTGGAACCCTTGATTTAGTCCTTCGTGTATAACTCATACAGAACACAGTAGGCATAACAGCTGTAGACTTGTATGGAGATTTTGTGAATTATGTTTGTGACTAAACCTCCCAGTGTGCTTGGCTTCCTGCTGCACTATGGGCCAGTCTGACAGTGTTTTTATTTTCAAATGATCTCTACCTTGTGGTGATGAAATCCAACTGCTTCAAACACACACATTTGTGCTCTATTTAAGTTAGACTTGACCGCCGCAAGCCTCACACATTTTCTGCTTGACAATGAAGATGTTTATATCACGCATATCAAAGGCTAAAGCATCTTGACCTCCCTGATGTTGAAGCAGAAATGGATGTGCAAATTCTGTCTTGTGGACCGCATGTGGCTTGGCTATTTAGACCCTGTGAGTAAAATAGGAAATATCATTGGGACAACTTGTTTGTACTGACATGTATTGTATCCAAAAATATGAACTTTGTAAGGAAATAGTGCCTTCTTATTCAGAATCTGACAGAAGGTGTTAAAGTTAAAAGCTTGCGTGTTCCCAATTAGATGCTGCTAACACATTTAACATATCATTATGCACAAGTTAGTAGTAAAGGGTCTGACAATAGACATAAAATTCATAGAAAATATGTTGATTTTGTCTGTAGCTACAGATTGTGAACAATTGGAACATGTATTATCATGTAATTAGTCTTAATTATCCTGTTTTGTGCAATATGCAGCTCTAGAAGTAGCTCCAAATGTATTCACAGTATAAAAGCAACACTTGTATGTTCGGATACTAATAAGGGATTACTGGTCAAGTCTCCACAGGCAGAAAGATTGAGCTGCACAGGTGAAGACCGCTCCTTTCACCTCCTGATACTGTCCTTTCAACCTACCAGTATTATATTTATGTGTGATCAAACCCATTTGTCTGTGTATATTTAGGATCTTTGTATTTTAGTTGAAAGAACGTGCCAACAAGACCCACCTGTGCCACATTAACTCTGTGCATGAGAAGCACCACATACTGTCAAGAAGCGTCATCTCTTCGATCAACAATGGTGCTGTTTTTTACTATTACCTGACATGATTTTACTGTGGATGAATTTGTTGTTTTGAAGGCATTTACTGCTCAGTGGCTGTGTTTGTAGACTCTTGTTGTGTTGGGCAGTAAAACTGTTGACTGTGTACGTGGCTGCTTGTTTCTTACCACAATTAAACAGTATGAAACATGTTATTGTGTTTTTTGATCAAGTTACTCATAAATTAAATAGCTTTATATTGAGGATGATTATATTTACCTTTTAATTAGTTTTACCTTAATCATTCATTTGAAGTTAATTGCAATTATTTACAATTACTAAAACAATATGTGAAATAATGATTTAAGACAATAAAAATACACACTATACAATATATGTTCATCAAATGTATCATTTACAGGTCCTATGCTGCATTATTAAAAACATAGTAAACAAAGAAGCATGCCCAAATGCTAAATAGACAACGGTAATGAAAAAAAACACAGCAACAAAATACACTACAAATAACATAACTTTAAGGTGTAAATGTTACGTTAATGGCCAAACATGGTTCGCCATAACAACCAGACATTTTCTCCAACATGGCTGTTTGTGGATTCTCAGATGCACAGAAAGTAAAACAAGACCATGCAACTGTGATGCGCATGCGCAGTGCGCGCGGCTTATGTGGGCTCTGGCGCAACTTGCTGAGGTAAGAGTCGGGTTATAGCAACAGAAAGCCATCATCTGAACAACGGGACCGCCGTGAGAGGCAGACTGTGGACACACTTCAGTAAGTTACACATCTGCCTCACTTAAAATGTGTTCTTGTACTCTTTCAATATTGTTTTATAGTCACAGTATTATTTTATGTCTAAAAGAAATACTTAAATAGCACGCCGCCGACTAGGGCAGACAGCGCTGTCATTCTTTCTCTGTAACGTGCCTGTGTTTTAACAGAAAGGCCTGCAGAGGGGGTACCTCCTGCTTTTTACTATTATTTCACCTGATACTTGGCTCTAAGGTTATTTACTCGGACGTTGTATCTTAAAATTAAATATACAAACACAGTTTGAGAGCACAAATATGAAGCTTATCCATGGAAAAATCCATGAGGCAGCGTTAGCAATTAGCCAGCAGCTAACGACACAATACTGAGTCTATTGGAGCGACCGTAACGGACTGGCACCGGACTGTGGGACTGAGACCCGGACTGAGACCAGGACCGCGGGGCTCACGGGGATCACTGTGGGCCTGGGGAAAGGGACACACTGCAGCACACACTTTGTACCTGTTTGGTTTAATTATTCTGTGTCTAGTGGCGCATAACGTTGTGATATTTGTGTTGATGTTATTGTTGATTGATTGATTGATTTAATTTCTCTATGATAGTCATGTTTAGATTAGGCATTTACATTAGTGTTTACGCTACAAATATGAATAGAGCTCAGCGGCAACGCGCATTCTGTATTTTTATAAATACGTTAAATGACTGAATCCAGATATAAGAGGATTATATCAAGTTAAGCTTTAACAGGGTCCAAAACTTACAGGGTCAAAAGGTCAAGAACCTTTTTGATTTATGGCAATTTTACTGTTAAATTCGTTCAAAACCTGTAAAAAGTACTTTAAAACTTCCTTTTCTATGACCATGTGCTTGATGACTCGGGGAAGAGCAGAGGAGTGACTATCATTACGGCCTTATAACTATTAACAGCAGCATCAAATCACCTCAATTATCACTTACGCTAGCATTTTTGTCATTTTTTCTAAAAAAAATGTGAACCAATAAATATTAACAAGAATTAAATTAAATTAATTGTAACTTTGTAGACCCTGTAATATCCATTAATAGTAATAATAATAATAATAATAATAATAATAATAATAATAATAATAGTATTATTATACATTTGTTGTAGTTGTTTTTTTGTCTGAATTTTTTATTTACTATCAACATGTTTGTGTTGCGTTGTTTTGTTCATACTAAATGTATCTCAACATTTTTGTAATTGTTTATTATCTTGTTCTCCATATTATGAATACTATTAGTAATGTATAAAATGTTGTTGCTTGTTGTATCCAGTGCTCTTTTTGGAGACAGGAATTGATAGCTGTGTGCAACATCCTGTAACTGTTTATGTTGGAGACTTTTCTCAGGAAATACTGTAGACTTGGACTTTAAACCATTTGTGTCGTTGTGAAAAATGGTAGCTGTGATTTGTGGTTTATTGGATAACGTTTGGGGGGGACTTTAGCTGCCGACATGAGCTGTGATGAGTTACAGCGTGTTGAAGCGGGAAGAGGATTAGCAGAGGCAGATTATTGAGCCAGTGAACTAGTGACTGTGCTTCATCTGTGGGGCCACTTTCAGGACAGCATTTTTTTCACTTCACAGTCATCACATTTTCAAATCTTTTATGGTTTTGCTTTGTGAAAGACGTAAAAAAGTGTTGTTGCACATGCTTTCATTAATATCACAATACAGCAGTGTTTTTCTATCTGTAAAATAGAATAGAATAGTCCAAATGTTTTCTATTCGATCTAATAAATGCATTTTCTTAGGTTTCTTGAAGGTGGCTCAGCACAAACCAGATCATAAAGTTTTCTCTTACTCTAACCAAGAGCAGGTGAGTGTGATATTGTGTATTTATGTCTGTATTAGCTAATTGCTGAGTTTCAACTGACATTCCAAAGGCCCATAATATTTAATGAGAAATTGTAAAATTATTGTTGATTATGTGCACATTTTCAAGTTCAAGCGCCTTTTCATTATAAATGATCAGGTTCAAATGTCAATTTCCTTTTGGATAGTTCTAATGAGCATACAAATACAAAACACAGGAAAACATGGTGAAAGTTATAAGTTATAAAAACCCAAAGATCACGCTACAGTTGACAGGAAAACAAGTTTGTAATATGAATGAATGTATTATTGAACCATTTTACAAATGTATGGAAAAGTTACGCTAATATAATGAGCTAGAAACAGTGATTATACTGGCAAAATGGTAATTATTCTTTATTTGTTCTGGCCGAGCTCTGACATTAATTAAATGACACGGAATTAAGCATTAAAAACTAATTTAACCATCAGTTCTGGCCTTCTCAATTCGACTGGACGCTACACTCCCCTTTTTTAATCAAACTTTTGAAGTTGTTCTGCCACAGACCACTCATTTAACAATATAAAGCTGAAAAGGTGCATTTACCTACTGTAGTTGCACGTCTTCAAAATGTTTTTTACGCTATACCCTAAAAAAAAAGAAAGAAAGAAAAGAGAGAGAGAGAAAGAGAGAGGAGGGCGAAAGAGAGAGGAGGGCGAAAGAGAGAGGAGGGCGAAAGAGAGAGAAGAGCGAAAGAGAGAGGAGGGCGAAAGAGAGAGGAGGGCGAAAGAGAGAGAGAAAGCGCGTAACAAATGCGTGTGCATCTTTTGCACACTATGCATTAAATTCCTTTCCGCTTTGATCCCATGGGCTTTGAAGACAATGAAACATAAACGCAGTGGTACGAATCAGCACCGGGCAGAAAGCAGTCTGTGTGTGACAGTCGTGGTAAAAGTGACGAGAAGTAACGCAAGTGCGTCTTCTCCTTGAAACGCCATATTTACCGCAGTGAAGCACCAATTCTGCAATGTCCCATAGGCTGTGGGGGTGGATACTTTTTTTTAATCTCCCAAGGGGGGCACGCCAGAAAACGTTTGAGAAGCTCTGGTTTAATTGATTATCTTCTATCAGATGTCAGATACAAACTAAATATTTAGCAGAGTTGTGGACTTTTACATTTGTTATTACATTCTAGCAGCTCTTACAAATTTGTATTGTTTGTGCTCTTACAGGAGAAAATGGCATTTCTCACCATTGACTCATACATTTTTAACACTCACTGCTCAAAGTCAGAATGCTGTAAATGTGATGGAAGCTAAAACCCATCAATAGAACTTGAACGCAACCTATTAGATATTTTCCACCTGTCGTATTGAGCTTGTTTTTGTGTGTGTGTGTGTGTGTGTGTGTGAAAGCTCGAGGATGGCAGTGAATGTTTATTCCACATCTATGAACGTAGACAACCTGAGTCGTCATGACATGTTGGCCTGGGTCAACGACTCCTTGCAGGTCACATACACAAAGATCGAGCAGCTATGTTCTGGTAAGCCTCCCTATTGTGTCAGTGATCATTTACAAATTATGTACAATTTATTCTGTGATTGTGGTATCTCTCAGGTGCCGCATATTGCCAGTTTATGGACATGCTTTTTCCCGGGTGCATACTGTTGAAGAAAGTCAAGTTTAACTCTAAATTGGAGCATGAATATATCCACAACTTCAAGGTCTTACAGGCTGCCTTCAAAAGAATGAACGTTGACAAGGTGAGGGATTTTACAGTGGTAAATGGAGGTGCTAGTAGTTAGTGTCTTTTCCAATAAATCTTACACGCCAAAAAATAGACCTGTGAAAATGTGTGTTTGTACATTACTAACATTATATTTCTTGCAGATCATTCCTGTGGAGAGACTGGTGAAAGGAAAGTTTCAAGACAACTTTGAGTTTCTCCAGTGGTTTAAAAGGTTTTTTGACGCAAACTATGATGGGAAAGAGTACGACCCTATTATGTCTCGTCAGGGCTTGGAGGCCTCGCCGCTGCCCAACCCAGGTACACACTGACTCTACAAAGATTAACTTAAGTCAGAGAGCTCCACGACTAGTCCCTAATATAAAGTAGTTATTGTAGTGATGGACAGTCAGGGGTGTGTCATTGTGTTGCTCATGTTCATGTCACGTCCCGCTCTAACCCAGGTGTCACTCATCACAAACCTAAAAGAGCATCTCGTCCAGGTAACCACTGTCAGCAGCATGTCTGTGTGCAGTGAGCATTGCCCATAATAAAGATGGCGTATGGTTGATTTTTTATGACAATAATATTTAGGCAAGTTGGCCATACCAACTTGTCAATGCCTGATCTTGTCAGATCTCGGAAGCTAAGCAGGGATGGAACTGGTTAGTACTTGGATGGGAAATCACTGGAATGCCAGGTGGCACAGGGGAGGGGGTGGTTGTGCACACAGTCGTTGTGTCCTTGGCAGAGTTGGGGGTAACGCGTTAGCTCAGAGCTTCCTAAAGTGGGGGGCGCAGAGCCATGCGTATGAGTGCGTGAGAAATTTTGAGAAATGTGTGCACATTACGCTTGACAGACGTGTTTGGACGTGCAACAGAAAAACGCCCAGTGCCAACACTGGGTTAATCTCTAAATACGAGAGAGCACTAGAGTAATGGGTCAGTCTGCCTCTGCGCCCCTCACACATGTCTGCCTCTGTGTCCCGTCACACGTTTGCTCTGGGTTTAGAACGAACCACGGCTTTGGCTCTCTATGCGCAATATATCCTGCTCTGTCCCTCCTCTGTCCCTCCTCTGTCCCTCCTCCTCTGTCCCTCCTCCTCTGTCCCTCCTCTGTCCCTCCTCTGTCCCTCCTCTGTCCCTCCTCTGTCCCTCCTCTGTCCCTCCTCTGTCCCATTGCACGCGCTTCTGTCCTGGTTCCCATCGTGTTTGCCTCGCTCCCTTCTTCTTCTTCTTCTTCTTCTTCTTCTTCTTCTGTTACTTTTAATGGCGGTTGGCAGCCAACTGGAAAGGTGCATTTACCGCCACCTACTGTAGTTGTATGTGTTTTACACTATACCATAAAAAAAGAAGAAAGAAAAAAAAGGGAGGAAAGGAGAGAGAGCTGCTTATCTCTCTCCCCTTTTTGAACCTATCTTTTGAACTTGTTCTGCACATGACCGGTCATGTGACGATATAAAGCATATGCAAAAAGAATGCGTGTGCATTCAATTCCTATCTGCTTTGATCCTATGGGCTTTGAAGACAATGAAACATAAACGCAGTGATACGAGTCAGCTCTGCGCAGAAAGCAGTCTGTGGACCCGCAGTGGTAAAAGTGGTCTAGAGTGACGAGAAGTAACATGAGTATGTCTTCTCTTTGAAATGCCAGTAAAACCAGGGGTTTAGAAAAACCTTCATTAGGAGCTAGTTGCATGTGATTATATATACTTGTGAATCCACTGCTAACTTGTGTGTCTGTGTATTTAGGGCCGATGAGAACATCTCCCACAGGGCCCAAGTGTGTCCCTCCTCCCCAGAGGCAGATAGCCACAGCGCGCAGGCCTCCAGTCACACGCAACGGAGGAGACGCCGAGCTGGTGGAGCTCAACCAGCAGGTACGGCTAGAGCATGTGTGTGAAGTGGGACGGGACGACTCAAAACAGTATCGAATCGTTCGATACTGGTGGTTCAATCCGACTTGTTGGGTTAGATTCTCGTGTGTCCCTCCATGTGTTGTGTTGTCATTTTGGTGCGCTAGGAAAGGGTTAAGTAAACAGCAGACGTACTGCAGCTATATTCTATTCTGGGTTTTATCTTACTCTTACTTTTTATTTTACGTAAATCGAGGAATGACTCAAATATGAACTTTGAACTTTGATTGTATGTCTAATAGCCTACAATAGCCTACATACTCCTTATGAGACACAATTCATTTTTTCAATTATTAAAAATTTAGAGCTATATTCTCATAATTTAACCAAATAAACAACAAACTCCTGACTTAATTGCCTCTTCACCTTATTCCGCCTCGCCCACCTTTGCCACTTTTTGCCACAGAGCGGGAACTCTGTTCACTTAAGTGGAGAAAGAGGGAAAAGTCTTGTGGCTAAAATATGCTATAAAGTAGACTAATTTGTGTAAAATGCACCGATTCCCTGGGCCTGAATACAACTAGTCTGTGTAAAAGTTTTACACTTCAATCCGCTCATGCACCATGAAGTTGACCAATCAGCGCAGGTCAGGTACCTTGGTTTCCAGTTTGTCATTACAAATAAATGCTGTTTGTGCATTAAATGTTACTGCTGTATGCGCTGCCGCACCAGCACTACTACGCTGTTTGAGCAGCAACAGCGTAGTAATGGCGCACGCTGGGCTTGTGGTCAGGCAGGAATCAGTTTGCCAGATTGGGGGCCCTTTTCACGCCACGGGGCCCTAAGCGGCAGCTTAGTTCGCTTATAGGTTAGGCCCTGTGTAAAACTTATCGGCCGACTTGCGATAACTAATACAACCAGAAGGATTACGTCAACTTCCGGAATGAGGTGAACAGACTACATTTAGCAAATTAATAGAAAAAAAATCTAAATTATTTCAAAATTGTTATCCATGTATTGAGATCATCCCATCACTAATAGATACTGCATCTATCTGTCTTACTTTTGAACCCAGTGAGTTGGAGCCAGTCCTGGGTCTACAGGGGTGCAAAAGGGTGCATTGCAACCTCATTTAAAAGTGTTTGCACCCACATTTTAGGTGAGTTAAATAATGACACTTAATAGAAGAGTATATCTTTGCACCCATTTGAAACTCCGATGCACCCTCGGTCAGTTTGGTCTAGACCCGGCCTGGTTGGAGCTAGGGAGCTCTGAGTGGATTAAACAAAACTGTTACCTCTATTTAGGCCTGGGACAGAGAATTGCTCATGAGTGCACTCAGAATAACTGCACACATGTGGGAACAGGCCCTGAAGCCTGTCTTATCTGTTTCGTAACAAAAGACAAATCATGCTGGCTTTAGACTTAAATCTGAACTATTTACTGTAGTCTAAATAAAAAAACAACATGCTGCAAATACTAAATGTTCTTTTGTATTAAGTATTTTTTGTGTCTCAATTTTGCCCAAAGCTTCTGGATATGAAGCTCACTGTTGATGGTCTGGAGAAAGAGAGAGACTTCTATTTTGGAAAGCTGAGAGACATCGAAGTCATCTGCCAAGAACATGAAAATGAGAGCAACCCAGTCCTGACTAAAATCATAGACATACTCTACGCCACAGAGGTAAATGTGATCACACTTTCACTAACTGCACTGGCATTTCAGATTGTGTAAAAAGTAAGGACATGTAAAAAAACATAAGCACATTTGGGCTTTTATTTACGTTTGACTACAGATATTTTATTGTATGATTTACTTATATTTTTACATACCACTAGAGGGACTCAAACTTCATAAATAAGTAATAAGTATTGGTATTGTAATAAGTGTGATTTATATTATAATTGTGATTTATGCTATAGTATTCAAAGAAAGGAAAATATTTTATTGTGATATCTTTAAACAAAGACTTACAGAATACTTCCTGTGACCTTTGCTTGTTGTGTCTTGTCTTTTATAGGAGGGCTTTGCACCACCTGAAGATGAAGATATTGATGAAGGCGCTCGAGACCAGGATGAATACTAAACTCCTTTTACCATCACCGCCCCCCTTCATTCAACTTGTTACTTAAATATGTCCCATTTGCTTTACTTTTTACACACTGCCCCCCAAACATGACGCCTCTCTGACAATGGACATTACATCCATGACTTACTGACATGTTGGAGTAGACAGATTTACTGCTAGTGTGGTTATAATTAATAACATTGAGATTAATATGAATCCTGCACATTTGGCCTGGAGCCAACTGTCTGTGTGAAGAGATACAACGTGCAATTTCTCATCAAAACATCTGGGTTTTCAATGCAAAATTATGGGTATTGTCCAAGGGAGTCCTGCTTGTATAATGTATGCTTAAATGGACTAAAGGCTGCTTTACTGACCTGGGAACCTTCAGTTGACAGATGTTGCTCAGTTTGGAGAAACAAACAACCCCGAGAATTAGAATCAGAACAGAAATCACAAACTAGGAACTTGCTTTTGGAAAAATATTCCCATTTACAGATATCTTCCCAATAGGACAACAATTTTTCTGGCACAGCACAAGGAAGATGCTTTAAATGCTTAATGTAAAACATTAGTACTTTTCAATTTCATTTAAAATTGTCCGTTTTTGTCAGTCTGCTTCCCCAAACGAGGTCTGGGCAAATGCAGTGA
This sequence comes from Chaenogobius annularis, assembly GCA_015082035.1. Classification (NCBI taxonomy): domain Eukaryota; kingdom Metazoa; phylum Chordata; class Actinopteri; order Gobiiformes; family Gobiidae; genus Chaenogobius; species Chaenogobius annularis. The sequence continues at coordinate 1,101,171 of BJKM01000127.1, read as the reverse complement.
GGAAAATAAGTTTTTAAACACCATGCGATTTTGAAAGAGGTCTGAAATTTTCATTGTAGGTGCATTTCCACCTTGAATGGAACTGCACCTACGATCATAATCGTATAATAACCCTCCGTAAGTGTGAAAAATTGCAAAATCGCAGGGTGGTCAAATAGCTAACTTTCCTCACTGTATCTGTTACTGAAGGTCAGACATTGAAATGTATCCGACCTACAAACAGAACTGTCCCTGTAAGGAAAAGGCCTACAAATGTCCATATATATTTTCATCAAACCCAAACCCACAAACATATCAGACTTTGAAGAGCTTGTGCATAAGAAGTCGTCATTTCGAGGTGAACACTACATGTATGTACTTCATCAACTCGTCTTACCCAAGGATTGCTCTTAAATGGTTAAGACTGCTTGTTTATGAGACAGCATGATGTATTTATGTTTAATTAATTTTTATTTTTTTAATTTGCTTTACATACTTTCAGAGATAATTATTGTTTAGATTTGTGAAATTTGAAGATCTTGCACTTAATGTAGCAAAATAGTTTGAAAAGCTTCAATTACAGTTCACTATGTGTCAAATGCAGTGGCTAGCTGCAGCCGGAATGATACAGGAAGATGCTATTTTATATTTTATAGATTTGTTCTAAAGGTCTGTTTTGTATTTGCATTGAATTGCTCAAAGAGGAAGTTGCAGGTTTCACTGAAAACTTATTTAGCACACAATCATCAGGCTTAAACAATTGTTGTGAATGAATAAAAACAGTGCAGAAAGACAATATTAAGTACTAATGTTTGACTGTGTTAAACATTTTTGCTGCTATGTCATTTGTTTTATTGTATTTAATTACTTATCGTCATATGTTGCCTAGCATTAAAACAGCACATTGTCAGCCGGGCTGAGCTTCATATTAGAAAGGGAGAATCTTGTGCTCTCTGTTTGTTTTGGCAGCCTCATGTTAAACTTGCATCATTTGGAGTAACTGCTGGAATGAAATAAACTCTAAAGGTTCAGGAAAATTACTATTTTCTGTTTTGTCATATGAACCTTTTCTGTATTGTCATGTCTGATAGGAGACCTTGCCTGGGATCCAGAATATACACTTTTTAAATTATTTTTTAAATATATCATTCAGGATTTTTCAGGCAAGGAGAGACCCATACGATTGTGTATTTGTAGACAACTTTTAATAGCTAATCCATTGAGTTTATCCTTCTCAAAATACAATGTCCATATTAATTAAATGCTTGTGTTATATAAGGATGCTATGTTTATGATTACACACCTTTATCAATTACTCAGATGGGGAACATTTTGGGGATTCTCGTCAAAAAACGTCCGTTACCAAGTTTGTTGCTGGTGTGCTAAACGTCCATAGAGATTAGTCAAAAAGTAAAAAACAACAACAAACAAGCCTAAAAAGCTATGGAACAACCTGATAAACAGCTGAGCCACTACTGGTAAATACATGGATCACTTTATAGAGTCGGAATACTATGAATGAACGCTTAGTATTTATTTAGCATTTTGAATTGGAATTAATTGGAATTAATATTATTCTAACTGAAAATTCAACTGATGTGTGAAGTCACAATCCCGAGCTATTTTATGAATACATTTCGAAATAAATAAAACCGTTGCACGAGCAATTAAAAATGATGATTCTCCAACGTCGACGTGACGCCGTCAGAGAGACGTGACACGTTGACGTTGAACTGGCTGCTTCACGCTGCGTCACTGAGGAAGAGAAGCCAGGAAGTTCACCAGTCCACAAACTAGAGCGCTTCTGGACAAAGAATGGCTTCAAACAATGGGTCCGCTGGGAAATGGGAACTGGTGAAGAAAGGAAAGAAGGGTAACAATTCCGGAGGGACTAAAACCCCCAGTGAAAAGAAAAATGGAGCTCGAAAAGCACTGGGCGAGTCAAACCTGCAGCCATCCAAACGTGAGTGAACCGTGCACGGGCCGAGCCCCGGTCTGCTTTATCTCTTTAAAGTACAGGGCTGTGTGAGAGGACAGTTGACTACATTTACAACACAATACCACAGTAAAACCTCCAAACCTTTCAATGAAACTAACTAACTAAACTAAACTAAACTAAACTGAAGGGGAAACAGACTCTCCTGATGCTACTAGCCTGGTGTTTGCTCTGAGAATATAACTTAACTGTGTAAACAACCAAAGCATTTCCCCCGTGGGCAATGAATGATACATTTGTTTCTTCCAGGAGAAGCGTCTACTTTATGAGAGGAATAGTCTGTTTTATTGAAGATGTAATCCGCTAACACGTTAGCATGATGCTAGCAGAGTGTCAACAGGGCAACGTCATCATTAAAGATACAACCTTTCCCCTTCAGTCCTTTATCCGGTCCATGGTCCATCATCTGGTCCTATCACTCATCTGGGGATGCCTGAAAGAGGCAGAATATGTAACCATTTTTGAACTAGTATTATGATAATTAGGCCGAAATATATGTTTGTTGTGTTTAAATGTTTGGTTCTATTGTGTTACCATATGTTTTTTTGTTTAATTTTCACATAAAGCCTTTAGGCAGAGCTTCTCAAAGTGTGGGCACTGCCCATTTGGGTGCCAAGGAGGGCGCGAGACATTTGGAGAAATGTGCGCACTGTACAGGTGACAGACGTGTTTTGAGCAACAGAAAAACGCCTAGTGCAGACACGGGATTAATCTCTAAATACGAGAGAGCACTGGAGGAGTGGGCCAGTCTGCCTCTGTGCCCCTCCCTCTTCTGTCACTCTTCTGTCACTCTTCTGTCACTCTTCTGTCACTCTTCTGTCACTCTTCTGTCACTCTTCTGTCACTCTTCTGTCACTCTTCTGTCCCTCTTCTGTCCCTCTTCTGTCCCTCTTCTGTCCCTCTTCTGTGCCTTTTGCACGCACTTCTGTCCTGGTTCCCATGACGCTCGTCTCCCTCCCCTTTTTGGCGCAGGTGCTCCGAGCGCTGCTTTCTGGTACAGTTGTAAAGAATAAAGACTAATGAATACAGTCTAAAAAAGAATAAATTCTAAAGACTGGCGGTAATGTAACAGTATGGATACCAACCGCCATAAAACACCACCGAAGAAGAAAACGCAGTCTGTGTGACGGTTGTAGACCCACGTTGGTAAAGCGATTCACAGTGACTGGACTGTCCCAGAGGCGGTTGGGGGCCTTGTATACTTGTTTTTATTTATTTTTTAATCTTCCAAAGGGGACGCTGGAAAAAAGTATGAGAAGCTCTGCCTTAAGGTCTACAACTGAAATAAAGTTGAACTAAATCAAGTTTAAAGTCGAAGATCAGTCCATCAAGAGACCTTTAATTGAAAAGCATCATTAATCCTCATGTTTCTGCTGACTGAAGGCCTCTACCCCAGACTGCAGTGGACCAGATATAGTTTCAGCTTCAGAGCTGAATGAACAGAAAGCAACTGTTGACCTCTGTCAGCACCTGTCGTATACCTCACACTGTAAAGCCACTGATGTGTGCTATTTAAATATAATGTCCCATTTTCTAGTCCTATTTTGTTTGCAGTGGCAGCTCTCTTGCGAATACTTAAAATGCTGTTGGTGCTTAGTTGTTGAGTACTTACGGTTCATTGTGCAATACATGAAGGGAGAAAGGAATAAGCAGTGCACTGTTTGTGAGAGGAGGGCTCTGCTTCATGGCTTCAGTGTGTGACCGTTCACCCTTTGTATTTCTTTCAGCTGTGAAGATGGCAGAGACTTTGTTTGAAAACTTTGACAAAATGGCAAAGAAACAGAACAAAGAGCAGGTCCCACCACTAGCTGAGCCTTCAACCAAGAATCCAGCGCCCGCAAAGCCGGCCAAGAAAATAAACTCTAGCAACACGGCCTCCCCGACCAAGCACAAGAGCCTGGAGGACGCATTTAAAGCTGTGAGTATGCGATACATTCTTGAGTTGATGTCATTGTCGATTCTCGTGTCCGATCTCATAAAAGAACAGTATAATTGTTGTGGATGACATTGGTGCAGTAGGTCGCTGGTTAAACCTTCATAACTTGTGTGTCCTGTGTGTCACTGTCACTGTAATGTGACTAGTTATGACTGGTAGGGCATCCAGTGTGAAAGAAAAACCCTCGCAGAATGCTAAAATCACACAATAAAAGTACATTCAGGCAATTTTCCTTTTGTATGAATCTTCTTGTGTTCAATTCCTAAAAGGAATTACAATTTCTATCCAATTTATTACTACATATTTACTAAATAATCTTTTTTTAACTTGTTAACTTGTTTTTTAACTTGTTTATTGCTTTTGGAGTCGTAACAAAGCTTGACAGTGACTTTCTCTGAAGCGCACGATCACATGTTGAAGTGTGGCCTCTCTTCATAAGGCCTGCTCTGTCTGAACTCTCTGGTGCCATGTTTCCCTCGTGTCCCTGTGGCTGTAGTTGGACGTGTCGGACCTGAAGGAGCAGTTGAGCCGCAGTCAGACGCTGTTCCCAGAAAACCCCTCAGTCTGGGTCAAAGATCTGGCGGGTTACCTCAACGTCCACCTGACCGCCCCAGAGACGGAGCCCACTCTCAGCAGCTACGCTCACGGTAAAGAACGCTGCAGTTTTGTAAATCTGCCCTTTTTAAAAAATTTTTTTTAAGGAATTTGAACTTTACTTGGATACATTTTACAGTGGACATTTTTTTTTATCTGTACTTTCTACTCCACTACTTTTTTTAAAGGAGTAAAACATAGTTGTCTTTACTGTTTGAGAGCGCCTGAAATGGCTGAAGGTCGATTTTTAACACGTTCATAGTGTAAGTTGACATACCAACTTTGAGCAAACATACAAACAGAAATCAGCACAATTTCTATCCCCCTCATTGGTTTTGATGCTTTAGAAATACTGAATTACTTTTTTACTCACTGCACTGTCACTTTCTACACTTTAACTATAATTCTCGTGTACATAGTAATGCCTATTTTTATTTTTATTTTATACTATAGTCATTTTAAATTGTTCCTTAATGCATGCCCTTTTGAGTTCATATGTTGTTTTTATTATTGATCAGTGTTTTATGTTGCACCTTAATGCTGAGACAAGTTCCTATATTTGTAAATTTTGTTCATTGACGATGGCAATAAATCCCTTCTGATTTTACTCTAAAAGTACATTTTTAAGTTTTATTACCGGTAATATCATTACCTATCGTTTTCTACTTTTCACTATTAAAACAATTCATAAGTTACAGAAATTGTGTGGGTTCTTCAATACTTTTAAATTACTTCTGTATATTTAGTTGTTTATGTCATACATTTATTTGTGTAATTACATTTGTACTTTTAAGTAACAACTTTGAGTAGTTCCTCTACCTCTGGACATATATTCATGACTTCTCATGTCTTTGTCCCCAGATTACCCATACTGCCTCACCAGTAAGGAGCTGAAGGGCGTGATTAAAGGCCTGTTCGGGCGCTGCAGCGAGGCTCTGCCAGACTTCTTTGACCACTGTGTTTACACGATGCTCAGGGAGTTGGACCGACAGTCAGGTAAACGCTGTCATCATCAAAGTGTTTTCAGCAGCTTTCCTCTGTGCATTGATTTGTTTCCTCAAAGACATTACATTTTAGAGCAATGCACATGCAATTAACTATGAGACATTTAAACATTGATTTGTTCACAACTATTTAATTCATGCATATTTTATAATTGTTTTATATGTGTGATGTTCTTCACATCTCTGCAGTAACTTCTGAACTTCTCCTGACCGTGGGTTTCTTCTGCAGCATTTAGGAATGAGTCAAACGCAGACGGGGATAAAGTATGAACCTCCTCTTATCTTAATCTTTCGTGTTTGCAGGAGAGCCGCTGTATGGTTATAGAGTTTGCATTCAGGCCATCCTCCAGGACAAGGCCAAGATAGCGACTCAAACCCTGCCCGAGGTGAGAGTGTTCTGCTGTCATCACGTCTCTAGGTCAAATGTCTAATGCTTTAGTTAAGCACTTGCATTGTGACACAATTTTCATTTCTGTTAGAGTGTGTGGTAATATGTGTTGTAATAGTTGTCCTCTTCCCTGTTTTCAGTATTTGGAGCTACTGCGGTCGGTTCAGAATCGTCCAGTGAAGTGTCTGACCATCATGTGGGCGCTGGGCCAGGCTGGGTTTTATGACCTCAGCCAAGGACTGCGAGGTGAAGCGCTGTCAGCAAACATGCACTACGTTAAACATGCACGCACACACACACACACACACACACACACACACACACACACACACCAGTGCAATGTAACTCTAAATGTAAAAGAATGATTATGAACTTCAAATGCCTCTTGAAAAACCCTACACCTGTTCTTTAGTGTGACGTTCATGTTCCCCAAAACATGGTTGTCCTTTCAACAGGATTCAGCATTTGAATGTTCACGACTATAAATCCAGAGAGCAAGGCCATTAGAGGTAGTGCTGCTCGACTTTGGAAAAACAAAACGTAGAATTAGTTGTTCAAACAAGATTCACTCAGAGACCACGGTGCTTAAAATTGTCGGACCAGTGGTGTATGGCAGTGTTTCTCAAACTGTGGTACATGCTTCTTCTGGTGGTACACGGACACCTCTTCAGATCTAGTGTTTGCTTTATTAAGAGTACATCTAATACACGGTTGCTCTTCCTTGAGTACTTGGTTAAACTACTGTGGCCATGGTGCATTCCGCTTTAGCCCTAATTTAGACCTGGAATTCCCCTTTTATTCACCCAATTTAGATCTGGTGTACTCAGAAAGCCAGCTCTTTTCTTTGATGGTACTTGAGGTAAAAAGAGAAACACTGTTGAATTGTTTTGATATGAATTAGGAAGCGAAGAGCTCCTATCCATCCGAACCACAACTCCTACGGACCTAGTTCCAGTTTTATAGCTTCTGCTGCAGAATTAGCCCATCTTTTGGCTAAAAGTGTGAGACGCCGCAGACGAGTAAAACGTGCTGGTGCGCTGGTCTGCCTCCATAGATGCGAAGTGTGGACGCCCTTACCTGGGATTTTCCTCTCTAACGTTCGCTCACTCTCCAACAAACTGGACAAACTGGCGCTGCTGATGAGACGAAACGGAGACTTTTCTTCATCTCCTGTTCTGTGCTTCACGGAGATGTGGCTCAGCGAGTTGGTCCTGGACTGCGCCATTCAGATAGATGGATTTCAGCTGCTTCGGGTCTTGGTCTTCAGATGTGACTGTGATCTCCAAACACTGCTCTCCTGATCTGAAATATCTGTTAACTGCAAACCATTCTACTCTCCACGTGAGTTTGCTTCATTCTATCTGGCCGCTGTTTACATTCCACCTAGTGCAAACGTGCACAATGCAGCGCACGCGCCTGCAGACCAGATTCGCTCTGCATCGTGCACGAGGAGCTACGTGCGTGTTTGGACATTACAGACTGGGAGGTTTTCAGAGCTGCCACAGATGGTTTGGATGAGTACACGGACACGTGACGTCATACATTTGATTCTGTGAGGACAGCATCATACCAACACAAACCAAAGTCACTTTCAACAATGACAAAGCCTGGTTCACACCAAAACTAACTATTTTGGTGATCCAACCCCCGAAAAGCAGCTGGACCAGACGGTGTTTCTCCCGCCACATTAAGACACTGCGCAGGAGTGCCGCCCCCCCGTCTTCAGACATTTTTAACACCTACCCTGGTGTTATGCCACGTCCCAGCCTGCTTCAAGTCTGCCATCAATGTCCCTGTCCCCAATAAGCCCCGGATCACTGGACTTAATGACTACAGGCCTGTGGCGCTGACGTCTGTAGTCATGAAGTCATTTGAACGCCTGGTACTCCACTCCATCTTGCAGCATCTGGACTCCCCGCAAACCTATGCCATGATCCTGCATTCAACACCATCCTCCCTGCTCTGCTCCAGGACAGGCTCTCCCAGCTCAACGTGCCTGACTCCACCTGCAGGTGGATCACTGACTTCCTGACGGATCGGAGGCAGTGCGTGCGGCTGGGGAAGAATGTCTCAGACACTCGGACTATCAGCAACAGGAGCTCCACAGGGCTGTGTACTTTCTCCTCTGCTCTTCTCCCTGTACACAAACTGCTGCACCTCCAGCCACGACTCCGTAAAACTGATCAAGTTTGTAGACGACACCACCCTCATCGGGCTCATGTCGGATGGGGATGAGTCTGTCTACAGGAGGGAGGTGGACCGGCTGGTGTCCTGGTGCAGCAGTAACAACCTGGAGTTCAACGCCCAGAAGACAGTGGAGATGATCATGTACTTCAGGAAAGTCCCAGCCTCCCATCACCACTGTGGACTCCTCCTTCTTCCTCGGCACCACCATCACCCACCATCAGCTCCCTCATAAAGAAGGCCCAGCAGAGGATGCACTTCCAGCAGTAGCTGAGGAAAGCCAAGCTGCCAGTGCAGATGATGGTGCAGTTTTACACGGCCATCATTGAGTCCATCCTCACCTCCTCCATCACCGTGTGGTACGCTGGAGCCACAGCCAGGGACACACCTGTCATTTTTATGTAAATTCTTGTGTACATAATAAGCCTATTTTTACTTTTTTACTATAGTAATTTTAAATTGTTTCTTAATGCATGACATTTTGATTTCATATATGTTGTTTTTATTATTGCTCAGTATTTCATGTTGCACTTTTTTTTATTTTTATTTTTTTTTAATGCCGAAACAAGTTACTTAGTTTCTGAATTTTGTTCATTGACAATGGCAATAAAACCTATTCTGATTCTGAACTTGAATATAAAAAAAATAAACCTTGAATAATTGCCAATTTCACGTTTACTGTTGTTGGCTTGACGGTTCCCAGCACATGCATTCATATCTGTGTCAAAACAGAGTAAGATGATCCAGTTTAACTTGTTTAATGCAAGTTTACCTCCAGTGTGTCGAGGATAAATGCTTCAAAGAATGCAGTTTTTGAGCCTTTTTGATTTGGGGTAATTTTACAGCTTGTGTAAAGTTGCCTCTACTTTTCATATGTGAAAACAAACCTCTCCAACACACCTTAGCTGTTAGATTTGACTGTAATGTGTCTTGGAGGCTCTTGATTATAATCTGAAATGTTATTTATTACAGTCTGGTTGGGAATCATGCTACCTGTGCTCGGAGTTAAGTCGCTGTCTTCATATGCCATTGCCTATTTGGAAAGGCTTCTCTTGTAAGTCATTTTACCTACAGTTCATACATTTCTTTAGATGTGATTAAGATATATATTTAAAATGTATTTACTTGTCTTTATTCAAGGCTCCATGCAAACTTGACTAAGGGATTTGGCATTATGGGTCCTAAAGAGTTCTTTCCTTTACTCGACTTTGCCTTCATGCCCAAAAATGCCCTCTCATCAAGGTAACTCGACTAAATGTTTATCTCTCGGTACACATGAAACGTTCTTTATTATCCCCGAGGGGCAATTTGGTTTGCAGCCGCAGAACACCAACACATCTACATGCCAAAACAGACCTTGTACCGCACTGCATAACAATTGCATTACAATTAAGAGAAAGTGCCCAGAGCAACAAACTGTCATTAGCACATTACATTAAATCACACCAAACTGTAACGTGTAACTCAAGTAAAAATTATGTGATGTGAGAAACCAGGTTGACTGATGTGTTTGCGCAGTTTGCAGGAGCAGTTGAGGCGACTTTACCCTCGTTTAAAGGTCCTCGCGTTCGGAGCAAAGCCTGAGACCACGCTGCACACGTATCTGCCTTCGTTTCTGTCCCGAGCCACGCCGCACTGTCCCGACGACATGAAGAAAGAGGTGAGAAACGCCGGTGAACAAGGCAACAGACTGGGCCAGTTTAGAGCCTTTATTAGCCGCAGATGTCGAACTCTTCTTTGATAAATAAGAGGGATTCAACTTCTCAATGACCCATATTAACATACCTGGAAATCCCTTTTATGTATCTTTTTTATTATTATTATTATTTTTTTATGTCTCATTAAATTAAGGTACAATTTAAATGTAAAACAAAATGTGCTAAAACGTGCCTGTATATATCATGGTTTGAGGTTCACAAATGGCACAAAACAAGAATGGACTCCACAATTATCTACAAAAGGGCTGAAATATCTCCTTAAATAACCATGTTTGGGAGATTACACTGGACGTTTTATCTCTGAGGTCATTTTATTAGTTTTATTTATAGACTATACAGTCAATCTTCTAATTTCTCTTATCTCCAAAACGACAATTACCGTAAGTTCCCACCTCTCGGTAAACATTTACTCTGTGATTTCTTGTCTTTTGCAGCTCCTCAATTGTATGACTGAGTGCTTGCGTGTGGATGTGCAGAGTCTGGGAGTTTGGAGGCAGCTTTATACAAAACATTTACCACAGTCTAGGTGAGTTAAACACGACCTGAGAAGGAGTCTCAGATTTGAGAAGGAGTCACCTTCTCAAATCGCTTACACGTTTAAATGTATTTGCACATCTGTCATTCTGTCTCCTCAGCCTATTGTTAAACCATTTACTGAAGTCCTGGAACACGCTGCCGCCAAAGGTACAACTCGCTTAGTTTCATAAACAAAACTTCTCAGCAAAAAGATATTCGCGCCGTTAATCGCGCCGTTAATCGTGCCGCTTTCGTCATTTTTTTTTTTATTTCTTTTTTTTTTTTTAGCTGAGGAAAAACCTGGGAGAGACGGTCCAGTCTTTCAGGGTGACCAACGAGGAGATGAAAGGCGGCATCCAGCATCAGTCCGTGGAGCTTCAGGAGTGCAATCATCTGTGTCAGGTGAGGCGCACGCGTTACATCGTCATTTCAAACGCATTCAATACAGTTCAACCAGTATTGACTGGTGAAAACATGACTGCCTTTAGTTTCACCACAGCGTTCTATTGCAAGATCGATATGGTTGGATTCATGCAGTCGCCACACGAGAGAACAACCACTTATGGACCTCTGTGTGGGAAGCAATCAATTCATTTCAATGTAGAAGAGCTGCTCCATCACCCACTGTCAAACAACTACAAGAGCAAACACAGACTTTAGGTTATATACTGTGTTTATTACAGACATGAGGACAAATAAAGCCCACATTTGTGCAGAAATCCAAGCACTGCCTGCTGTTTTTTTAGATCTACAGAACAACCCATGTCGACAGTCTCCATTAAGACTCGGTTGTGACTCGATTTGAATTGGTTGTGATTTAAAATTGACATAATTTGCCAGGAACTGTATTTGAAAAGTGAAAAAGTTGCCATTGATTCAAGGTGCACCTTTTTAAATTAAACGAGTTTGACACACACATTTTTGGTGCATTTAATTGTTATATATTCTGAAAAAAACATGCCCATAAAGTCACATAAACATTTCATCTAAAGTGCATTTTCCCGTGTGCTCCAGAATCTGCAGGTGAAGATGAAAGGCAGAGGATTTCCATGGTTCAAACTCTTCCTGGCGCTGTTGGTGTTTGTGGCTGGGTTCATCACACGCGACGTCAGATTAAACGGTTCTTTTGCAGGTCGGTACAAACTTGGAAATTCAAAGTTTGGGTTTACACATCGTGCCAATGTTTTAAATTCTTGCCGTTTCCTTTCAGATTCTACCACAGCCTTGTATCTTCGTAACTCGGGTGTCACTGCAGCATCTCAACAGGCCTGGGGCAAAATCACAGTCTACACAAAAGAGGGCTTCAGGTACAACGAAACAGAAAATGTATAACCAGGCATTTCAGAACAGTTCTCAACCAAACAGACAAAAGGTGTCTGTGGTTGAAAAATACCTAATAAAGTAGTATCAATGGAAAATAACAAATGTAATTCTATTTGAATGGTTTTTCTAAAATTCATTAAAAAAAAAAGTGCATATCTGTTACCGCTTTTCCATTATTATTTGCATTTAGAGCTGGTTAGACAAAGATTTGCTTTTATTCAAATATCCCACTGAATTGGCTTGTGCTGTTCTTGCAGCTGGTTGGAGAAAAATACTCCTTATTATTACTCTGAGTGTGTGCGAGTCCTGGGCCCGTTGACGGAGCAGGGTTTGGAAAAGACCAAAGCAGCAGCTGTCTACGTTTCAGAAAATACAACAAAGTTCATCCTCTGGGTGAAAGAAACAACGCCACTGGTCATTGAATGGGTGAGTCTCCAGAGGCTGGGTGAGTGGGTGAGCAGGGTCACTTCAGGGTTAACCCTGGTTCAGCGATACTACAAAGATGGTTCACTTTCTATCAGGGCAGATCTCTATGGCAACAGGCCCTGAACTTACAGCTCTGTGATTGTGCTTTAGTCTGTTTTATCCATGAATGATATTCAAATGAACTTTGTGTGACGTAACTCTCGTGGCTGAAGGTCCCAAGTGTCGACTCCACGTGAACGCAGCGCCCCAGTTTCCTTTAGCTCATATTTGATCTCTTATTTCCTTGGATACGATTGTGATTATGATTATTAGTTCCTCTAGTTTGAAGTATGCTGCACTTTCCCTCTTCAGCTGCTTTCTGAAGGAGTCATTCAGAAACTATTTGGTTGAAAGAGCGTGTTGTAAACCTGTTTCTTAGTATGACAGTATTTCAGGGTAATACAAACTTATTCAGGATATGTTGAGCCAGTTTTATAGGCTTTTTTTATAGGTTTTTATAGACTTATCAGCCATAACATTATGACAATACATCAGCAACATTTAAGCTTCTTGATTTATTGCACACATTAAGTGGTGCTAATAATACAGAGATGTCAAATGTTTTAACCCGTGAGTAAGAAATGTAATGGTCCTTGTGCTTGTGCAGGTCAATACAAATACTCCAGACAGTGTGTTCAAAGCTCTGGAGTATTTAAAAGAGCTGCTTATCTTCATCCATCAGAACTACATCCTCCCAGCATTACTGCATGTGTCCGAGGTGCTACAGCGAGCCTGGGCCAGTCTTCAGGAGTCCTGCAAGTCAGTACTGAGTCAATCATGCCACACTGCATCCTTTTTGGGTCAAATATTACACTCACTATACAATCCATTTGGATGTTTCAGAACAAAAAGCCCTCACTGTACAAATGTACTGTTCTGTGCACACACAAGTGTGAAGTTATTAAACAGTGCCATGTTATATGGTGTTACATAATTGCATATAGTGGTTTTATTTGAAAGCATTGCCCAAACGGTGTCTTGTCTTCTCTGTAGTGGTGAAGTGTCAGTATCGTGTATCCAGAGCCATGCTGTGGCCTTCACAAACTCCACATGGAAACTTCTGCAGCACACGACATCTGCCATCAAGACCTGGGCCCAGGACCTGCTCACAACAGGCCTAAGGCTGACCCTGCTTTGACCCCACCCAGACCTTGAGGGACCTGGTACCTCTACACCGTTCTGACTGGGCTCACTAAGTGAAACTCACTTAAAAAAAAAAAAAGACCCTCATGTTCCTCTTTTTAGTTTTTTTTTTTTTCTACCGGGTCTATTTGACCACTGCTGGAAGCAGAGGTTGTCCCTCTCTAAGTTTTCTACTACTTTTTCTCAACTTGTTCCTTTTTAACCTCTAGGTTGAGAATAATTTATAGAAACTAAGTTTGTAGATTGTTTATAGACACTTTTATTTAAAGATTTATAAGACGTTTTCTTAAAACTAAGAGAAAGGGCAGGGCAATGACCAAATAACAATTCCAGATTTTTCCGAGCCAACGAAGGCACCAGCTGCAAACTGTGGGGCCACTTTGTTCTTTTCTCACTATTAACCATAAAGTACTTCAGGTATCAGTATTTGTTTTTTAGACTGTTGATATGGTCACATCTGCTGGTGCATATATTTATTCGAAGATTAATTTAATCTTAATTCTTAATCTCATAATGAAGAATGAACCTACCAGCAATCTGTTGTCATCTTTGTCTTACAAAGTACAGTGAAGTATAGAAGTATTTGAACACCCTGCGATTTTGCAAGTTCTGATTCGGTCACTTTTTTTAGAAACTTTGATGGATTGGGGTCCGAAAATTTCATCGTAGATGCATGTCAATGTCACTGTGAGAGACAGATTAAAAAAAAAAAAAAAGTTATCCAGAAATCACATTGTTTGATTACAAAAAAAAAAAAATGTTATGGCTGCAAATAAGTCTTTGAACACCTTTTTGTTTACAGTTACAGAGGTTAAATGTTTCCTGTAGTTCTTGACCAGGTTTGCACACTGCAGCAGGGATTTCGGCCCAATACTCCACACAGATCATCTCTAGATCTGTCAGGTTTCAGGGCTGTTGCTGAGGAGCACAGAATTTCAGCTCCCTCCAAAGATTTTGTATTTTTTTTAAAACCATGATGACGTAGTGTATTACCTTTTTGAAACTTTGGTCCCAGCTCTCTTCAGGTAATTGACCAGCTCCTCCTGTGTAGTCCTGGGCTGATTCCTCACCTTATCATTGAGACCCCACGAGGTGGGATGTTGCGGTTCGAGGGAGACTGACTGTCATCTTTAGCCTCTTCCATTTTCTAACTATTTCTCCAACAGTGGATCTTTCTGCTGATTGGCAGGTGTTCAATACTTATTTGCAGCAATAATATTCAAATGATCTAAAAATCATACAATATGATTTCCAGATATTGTGTCCTTGCAAAATCACAGGGTTTATTTTACTTGCTAACTGTATTTTCTCTTTTCCTGCTGTGTCTCTGGTCCAGTGCTCATACTTGAAGGTTAATGAGTTTTATCTGTTTTCTCAGTGAAACATTAATTTGTGCCAATGTGGTGCATCAAGAGAAAACCAAATGGTTCTGATCATCTAACCTTCTCTGTGAAGATGTTTGGACAATTGTGACAATGTCTTACTTTGTGTTATTAATTTGTAATAAAGGCCTAAAGTCTCATTTTACCATTAGACTGAAGCCTGGTATTGTCTTAAGTAGAACATAGTACAACTACATTATCCAACAGCACGTGACTAACTGCCTCCTGTCGTGGACTGGTGTGTCTTCAAACTGGCTCCATGTTGTCATTTCGTATGATCCACATTTCTCACTCTTGGTCAGTATTTCCTTCTACACACTCTTGCTTGTTCTTTGACGCCCAAACACAACAGTGAGGAACATTTCAGCCTTTATTATCAGTTGTTTTGGTGTCATTTTTGTCCATTTAGTTTTCTGGATTGTGTGATAGTATAAAAAAATGAACCATTTTCACTGTCTTTTTGTTATGTTACTCAGTAGATGGTGTACATGAATGACACGGCCTTCTCTGTAGATAAAACTGAACATGCTTAGACTGAAACATACATAACATTCAGCCAGACAGCGCGCCAAAAGAAACGAAGACAAAACAAACAACTCTTGATTTCTGTTATTTCAGCTGTAGCAGTAAAAGTCATTCAGCAGATCAAAAGTCTCAGTGCTGTTCCTCATTGGCTCAAGTCTGCTCCTCAAAGTCCTTGTTAGTGAAGATGCTCTGTCGCAGTGGCAGCAGCAAAGGAGAGTCCCGCTCAGAGATCTGACTGAGGAGAGTTCAAAAGATCTGTATTTTCATTTTACATGAAGTCGTCCGAGTCGTAGCCGCCCTGTATTGACAGACACAATAAAGGAGTTATCAGAAGTTCATCTTTTGTTGCTAAACCCGCCCAAGTAATTAAACTACGACCACGCTTACCTCATTTGTTTGCATATTCTCAGACTTCATCAATGATGTGTAGTTTCTAAAAAGATAGTATTGACATAATGCATTTAACACCACTACGTTAAAACTTCTCAATGACTTCAAACTAGAAAGAAAAAGTTATTATAGCCCTCTTTTGTAATGTAGGCAGTGGGTTAACTGTTGCTGGTGCAATTGATTCTTGTTAGATTTCCCAATAACACAAACCTGAGCTCCTCCATCTCCCTTTTCTTTTTCTGCTCCTCTTTCTCCTTCTTCTTTTGCTCCTGTAGTTGTGCTTTCTTCTCATTCCTCTCCTCTTGGTCTCTGGACTCTTTCTCAGCTGCCAGGTCTGGGGAGCGCTCCTCTTTGGTCTTCTCCAAGCGGTTTACAATTTCATTTACTTTCTTTTCCACAGCTACAAGTTTTACCTTGACAAAAAAATGGTGGTGTTGGTGGTGAAAGAGGCACTTACCACTAATAGGACAGATAAAAGATACAAACCTCTTTCTGTTTATAGAAGCCGATCTGTCCCACATCCATGTCTCCAGTCTTTTTTAGGTTTGCCCATGGCGTATAAACCACATTAATGTTGTTCATTTTGCAGCCTGGTAATGACAAGCATCAGTTATTAGAGTAAGAAGAAAAATTTATTAAAATAGCATTTTTTTCTCTTTAGTATTAACTATAACATGCATAGATCATTATTTTACATTTTGTTTGTCAACTGCAATATTGAATCAACGAGCTATAGACCTCTTCATAGTGGCATTTCCACAAAGTCAGACTCTCGTGTTTTATTGTTGAAAAAATTTCTGAGAATTTATAGAGCACGTCCTGGAGTCTGCATTTTTTAATAATTGCAATAAAGTACACAAGCTTCGACTGCATGACAACACATTATTACTCAAACATGCATTAATCAATCAAGTAAATATTTACCTTGAATGCTGTTGTTCTTCACCAGCTGTGCACAGTCTATGAGAACTTCAGATGGAATGTCATTTATGGTATGTCCCTGGAAAGTTCAGACATATTTAGCAATTGCATGAAAGACGTTGCAGTTGCGTGGTATTTACGGAGTCATACCCGGATTGTTTGCGCCCTTATCCTTTACTTACAATTATATACTACACTTCAGAAGGGCTGCAACAAGTAATTGACTAATCGTGACTAGTTGACTATAAAATAATAATTGTAGCGTTATTTTTATAAACGTAACCATTATTTGTCCTATAGAGACCTTTATAACACCTACTAAATGACCAAAATGTCAAAAAACAATCATTTCTAATTTTCCTCAAAATTACACCTTAATTTTTAATATGCCTGAAACTATGATCTTTTCCACCTGTATTTGGTTAACAAATATATATTTAAAAAACTGCAAAGTACAATAGAAATAATAACTAGTCGACTAACTGAAAAACATAATCGTCGATTATTAATTTACACCGAAAATTCAGTCTATCATTTATATTGTGTTGATTAAAAACATATAACTTGCTCTTACCTTTGGCAGTCTTAGATAAACATGAGCAGAAGACAGCTTGTCAACATGAAACCTAAAAGGTACAAAATGTGTTACATTAATCAGTTTCTCTCTCAAATATATGGTTGACAGATTATGATGATTTATTTCGGTCAAGTAAATAAATATAGTAAAAATAGTAAATAAATACATATAAACAACTCACCAGATATCTTCAGGCCACCCAAACTTTATCAAATCCTCATCTAATTACAGAGAGCAGATGTGTAAGAAGAGTGTCAGTCAAACACCAGAAAAAGCACACATTTAAATCCTCAAGTGACTTACTCTCATACTTATCCTTCCCCATGTAAATAGTGTAAGGTGGATCCACCACTGTGAAAACAAAGGCGTCACATCGTTATTAAGCCTGAATAGTAGATTGATAAAGCAATGCTAAGGGCTAATATGACATCTGCTAACCAACTCACCAGCACTTGTAAAGTAAAACACCATCTTATCTGAATGAAAAGATGTTCATAAGCAAATAAAAGTGAAAATTGAACAACTCTGGTGGTTCAATAGGCAACAGACGCGTCAAACAGCGGTAGATTCCGACAAAAGCCTGTGTTGACACTTTTCTCACGCTGAACTGGGAAGTTGTGGAGATTCTTCTTCTTCATTGAGGTTAACGACAGCTTGCATCCAATAAGTTGCATTACTGCCACCCTCAGGTTTCATGTATACTTACTAAATTCGTCTACCAAGGCTAGTTCCCGCCAAAAAAGTGACATATACATATATATATCCTCCCCATTTCACGTTCACCAGACTGCATCAGATTTGAGTATCATTTTCATTTGTTGTTGCATGCTGCATTTTCTTGAACCACCAGAAAAGCCCCCTCTAGTGGTAAATTTAGCGTTCCGTTTTTGGTTGGTTATAAAATAATAGTTTTTTTCTTATTAATATTTGATTAAATTTATTTAATCTATCTATTACCAATTTATAAAAAAAATTATGGAAAAAATATTCTAAAATTCCCGTTTTTTTAAATTAGTATTTATTGTTATAATTAAAATTGATTAAATATTTTTTACAATACAACGAAAATGTATTTTCATTTTATTTCTATATTTTAAAATGAATGAAGAGATTAATTAAAATATAAAAACCAAGTCAAGATAAATTACGTAATTTCCGCTTCCTTTCGCGCAATTTTTTTGTTCCCGGCGCGCGCACTTCAAAACACACAGAAGAAACGCGGGTTTAGAGCAGGACAATCCTCTGTCTAAAACATTATAACGTTTCGGGGAAAGTATTATCCTTCACTTTGGATAAGCTAACACCCAAGACACTTTGGCAACGCACCGGGTTTGTATTTTCTGTCTTAAATATTGCTGTTACCTGTTTGTGTTGTTTCTTATTGGATTACAAAACTGCATCTAACATCGCAATAATAAACTACAGCAATTTAATTTGCTCCGCAGAAGAACAACAATAATGACTGTATTTGTCCCTCTGTGCAATTGTTGCTATTCGTGTGCCATAGATTTGTCTCATTAACTTCACATCCCGCCATTTACACGCGTCCTTTGACTGAGCGACTTTTCTCGTACAAATAAAGCAATTATGTTTTAAGTGCTGCACTGACTGGAAATGGGAGATGCTCTAGCTTTATCTCAAGCTATATAGTCCACTGCTCTTAGGTTTTGGTATATTTGTTTTATGTCTTGTTACCTGGTTCTGTTGCCAGGTTCTGTTGTGAGCAAGTCTCTTCCTGGACAGTTGAGGTTTTCAAGTAACCTGTTGTATAATATGCACAAGAAAACATGTAGTATTTTGCAGGTTTGTCAGAAATGATGCCAGTGACCAGGAAGAGAAAGCTCTCTATGGACTCTGACAGGTGAGAGACTTCAAAGTCCTGATTAAACCATGAAAGTCTTGATTAAATTGTTTGATTTCTTTTTGTTTGAGTAGCTGTTACGTCACATTTAAAAGTCCTCTGTTGTTTATCCATCAGTCATCCCGCCAAGAAGGGCACGGATGAGATGTCTCCAGTTAAAAGTCGGTCTGCCAGGTCTCCTAAAAAGACGAAGCCACTAGCGAAATGCTTCGAAAAGGAGACCTGTTCTTCACCTCATGAATCCCCTCGGCAATTACCAGGTAAAGACGATTTAGACCAGGCATGTCCAAACTGCGGCCCGGGGGCCAAATGCGGCCCACAGACCAATTTTCTTTGGCCCTCCGGCTTCCTGCTAAGTTGGTCCAAACAACAAAAAGTAGTACTTTTTACTTTAAAATTGGACAATTTCAAGCATTTTGAGCAATGTTCAAAGTGTGGAGGCTCATCAAAACAATGTCAAATGAAAAATGTTTAATGATTCACTTCATTGTCGGGTTGTCTGTGGCCCTCTGCTCCTTTATAAGTTTCAAAATGCGGCCCTCTGTGAAAAAAGTTTGGACACCCCTGATTTAGACCATATCATTGAACAAGCAACAACTTACTTTAGTAAAATAACTAAGATTATGATCAAATGTGACCTTTCTCACTGGACACATTTCTCATTCCTCTTCTCACCCAGCATCACCAGCTAAATCTTCTCGAAAAGCATCTCCCTTCAAAACCTGCGGTGATTTCGAGCTCGTTCTACAGCAAACAGAAGGGTGTCTATCTCACACCACTGGAGAGGAAGAAAGTCAAGGAGTCTTTGCCCTCTCCTTCCCCTCTGCCCATTTCCCCCCGTCATCTGAGGTAAAAAAGACTGTCACCATCAATCAGAAAGCCAGAAAGGTATCCACGGACTCAAAACAGAATGTAAAAATTGGAATTAAGCGATATGCCACATCAACAAATGCTGTAAAAGTGTCTCCTCTTAACAACAGGTTTGTCTTTAACATAATTATTTGCAAAATTCCTAAAAAATTGTATTTGTTCATACCTTTTTACCATTTAAAGTTTATACCAAAGTGAAATGACGATGCTCTTGTCTTGTCAGATACAGCGCTAAAGCGGTGGCACCTCCAGAGACTAAGAAAGGCATCACTTTCACTTTCAGCAGGGGGGTGGAAAACCCAAACCAAAGATCTTTGTCGGAGCTGCATTTTTTGGCACTGGCAAGAAACCAACGTCAATGTACAAGAAATCTGCCCCCAAGTCCTCAAACAGGCCCAAGAAATCCAAGGCTCCTGCACGTGCACCGGCCCGGACCGAGAAAAACGCACCCTCCACCTGTCGTGGCGACAAACTCTCAGCAGGAGGTCTGTAATATTACTAACCTACATAATGGAAGGGTGTTTCTCATTATTTGTTTGGTGGGATAGTCCAGTGAGGTGAATTTTTATCATAAACTTAACCACATATGTCAAACTGGGGGAAATGGGCACAAAATTGTCAAATCTTCAGTATAATGTTAAATGTGTTTTAGTGAATTGTGCAGTGAAATCTGTCATGTTGAGTTAAAATTGTAATATTTGTTGACGTTTCAGAGAACTTGGACATCACAAAAACCAGAAATGAAGCCAGACTCTAAACGGAGCACAAAGTTTGATCCTTTAGACTGGCTTGATTCCGTTGATGAAACGGTGGACTTTAAGGCTCCAGTGCCTGAAGGGTAAGACTTCTACCCAGTATCGTTCTGTAAGTTTATCTACAACGCCACGTCTCGTCACAATTTAACACTAATCTTTAAGTTCCCCCAAAGAGAAGTTTGGCCTCAACAAACAACTGACAGTTGTGCTGTCCAGGAGTCCAGAGGCAGAATCTCAGGCCCTGTCCATCTTCAGACATCAGGTAAACCTCCAGACAGGCTCTGCTAAAGTGCCATTATGTGTTTTCAAGAGACAAGGCTGTATTTCCACAGGGGGATCAGGGATTCAGGGGCTGACGGGGGCTCAGAGTCTGTTTTTGACCTCAGTGACATGAATGACAGTGACATAAGTGTAATGAACGGTGAGTCAGACACCCAGCCAAAGGTTAATGATGAAGTAAGATACTACGTTACCTAATTACATAAAGTAAAGCCCTTTTGTGGGCATCATTACTTACTTACATTTTTATATCTTTAATTTATTGTATATTGTAGGTATGTATCCCATATTTGGACCCGCCTCCAAAAAAGTAAGTATTTATTGTTGTTACAAAATACTCTGTAACTGAGAACGATCCCCGCACAAAAACATTTTAAATTGTCACAGGGTCGAGGGCTGCAACTCTGAGGCCTCCAATGTCCTGCAGTACCCCCTCTGGTCCAGGGTCCACACTTCAGTCTGCGGCCGTGACAAAAGAGCGGACCCTGAGGAAGAGGAAAGAGAAGCAGGATGAAGATCAGCTCATTATTGTAAGTTTAGCGGACAAACTAATGATTGTGCTAATAAGTAATGCTCTGCACTGTAATGGGATTTAGATCAGATTTATTTGACATAGTTAATAACAGTCAACGATGCAATGAAATGCGTTTTAATGAGAATTAAACCGTCAACTCACTCAGGTGTACGACTGCAACTAACGATCTTTTTTTTCCCAATTAGTCGACAATTCAGAGATTATTTCTGTTGTACATTGAGAATTCAGTTTGTTGATAATAATTCAAAGATTGGAAATATGCGCATTAGAATAAGAATATGTATAAATGAAGCAGTATTGATGAAAATATATGGTTTTATTCTTTTATTTATTGATTTAGTAATGCAGCTGTTCCTTTTAAAAACTATTTTTTCCAACAATTGTGATTATTTGTTTACACTCGATTTGTCACAATTAGTAGATTAATCATATTCCAGCAGGGGGGGTGTAGGTCATTCTTTAACTGCCCCCTCATAATTTAAAGTGCCCATGACAACTTGTACAACTCATTGACCTAAAATGCAGTTAAGATAAATATTTTTGAATTTGGCTAAAAATGCTTAAAAAAAAAAAAAAAAAAAAAAAAATTGGTTTATAATATCACTTCCTGTTTGTAATCGATGACGTCACACTAGGAAATTACTCAACCACTCAGCAAAAACTCCTAATGTCACAATTGTTTTTATTTGACACATTATAAATATGTTAGAGCAGCTTTATTTTGTTGTGTTCATGTTTGGAAAGTTTAAAAAGTTTGTTTCTTTGTGAAAATTCTGCATAAACTTTGACTGGAACGAGTGTCCCTAGTGTGATATCACTTCCTGTCATTTTCTCCAACATTTTCAACATTTTCTCCACAAATACCCACTCGATTGGTGTAAAACTATCATTTATATGAATACACCAAATAAAGTCAAAATTAGAAAGTCGTAAAAACCTGTCATACGCACTTTAAGTTATGTGGTTAAATCACAAGTGTTTTGTTCCTCAGGATGCAGGTCAGAAGCAGTTTGGTGCTACGAGCTGCAGCTCTTGTGGGATGGTCTACAGCGCAGACAACCCAGAGGACAACTTCCAGCACTCGCAGTTTCATCAACGATTCGTCGACGCCATCAAATATGTGGTAATTTGTCTGTCGGGTTGCATTTGGTCCATGCTTTTATGCAATTCACAATTAGAAGTTAACATTTACAAAGCTGAAACTATATTGCATTGTGTGTTTTATGTGTGTCAGGGCTGGAAGAAGGAGCGCATCGTGGCCGAATTCTGGGATGGAAAAATCCTCTTGGTGATGCCTGACGATCCCAAATATGCCATCAAAAAAGTAAGTCAATTCCTTTTTATTTTCCATGTTTAACTTTATAAATATTACAGTTGTATCCTGTTATTTTTTTCAGGCAGAGGACGTGCGGCTGCTAGCGGACAGTGAGTTGGGTTTCCAGCAGGTGGCGCTGACCAGACCGGCTCAGGCAAAGACCTACCTCTTCATTAACTCGGACAGAATGGTCGTGGGGTGTCTTGTCGCAGAACCAATTCGAAGGGTACAAATATGACACTCGATAACTAGAAAAGTGCTCTTTGTTCTGGTCCCACTTAACGTTTCTTTTTGCGACAATACATTTTTCTGGTTCAAAAGGTTTAATTTTCAGTCATCTGGACAATGCTCGATTGCCTCCTGAACGGTCTTAGTCATAAAGCTTGCATATTCACGAAAATATGACTTTCCACGTTAAGTTTGAGAGTAGAGCTGTCAAGATTATTCGAATCACAATATAATAAGAACTAAAAGATAAATGTGACTATTTTGGAAGCAAATCAAGTCCAAAAAATACACCTAAATTGAACTACATTTTCATATGGCTGTTTTTTAATCTAATTCAGAAAGTTACATTTATGAAGCTTGTCACAAACATAATGGTAGTGTGGTTCCTAGAAAAATATTTGACCGTTTATGAATCATCGTTATTTTTCTTGTTTTTCCTCAATAATTGTAACACAAAAATGTGATCCCTGTTGTGATCTATAGACAGACAATTTAAGTGACATGAAATGAGGCAGAAGACGATCTGCTCAGACTGAAAAGCACGGTTGAGGAGTTTTATGGACGTTTATTGGCTGTACATACATTTTTGCTGGAGTTCCACTTACAGGTTTATAAATGAGATGACTTTTGAAACTCCTGGACAAATGAGAGCTCAAACCGTCAATGAACTGTTGCTTTGTGTCCATCGTGGCCAATTTGCTCTAGTCCCTTTGCCTTCTCTTCACTTTCTTTATCACCATTTCCTTAAGGCTTTCCGAGTGCTGGTGCAGCCGGACCAGGAGAAGGACATGTCCAGAGATGACTTCATGGAGCGTCACAGAGCCTGGTGCTGCTCCACTGTCCCAGAGCAGGCCATCTGTGGGATCAGCCGAATCTGGGTCTTCAGCCTGGCCAGACGCAAAGGCATCGCCAGTCGAATGTTGGACACTGTCAGGTACATAATAATACAAGTCAGAAATGTTTGATACAAATCTTGTTATGCCTGATCATTTCTCTTTGCATTTTAAGGAGCACCTTCATGTACGGAAGTCACTTGACAAAAGAAGAGATCGCTTTTTCAGACCCAACACCTGATGGCAAACTGTTCGCAACTAAATATTCCAACACTCCAGCATTCCTCGTCTACAACTTTATTTCTTAATGAACTATTGTTTAAAAGACCTTCAGACTGAGCTGAATGCACAAGAATTTGCATTTTTATATTTGGTTCACTTGTTAATGGGTTCTACAAACCAATATGTTCAGGAGAGATTTTAACATCCAATTGTGTTGAGTTTTTTGTTTCCCCAGTATTTATTCAGAACTGCACTTTTCAGAAGGTTGTGTACACAACAGCAGTATATTATGTTCAAATGTGTAACTATTCAACTTGTTTCCACTTTAGACTGGTCTTTTTGAATGTTAGTCCAATATAAACACATTATTACTTTGGGAAAATTTATAGAGTGGATTATTAGCAAATCTTTGCATTTAAATGAGATGTTGACCAATGTTCATTTTAAGAGATTAGTTCTAAAATCATTTCTTTAAGATCGTTACAGCTGGCAATGGACCAGTTTGAAAAAGATGCAATTGTGTGCCACACTGTAGTGTTAAGTTAATAAACCCATTTTGTTAATGTGATTGTTTAACGATGGTAAAATAATCTAAGTTTAGGTAAATGGCTTTGTAATAAAACTTTTCATATATTATCTTAATCTTGAAGATTCAAAGTAGGCATGGTAACTGTGTATAACCCGCTTTTCATTGTGATTCCTCTACCCATAATACAATTTTTTTTTTGAAGGATTTTTGGCCATAGGCTTTGTGACAGGACAGTGAAGTGGGGATGAGACTGGGGAAGACATGCAGCAAATCATCGAATGCCTCAGACCTCAGTCTGAATAAGAAGGTTTTTTTTATTCAAGACAAAAATCAAATACTAAGTTTATCATTACTTGTTGAATTTAATAAAAGCTGCTTCAATTACAAGACACAAAACATTCAAAGTACAAATACATAGACGAGCAGACAAATATATACAGTAAATCAGAGGATCAGTCTATTATGATGATCTCAGGCTGGCTCTTATCGAGGGGGGCATTGCTTTCTAAGGCCTGGACGATCTGAGAGGCAGAGGGGCGTTTTTTGGGGTCCTCCTCAGAGCAGACGTAGAACAGTTCCACCATCCTCCTGTAGGACGCACCCAGAGCCTCCACATCCAGCGGCGGTCGAGTCCCCAAGCGCTCGTAATATGCATCCTCGTCAAAACTCTCCTCTGACGAATCTGTACGGAATATGAAATCAAAGGTTAAAAACTTTGAACTGGACCAAATGTGATGTGTTAACTCCCAGTCTAAGGAAGGCTAATTTCAGTGTTAAGATTATTGTGAGCACTCATGATTTAATGCTAATTCACGATTATTCCCGAGACTGAAATCTTGTCTACACATGACTATTTCTCAGGTTTGACCAGCTTTATGAAATTAAACTGTCAGAATGACAAAATAAAGTAAATGCGACCCCTGCGACCCCCCCCCGCCTTCAGTCTTACCTCCATCTTCCTCCTCTACTTGCTCCTCTTTGTCGTCCAGCGTCTCCAGGTGAGGCATCGACAGAGTCATCATCTCCCACAGTGTCAGGCCGAAGGCAAAAATGTCTGCCTTGTCAGAGATCTCTCCTCCCTCCATCACCTCCTTAGAGTTCCACGGCTCGGTGCCAATGTACTCGGCCTTTGGGTCCGACACTACAATGACATGTAGTTCATTCATTGAATCTTATTACATATACGTGTAAGGACATTGACTTATAATGTTTAGAAAGATGGCATGGCTCGGCAGCCCCCCCAACACGGCCACACACCCACTTTGAGAAGCTCTTCTGAAGGTAGAAGGAATGAATATAGTAGAAGGACAAAGAAAGCTGTGGTGACAAAAGTCAGATAGTAGTGATAACAACTCGCCTTTCATGTTCTCATCCAAAAGCAGAGAAACCCCCACGTCACAGATCTTGATGGTCTCAAAGTCTCCTTTAATGACCACATTGCAGGATTTCACGTCTCCGTGTAGTAGCTTCTTCTCATTGTGAAGGTACTGTAAAAACATGATTCCAATTATTCTCACCTGGTCTAGTTTGGACTTAATCCTATATATTACAGAACCAAAGTTATTCTCTATAAAG
This sequence comes from Chaenogobius annularis, assembly GCA_015082035.1. Classification (NCBI taxonomy): domain Eukaryota; kingdom Metazoa; phylum Chordata; class Actinopteri; order Gobiiformes; family Gobiidae; genus Chaenogobius; species Chaenogobius annularis. Next base: position 1,075,128 of record BJKM01000127.1, on the reverse strand, counting down.
TAAAACACGGTTAAACTGAGAAAAATGGCTTTAACGTGTTTGTTGTGTTGTTGCTCTGTGTGTCAGAGGTACACTTATGATTAGGGATGTCAAGATTAACCGGTTAATCGATAATCGTGATTTTTCAGGTCACAATATAACCGTAAGAACTAAAAACAAATAATCGTTTCTATTTTAGAAGCAAAATTATGTCATTTCTATTCAATCTGGAAGTATTAATGGAACAATGATGTATTAGAATTTCGGTTAAGGATTGCAATTTTACTTTGTCATGTTCCAATAATCTTGATGTTTCTTCTCAAAATAATCGTAACAATAAAATGTGATATCGTGACATCCCTACTTATGACATTATAGTCTATTTATGTGTATGTGAGTAAATATTTAGCAAATAATAACCATCACAACTAATTAGACCTCCAAATTCCAAATGTTTACTTAAAATACAGTAAAAATATTCCCTGAGAAAACATACTTGAGATCTTTTATCATCAAAACCATGAAGTATTTTGCGTCCCATTTTAAAATTAGACACAAAAACATTGAGCAGTATCCGAGTGTGAAACTCTCCAGTGAAACAACAGAAAAGTGCAGAATCTGCATTTGAATTTGTCTGAACATTCATAAAAAGAATAAAAAAAGGGGTAAGATGAAGCTGTTTTTGTCTTGACTTAACTTTGACAAAAATGAATCACAAGACTGTAAAATAAGCCCCAACTGTGAATTCCTCCATCTCATCTTCATTTAAAAAAATTCTATATCAATTGGACACTACTAGGAATCAATGACTATCTTTTAGAAACATATCCAAAACTGAACAAAATGAATTATGCTGACGGTGGTCATTGTTTACCTGCAGACCACGGGCCACATGCAGCGCCACTTTCTCGACGTTGGCAGCAGGAAAAGCCTTCAGACCCTCCTCTCTCCTCTTCTCGATCATGTCATTGAGTGACTGTTCTCCTCCATACTCCATGGCCAGACACTTGGATCCGTCCTTCGCAGTGGCAACGGCACGAAAACCTGGAGTAAATAAGAAGCAGTTTCATTTCACTTCATAACAGACAGAGAGTTTCTCCTTGGAGCCAATACAGACACATGAAAACAGGTAGATGTCAACTCTTACCAACAATATTAGGATGGTTAAGTCCCTTCAAGATCTTTGCCTCCTCATTTAGCCGCTTCTGGTAAATTGCCCCCTGCCCTGCTGCACATCTACTGTTGACCTTCTTCACGGCCCACGGGGACAGATTCAGCTTTCCCATCCTGTCAAAGACAAAGATAATGTAAATTCACAAGTGAAATATATGGGTGGCCGATTTGACAAAAACACAGGAGTATTAAGTATATCTTCAAAACATTCACAATCTCAATTTCTCAATATTGCCCACCTCTTCTGCTGTTATATGCCATTATCTTTGTTTGCAATTACCACAATCATACAATGTGTACCCCACGCAATGATTGTGTACATTTTTAAAAGTACAGCATGTGTTCTTCTTAAAATTCACACGGTCACTCCCTCACCAGTAGCAGTGGGTGGCATTGAGCTGAATTAAACAGACAAATATTAAAGCGCAGTAGCTCAAGGGACGAGATCACAATTAGATGTTTATCACCATCTCGTCCAGCCCAAATAATAACCAAATACAAAACGAGCCACACCTGTCCATGAGGTAAACATTGACTCCAGTGCCACAGCCCAGTTTCTTCATGAAGGGTGAAGCCGGGATGGTGACGGGGGTCCCGCTGCTGCTGCTGCTGCTGGAGGAGCCCCTCAGCCGGATGTTCCGAGGGGTTTTGAAGGAGCTGTCGCTTCCAGGTCTGACAGGAGAGTCCATGCTTCAGGAAGGAAAACACACACTACATTAGCCATCGAGAGGGGACAAAACGAATAAGATGAATATTATACAATCATATGGTTTTATGGTAGTTATACCAGCCTAAACCCTATTTGTGATTTACAGCAGAACGTAAACAAGCACGTTTAACGCTAGTGTTTTTGCTTATTGTCTGCCGTTGTTAGTTCGGATTAGTTCTTTGGTGAAATCGCCACATTGCCATGGTAACAATAGAAACGTGCCAGATCACCAGACAATATCACCGAGACCGTCATAAAATGCACATTACCTGTTTTAACGTTTTAACAACACTTCAACAGACGCTTCGCGGCGAAGATTCAAACTGCTCCAGATACGGGAGCCGCAATGGACCAAACAGTGAAAGGCGCAGCAAAAAATTGAACATGACCCCAAATTTTGACCAGCAGAGGTCAGTATAAACCCACAATAAGTCCAGGGTGGATTTGTGCTCATGTGATCGAAGTACCCCAGTAGAAGTAACGTAGAGGCCAAAATACACGGTTTCTCTGCCTATTTAAGACCTGTCATCAGCAATGCCATGTGTTGCAAATGAAGGAGGAACAGTCTTTTGACCGTGTTCACGGATCATGTCCAATAAAGCAACATTTGAGAGATTTTACTGGAGTGTTGGGCTCATTTCAGGAGAAACACGCGTCAGAAAGGCCCTTTTACAATGTCAGCCTAGTGGCTGGTGTGGCACAGGGTCACACTGCCTCTACTATAGTCAAAAGACTTCTCATTAGGCTAAACTGACCCGGTGGGCTGATTGACACCACTCACTGCATCTTCCGTCTCTGAGAGCTGCGTTCAGTCGCTACAGGAACTGAGACTGGGATTTGTGTGGAAGTGAAGAAGGACGCAGGGACTGCAACTGGCTGGGCTCTGCAGAACGTTAGAACAAGGATCCACGCGACGAGCTTACTGGACACTGGCGGAAGCAGGTACAATAACTATGTGCTTTCAAGAGATTTGCTCAACTTATTGAACTCTTGTCTAAAAACTCAAACTCAAAAACCCAAACAGAAGCCAAGGTTTGATAAGATGAGTAATTCAGGGAGGACTCTCCTGAAGTGTCTTCTGGGTGTTGAGCTCACCAGCCGGTCTGGCTCCTTCCTATATTAAATATATATAATTTGTCTTTAATTTAAGCATTAATATGGGTTTATAGGTGCATCAGTAATAGGCTGCATATTTTAAATTTTACTCTTAAACCCATAATTCGTATAAGCAATTTCCTCCCTCATCTTACCTTTAGGTCTAAAGGTTTTTGTTTTGTTATTTGTTTTACCTCATACTGAATACAACAGCAGTACTATTCCTGAAAATCATGGACACAGAATCATTTAAAGATGATAAACCACAATATCGCTGTTGGCGTAGGCCACATGTTGGTAATAGAATCCTGTTTGGTAGAGATTTGTGGTATTTTCACTAGTTCAGCTTTAATTTGTGTATGTCGTTATAGCATGTCTATTGCTGGATGTCTTGTCCAGAAGAATTTCCTTCTGTGGATCTAGAGGATGACCCAGACCTTGACTTATATGATCCCACGTGTTTTATCTTCCCAGACTGCAGATGGTCCCAGTCTAGAATTCATGCTAAATAAATGGCCCATTGTGACCAAGAGGAATGTGCATTGATAAATAGACAGACGAAAAGACAGTAACTATGGGCCTTTATAACAGTTTCCCTAAAGCAATGGGACTTCATGTTAGCAGCCTTTATGGGACAAATTAGGGCTGGTTCTTTGGAAGGGACGAGATAATGCTTCTATTGTAGATCACAACTAGAGAGGACTATACAAAATACAGTCTGGGGATTTCTAATATTTATAACTGAATCGGTTTACATGGGTGCAAAAGGGTACATCGCAGCCTCATATAAAAATGTTTTCCCCTTATTTCAGATACAATAAATAATGACTCTGGGATATTGTTTGCACCTTTTGAAACTCTGCTGCAAATAGGGGCCATTGCCTCTATAGTCGTCTGTTTAAGGCCAGAGTAATGTGAAGAGCAGAGTCAAATCAAAATCATGACTAAACATTAGTTTATCTTATTGATTGACATTCTGAAATCATTAGCTGTAAGTAAAGTTTTATTTATAAAGCACATTTAAAATCACCACTATGGCCCACAGTGCTGTACAAAGGCAATATAAAATACAATAAAATATACAAGATATGTAAAGAACAAGGTAAAATAACGCTATAAAAATATTCTGCTCATCTTGTTTTAAAAGCCTGTGTAAACTGTACAATAGCTTTAAATTGCTAACCCATTTTACCCATGAGCCTGTTTTGCGGTACTATAACGGTGTTTGTTGACACGTTCCCTTTTGGTACTAGCTAATAGACATCTAATACACTACTACAAATAAATACATTGAAATAGTAGGCTATTTGCCTAGTGTCTCGTAGTAGAATAGTATGCTCTTTAATGTAGTTCACATTTGTATTACTGCATATTATTGTGTCATCAGTTTCAGGGAGGCATGCCAATAATAGGTTCTCGATCATGTAAAATCTCACCACTGTTGCTGAATGTATTAATTGACATTCCAATAACCTTTTTTTACATTTTGTAATATAATATAAAATAAAATGACATTACAAGTACTTTCTCTAAACATTTATGTGAGTCAAATATCCATTGAAAGAGGCTGTGCACATTAAGCTAATCTTACCTTGTAAAACTAAATCAATCCTAGAGAGCTCGACCTTGCAACTTAAGTCAGGTCAGGACATAAGTGAAAACAAACTGACCGTTGTACAGAGCGACTTTCTGCCAATCATCTGCATCTGCATCCTGTGAACATGTGGAACCATTCATAATCACTGCAGATCTGAGCGTCCACACACACTTACAGTGTTTTGAAATGAGCTGCACCTCAGCCTGCACCTGCCATGTCCACATCCCAGACCACTGCGTGAACACAACCAAAAACAACACGCCTCGCCTGTTTAAACAAAGCTGTATTTTAATACTTCAGTGCATATACAACTCTTGAGTGGAAAAGATTAACAGGAAAAGGTTTAAATGAAAGGGTCTTATGTATTGAATCTTAAAACACATTGACTCAAATGGTGAGTCTGATCAAGGAATAATGTTTCGGAGGGTAAAGTGTTTTATGATACATGTAGTACAATGATAGCCCTAAAATACACAAGCCTGGTTTCAAGAAAATTAGGCCATTCAAAAATTACTGAAACAATTTATTCTACAAAAAGTATTGACTTAATGAGATAGTTTGAAAGAGCAAAGTGCAATTCCATTGAAAAGGGAAAAGAATAATACAACAGTGAATCAGTAAAATATGATTCTATTACTGTGAAACTGAATTCAATTTAAAACAATGAATGAAAAACTGCTGCTCATCAGAGTGACTCAGCCACTCACTGAAAAGTTAACAATGCCAGCTCCAACTTCTACTCCACTGGCATTGCACGCTGCCGTTGTGTCCTTGGGCGGGACACTAAAGTAATCTTGTTTGTGTGATTGTAAGATTGAATCCTTGTCTGGGAGTGGTCAGGCCATGACTGTAGAATAGCTGCCACATCTCTGCTCTCTCTGCTCTCCACCATCTGACAAGTAACACTCTGTAGATCGACTTGTGTTGTATTGTTGAGAAAAAAACATACATCATCTATTTCATTGCAAAATAACTAAAAAACACAATCCTCTTTTGTTATGTGTTATACATGTCCAGCACAAATGGCAAACAGACACACAACATAAAAAACACTCATCTTCCAAAATAAGGCATGAGGCTGCATTTTGTGAACTATTTGAGCAATGTGACCCAGAGTGGTTCGATATGTAGAGTCAAAACACCATCTCCGACCAATCAGGGCGCCGTCTCGCACTGATGAGAAGTGAAAGGCCTCGATTGAACGTCAGTCCAAACACATTTATGTGAACAGTGAGGCTGAACAGGATGTGACGCCCGTATTTAGAGCTTTGTAGTGCAGCCACTTTCAACATGTGAGAGCAATTATGATTATGCTGAGCTGGATGAAGTTAGTCCTGATGCAGAATATTTTGTACTTTGAGCAGAATGTGTGGTTTTGTAATCAATCATAGCTATTTTGGCGAGAGATTTGAAGAAAACATCAACCCCATGTATTGCTATGGAAACTTGTACGATTCATTTTGCTTCCCTTTTAAGGCTGTTTTATTCCAAGTATATTTTAGAGAAACACTGAGGTAGAAAACACACACTTCTGCATAGTCACAACCACTAAATCCATTTTTCTATGTGGAGCCATGTAGTTTTAAATCCTGCAAAGTTTTGAACATACAATGAAAACATAATGGTTTCGAAATCCTAAAAACACTTTTTTGGAAGATTGAAAAGTAGAATTACCACAGAGGCGTCTATTTTTTAGCACTGGATCAGCAACACTTGTCATGGTAAAAGCTACTTTACATTGTTTCAGTGTTATCCTTTCAATCTATGTGTGCCACAGGTTCACGCATCCGTTATTATTTTAATATATTCTCCTTGGTAGTGAGTGAGCGACACCAGTTTTTGGTTGACTTATCAAATATTTTTTATATTTAGTCCAAAAGGGCACAAAAGCTGATACTTTAACATGTATGTGAATTATACCATTCTATACTTAGAATACTTATACTGCGCACAGGGTATTGCTGCAGTGACAGTCCTCCTATTCATGTGCCAACTTAATTCAATGGAATCTGGAAGAAAGACTAGGGGCTTTAGAGTCACTACTGGGGAGTTTGAGGTAGACAATCGAGTCATACACTCTTTTTTTTTTTTTCTTGCATTTTTTTTGTCTTGGTGGAGTCCTCACATTTTGCTGTTTTGGATCTCTCTTATAATCTTTCTGGTATCAAACTAAGAGTTCCCTTTCTGTAACTTGATTCATTATTTAATGCAAACTCTGCAAAACTCACATTTATATACTTTTAGTTGACTAATATTGCGTTTGATTTGTCACGGTGTCACAACAAACAAAAGGGTGACGTGTGGCGATGTGATACTCAATGGAAAGTAAAGTGATGGCTAAAATGTGAAATCCTTTTGACCAGCAAATGCAATATATTAGCTTTTAAGAAGTATTTGTGGCACGGTGGTGTGTTAAGCAAAGCCCTTCATAATAAACATGTTGTGAACAACAGCGGCCCATTCGACGGTCAGTCTTTTTCATAGTTATTCAGTCTTTTCATTCCAAATGTCTGTATCAAAACCTGTCAAACATCAAACCAACAGTGTGTTCCACAAAAGTCCACAAGACTCTTCAACCAGCTCCAATGACCAACAACAACATCTCAAAGTGGACAATAATACAATCCTTATGAGACGTCCCGCTCTCTCTCTCTCTCTCTGCCGAACTTCCTACAAAATGGCCGACCTGGAAGTTGTGCCTCCTCCAAAACAAAGGCACATTTTATTTTTGTACGTGTTGATTTGTAGTTGTTCTCTTGAATCCGCTCTCAGATGATGCAGGTGACCCCAGCATCCTCCACGTGTCCACAGTTGGTCTTGCCCCAGCCGGAGAATTTACACTGGTGGATGGTGTCTTCAGCCCCGGTGCAGGCCAGGTCGTCCATCCAGATCAGACCAGCGCCTGGACAAGGACAGACAGAGAGAGAGAAGAAAGACATTTCAGTATTGTACTGGTGATACATGATACATTTGATACATTTGATACCACAATTATCTTAAAAACACTATTATCCCGTGGTCATGGAAAAGATGTCACCATGTTTGAGAAGGGTCCAATCATTGGCATCAAGCAGAGAAAACATCTAAGGAGAAGCAGAAACTGATCTACTCCAGATCTGAACCCCAGTGAGAGTGTTTGGAGCTGGAGAAGGCTTTGTGCAGTGGTCACTCTCTCACATCATCAATACCAGATCAACTGGTGAAAAATAATGCAACACTGGATGGAAATAGAGACTTTATTATTGCAGAAACTTACTGAAACGGTGCCACAGTGAACGTGCTGTCATCAAAGCCAAAGGCGGTCCTACGAAATATTAGCGCGTGTGAGCCTTTTTACTGTGGTGACTTTTATTTGGACAGGCAGTGCAGTATCTAGTTTCTCTAGTTTTCTATAAACAAGTATATCTTGTCTTTGATTGCAACCACTTTTTAAAACTTTGAATATTGATCTCAAATGATTTACGGTTGTGATTTTGATACACAAAAGCCGTGCAGAACGCTGACAAATTTAAACTTGACCAGAATCTGTCCCGGTCATCAGATGAAATTGTGTCCGATTATAAAATAACAGAATCCAGATGGTAAACAGACACTTTGGCACACTGGTTCACAAATCATGAACCCTAGTTCCTGTTTATCTTTTCAGAAGATGAGGCTTCAGAACATTTATCAACAGTTTGAGGTTGGTCAGCTGTGAGGACATTCAAGGAGTGCGATAGAGGCGACCAGAGACACAAACTGTCTTGTAAAATAAGATGTCAAAATAACAGTTTATTGCGATTTATTGGAAATCAGTAGAAATACTTTCAGCTATCACACTGTGTCCGCCATGTCATTTATAGCTGTTCTGAGAGAAGTTTCAGTCCCTGTGTGAAAAAGAAATCCATCCAAATCCTCAGCTGTTCATATTTACTACAAAATCTGGAGTCGCTGTCAACTTTGGTTAGAGCAGTTGTTCCCACGACCACGTACTGGCTGGTCTAGTTTAGTTTGGTTTAGTCTTTATTTGTCATGGACCACGTACAAATTAATTTATCTTACAAAAGAAAAGATGACAAGAAAAGAAGCCGCATGTTAGTCATCATCATCATCATGGTACCATACGTTTTGATAAAGAACAACAGAATCAACCTTTTTTCCTGTCACTTAAAAACATTAAAATAATTGTCAAATGTAATCTTATTAAAATACTGTAAAGGGATGTACGATGGGATGGGAATTTATATGTTTCTCTCAATCCATTTCAAGGTAATATGGCTTATTTTCATTTCCCTCTGAAACATGGACAGACGAAGGACATTCAAATATGCGTTTGTGTATGAAACCGTGTCTGAATCTGTGTGTTTGCAGGTGTATGTGGATGATCTGTCACTATTGTAACGTAAATGTGTCATATTCTTTGTCATAAGCTCAAAATAAAGCCAATCAATCAATAAAAAAAACAACGAAAACAGTGAAAAATGCAAAAAAATTGCATTACAATTACAACGATTTTACAGCTCGTTATTATCGTTCGCTCAGTAATATACACAATAAAATGTCACGGCTTCAAATACATTAGATGATTTCCTACAATTACAAAATGAGTTCATACAGATGTTAAAAGTAAACGCGCTACTGTACGTTTAACAGTGGAAGTACAATTTCGCTTGACTGACGTGACAGTTGATTGTATAAGAGCTGATTTTTCAAGTTTCCAGTTCAATTATGAAAGTCTACAGGCAATTTCAGACAAAAGACCGAGCGTGCAAAGGCAGAAGATCTTTTCAGGGTTGTGCCTTCTCTGTCAGCAGTGGAGCGAGTCGTTTGGTCATTTTTTTTTCACGGCAGATGGAGCAGAATTAATAACCAATAGTGTCCTCCTAAACTGAGATTGGCGACTCTGGTCTATAAGAACAGCCCCGTGCGTATGTGGACGGTGATAAACTGAAAGTGCGGAAAGCTGATGTTGACTCAGGCTGAACTTTGGGGGCTGAGGGTGTGTAAGTGAAGTGCACACAGGGGACAGCGCACGTGCCTCTGTGTTTATGTTATGAAGTCCAGCTGTTCCCCGTGCAGTTTTACTCCAGTGATGTTTAAAAGGGGTTACTCTGCTCAAACACATTTACTGCGTTAGGCCCGCAGCCAAACACACGCAGATATAGGGACTTTTGTTTCTGCCAAATATGAGTTGAGAGTCATGCGATCGAGCTGCGCGGGACGAGATCACACAAGAAGAAGGGTGAGTTTTTGCACAATGAATGGTGTTTTTCTGTTGTTTAATGCGTTGTACAATTCTGGCCTGACAACTGTATAGAGCACTTTAATGAACAGTCATAATTGTTAAGACAGTTTTGTACGTGTTTGCCACTGAACGCATTGTCAACCAGTTCGTTCTAATTTAGCCTTCTGCTATTGTCTTTCATGCAATGTTTCTATACAATCTCACCACAGAACAGCAAAACAATCGTATCTTCATCTCTTTTCACCACTGGAACGTCTTCTTTTTTTTTTTTATGTTTTTTTTTTTTGTACTTCTTTTTTTTTTTTATTATATAAAAAAAAAAACAAGAGCAGAGAATGAAAAGACATAAACTAGAAAATAAAATGTCTTCCAATTTTTCCATGTTTAGGTTCAATGTAAAAACCATTCTCTATATTTTGTAAATGTCCAAAGTTGTTTCATTCCAGTCCAGGCTTTGTCCCCGTCATCCATTAAAAAATAATAATAATAATAATTACTACCTTTTTTGCTGCAGCCAAAAGTACATTCTGCAAGTATCCATCTATCATTTAGTTATTTTTCCCATTTACTTTTTGTTAATATGAGTAATACATTTCTATCGTTCTGAGATGATCCTGAGGGCTGGTGTTGCTCTGTTAAATCTCCTGAAAGCTCCTCATTTGTGAAAGTCCTTTTTCTGTTGCAGCGCTTTCTCAAAGGGAAATGTAACGTTTAGGGCCATCATAAACAACATCCATCGCTTTAAACGATATCATCTAACTGACATCGAATGGTGATGCTCTGGGTTCTGTCTCATTGTGTTGGTCTCGCCGCTGATTCTCACTGATGCCTTACGGTTCTCCGATTGTGGGATCAAAATATCTGCTGCACCATTGTTTACGTTCATGGTAGACTGCAGCTCACCTTTGCACTGCTCCAGCTGTCCTCTGTGAGATGTCTCAGGCCTGCTGTCGTTGGCTTTTTTATTCAGGAAAACCCAGAGGAGAACATGACCATGATCAGTCACGCTTTAGTGAAGGTAAACTTTATTGTTCTCAGGACATTTGTCTCGGGCAACAGAGCCACTTCGCTGCATGACGTAAAGCTCCACACACAGTCACAAACACTCAGAACAGTACACAGATACATCGTTCACACAACACAACAACAATGTATACAATATCCACTTCTTCGTGAGATTAAAAACTACAGCACACATTCATAAGCCTGTCACCACCTGAACCAAACTGCGCTACAACACTTTGTACATAAACTACATGTATATACATACAATACAATAGAGCAATAGTATCAATACGTTACAATTGTCAACCATCCACTTTCATGAAGTTGAATTGTATTATAGTCCTATCGGCCCCCACAAAAAGGACCCTGAGAAGGTTAAAGTCATTGTGCAACAGCAATTAAAAGCTGAAGATTTACACAATGATAATCAGGCACGTATGTTAAATTACAGGTGCCTTTTAATCGTTATGTACAGAAAAGACTCAGAAGGTCCCAGGTTTACTAAAGATTTGCAACAATAAGTTACAGCGCCTAAGTTCATGTTAAAAGTGCATATGCAGAGGTGGGTAAAGTAGTCAACATTTGTACTCACGTAAAAGCAAGATGACTTTAAAATAATATTATTCTAGTAGAAGTAAAAACTAGTGGTCCCAATAATCACTCAAGTAAGAGTAAAAAAAAGTATTTGGCGAAACTACAAACAGTCTGGACGTTAAATGTTTTTAAATTCTGAGGTATGAGTCAGTTACAGTGACTCAAAATCTCATTATTTTCAGATTTCTGGAGTTAAACAACTATTAAAATGATATGCCGCTCTGATTGTGAGGTTTGCATGCTCGTGATCAGATAATAATCAGATTGCAGAGTGCATGTAAACAGGGCCAGTGTACTAGCAAAAACATTAGATGAAGCACAGATTCGGGTATTTCCAAACAATAGACACAAAAACAAATCATGTCAGAAGATCAGGTGTAAGAAGCGCACATTTTGGAATCATTTAATGTTAATGTAAAGCTTTTTCACTACTACTTACTCACAGTGGGAATAACTGCACAAACCTTAACTGAAATAAGAAAACAACACTAAGATAAATACAACTGAGCACTTCACCTCTGTGCATAATTTAACTAACCAAGGAAAGGTTTGGGGGATGAAAAAAAAAAAAAAAAAAAAAAAAAAAAAAAGACATCCGAAAGCCAAGTAAAGATAATCAAATAAGGAACTTCAATAAGAGGTTGCTTTGATTCTAAATGATTCTGAACAATATTACAGTTTACTCTGAAACCTATAAAACACTTTACTGTGCTTTTATTGTGTGCCATTTTTGCCAACAATGAATGCATGAAAAACAGAACAGCTGTCTCCAAGTGTCCTTTTTATGGACAATGATTACGATCACAAGCTTATATGGTTAACACATTTAAAGTAATTACCTTTTGTCTTTAATACTCAGTTGGTCTATGACAGTTAGTTCATCACACAGAAGAAATTGTGTTGTTGTTGTTGTTGTTGTTGTTTTTGAGGTAAAAAATCTTCCATCTTATTATTTCCAGCTAACTCCATCCACATTTCTGATTGCCATTGCTGTATTGTGGTATTGTGGTATCCTTCCCAGAGCTGGAAGTTGCAACGGCACAATTGGACCAAGATTGAATGAAGTCAAGCTGCAAAATAAAACATAAAAGATGGACAGGACCTCTGAGGCCGCGTCTTGACGGCATTTGGCATTAGCAACGTCCACAATAAAAGCACGATATTAACCCATGGGGAGAGTTACGATCCTGGTCCAGTCACAGCCGCTGACAGGAGAAACTGCAGCGCTTGTAAAACAGAAGTGCTTTCATCAGTGCGTTTTGGTAAAGACGCACTGAGTATAAGCACTTTTTCACACTGGTCAGGTCAAGAATCGAGATGTTATTATTCTCACAGTCTGAACTCTGATCTCAGAAGAACTGGCCTGGAGGCAGTATCTCCAGATCTGCAGAGGTCATCAAGTCCAAGGTCCACAGACTGTAGCGTCATCAATTGCTGTGTGCAGTGTCCAGGCGCAAGAGAAGTTCAGAAAACTGGCCCCAGCTTTTGGAGACAAAAGCACCACGGATCAGGCCACTTACGGAGAGGTTCACGCCCGATAAACACAACTGGACGGACATAACCTGTCGATAAGCGGTCTATGCATTTCTTTTTTTTAATTCAGCACTATAAATGTACATTTACACATTGTTGTGGCGTGGTCCTGGAATCGGCTGCAGTCAGACCCTTTTCAGAGCAGCTGCAGATAAGAAGCTCTTTGTCCAGTGTGAGTAAACCAGTAACAATACATAAACACTCTGTTGCCAAGTTTGACTAAGTCTTCCAAGGTAAAAGTTAAAACAAGTTAAAGGTAAAAGTGTGGATATTGTAGGCAAATTGCTTGTTTAATGATCCTATGTGTATCCACGGTAACCGTGTCAACAACCAGCATCTGTGAACCAGATCTGCTCACTTGGCAATATTATCTGCTGATATGAATTTCTTTTAACTTCCAGACTCACTATTCCTGACACTGTAGTTCTACGCTCCATGCAACAGGGAAGTCTGTTATTTCCCACTTGAACATTATGGCCCAACACTTCAAATGCCTGTTCACGACGAGCCGCTGAAGTGTGCAGTTTGTCCCAATTCTTAAAATGTTTTGATCCACACTTCATCACAGGCTTCTCTCCACACTTCCAGTAAGTGTGGAGCAATGTAGACTTCAGGCAAGTACATTTCCCACAATGCATTTCACAGTTAAGTTTTCAAACTTCTACATTAGCCACTTAGCAGCGAGAGCTAACAGGAATCAATGGAATAGGAATGCTTTAACAGTTAAACTGATGATATTTGAAATACATCTGCGACTGTCCAGCAGCAACACAGTAAGACCATCAAGCCTGTTCTTATTTGTTTATGACCAATTCATGAAATGATCCAAACTAAACTGGGCAGTAGCTTTGTGATTCAACTGTGGTTTAAAAACACACTGACAGCTGTTTCACGCTGCTGGATTTGATCACATTCACAACGCTCTGAAGAGTGGACTGTCCCAATCCTCATGTTTACCTCCCCTGCGACCTTGTGCGCTTACACACTTTGTGAACTTTCAGAAAATGCACACGTCAGTCAAGTGTGTGGTGTGTAGTGCGAGTATTGGGACAAGGCCTATGAGTTCTGACTTCAGATTGTTCCAAGTGAATTAACTTAACTAATTTGTAGGCTAATTAGCTATTAACATAGTTTGTTATTAACAGTGCAGTGATCAACCACTCTAAACCACTGTTTGTGGTTTTTGTCACTGTTGTAATCACAGTTGATCTTGTACGTGAAGTGGGAGTCCTTCGACCAGCTCCCACTTTACCAGTTCGAGCGTGGCTCCAGTTACCAGTGGCCTGGAACGCGCTATTAGTGCTGATGAAGTAAAATAAATTGAGTTAATTTGTGTTTTTCCACTGCCTGCAAATACCTTAAATCTAAGTAGTTTCATGAACACATTTGTTCTACTTTTGTCCTGAACACTAAAATGTTAACTTACTACTTTGCAGGATTTTTCCAAGGAACATCATCACATCCTAATGTGGAAACCTTACCATGAAACAGTTTTTCCAACGATTCTACATAAAGTACATTTCACATCCTGTCATTCTGTTTGAACTGCGACCAGAAGACTTTAGCAACTAGAACTGACAAACAGATCCACACGATACAAACTTCAACAAATGTGCTGTAGTAGTTTTGTTTTCATGGTAAATATAATCCACAACATTTAATGCGGTAGAAATATTAATGGAAGAATATTAATGTTCAGCAAACACACTTGATGGCTGAGGTCCAACACCGTACCTTGTCCGAAGCGTCCGGTCTTGTGCACCTCTGCCGCGCCTCTGTATCCTAACATTCGACACACCACGTCCCCGTCCTTCTTGTCCCAGACGTCGTCACACACTGTGCCCCAGCGCTGCTCATGGAAGACCTCCACTCGGCCCTCGTGTGGCCCAGACCCGTTCACCAGCCGCACCAGGGTCTCCTCCACTGGAAAACAGAGAACGTTAAATTAAATATATATGAACAACATTTGTCAGAGGTTAAAAAAAAGAGCATTCCAGTTTGTCCTTTTAACAATTGTAGTTTCAGAGTTATTTTCTGGTTAACTTTACATTTGTGTAGCAACATTGCATTTAAACTAATTTAACAGTTCAACATTCACTCAACATTCCTCATCAGCATATAGTATTTCACAAAACCTATTATCTTTGGCCAAAATTGCTCAAATATTCATCTGTTTTCTGTTTATGCTCTTCAAAGTCACTCATTTTCCAATAAAATAAATATGAAAACACATGGCAAAACAATGTACGGTTTTGATGTGATTTAACATAAAACACAAAATGATTACAGTGAACCAAAGAAATAGCTGATTTTCTCTCTCTGTGAAGTTTGAATAAAAATGTCTTCACTCTGTGCTTGAGAAACAATGCTCATTTATAGGCAAATTCCCATTGACCATGTGTGGGTCACGAAACATGCCTTTAATTTAAACCTTTTTTTTACATGCCATTATTAAATTCAAGTTTTGTCCTTCTGTATCGTATGTATGTATTGCTGGATGGAGTCAAAAATACCAACTTCAGCCACAAGATGTCAGTATCAGGTAAATCTTTAGCTTTGTGCAGATCTCAATGTGCAGCAGCTGCCTCAATACTTCACACAGACAACACACATGTGCAGATGCTCTTGAACGCACCACGGAGTCGGTCCAGACACACAAACGCCACATGATATTAGTCTCATCAGACCATCATAAATTAAAGTTTGTGCTTCTTCACTTTCACTGGCTCATCATGATTTAAGACACTGCATGTCTCTGTATGTCATTACAACCACAGACATCGTTTTCCCATACTCCCTAGCCTTATTATCTAAATAAAATATTACACAAGTGCAAGTTTTGGAGGTTAATGTTGCTCTTTGTCAGTTCATACATTTTCTTGCACTAATGAAAGTCTCTGGAGAGGTAAAGAAGAAGTCCACATGTATACACTCCAGACTTAATCAGAAACATGAAACACATGTGACTGTAACATGAACCGTAAAGGGCAAACGTGATGACAACATGATAAATACATTGGGAGTATGGTATTGTTTTGGAATCACAGTACATTTGAAGAGAGTAATGTGTGAGTGAAAATGGTGCTGGGGGATTGTTGCAGTCTCTTTAACTCTCATTCAACTCATTGGCCTGTTTTGATAATTAGACAGGGGCAATTGTAAGACAAAAATATGACTAAAACAAGCATAATACACTTTACCATCACGTTGTTGTTGATGTTGTTGATGATGTTGATGATGATGTTGTTATCTTTTAAAATCTCTTTTCTTAAGAATTAACTCACTGTTATTGATTGATTGTTGTTGTCCTTAATTTTATGTGGCAAATATTCTACTATATTCTGCGTATTTATCTATGTGGTTTGGAGCAGAGTTCAGACATTGGAATACATGTATTTTTGAATTGTTTTAAATGTTTATGCTTGAAAGCACAATTTAATCATAAATGGCTCTCTTCTTTGTTTGATTTAATTGTGTTTTACATATTGCGTGAACGTTTACAGACTTTCCGCTGAACTTCACTGAGTCTTGACATGTAAGGTTGGTTTCACAAGTAAACATGCCAACATGCGCTCTACATTTAGAGCCATGGTCTTCTGTTTCCAGAAACATATCTTCAGGTCTCAGACGGTTCTGACATGTTTTGTCGCCAGACCATTTCCGCATCAGTCAGTCAGGAATATCTACATCCATATATGTCCAGAAAACAGTATCTCCTTTTCTGTCAATGATCATCTTGCATCCGTCTCCAGTACTGATATCAGAAAACCTTGTCACATCACTTCTTATCAGTGTTCATGAGAGTATAGTTGTATTTGTTTCAAGTGAGGAAAAAAATATCCATACAAAATCAATACAAGGATAGGGATTGTGAACTTGTGTACTTCTCAACTTCTTCAACGTGTAAAGATATAACTGTATTCATCTGGTTCTCGAGTGTCCCGAACAGCTCCTATGTATCATATTTCCAATTATTTATCTTGTTCTGAAATTATATAGTTTTTGTAATTTCACCAATCATTACAATATACAGTATTTCCTGTAACTCAAAATTCTTTTCCTGATTGCTGATTTGAAGGTACAAAACGTACTGCTGTTGAACAAAGGGTGGATTTCCAGTTGTTGGTCAGTGTCCAAGTAGCGTGAACCTCAAAGTTAAGACAACTTTAACATGGAACTGTCACTCTCTGAAGAAACGCAGAGCGAAGGGAAATGTGTTTTACTAATGCACTCTTGGCTTTGGGACAACCTTTAACCAGGTCCTTATGTTATCTGGATATTCCCCTAAAATCACTCTTTTCTTAGTCGTCTTTTGTGGACATCTGATGCTATTGGGCCATTGTTGATGATTCTGGCCCACATCCTGTTTTGCAATATTTGAATAGATAATCTTATTAAAATCAGTGGATAAGTCACTGAATGATTCTCCAAAACAAATCAAGACAAAACGATGGGAAGGATTAGCAGCATTTTGGACTGTTTAGGAGATAAATATCACAACATTTATAGATAAAAAGAGCCCCTTGGGTGTTATTGTCTTGTAAAACCTTAATTCAAATGAGCTGCTCTTGTGGTTTTAGCATGTGCCTTTGTTTAGCGATGGTCTTGAACAAAAAAAGAACAAAATTAGAAGTTGCTGGGAGAGAACTCGTGTGTATTTTTGTAAAGCTAGTTGGATGTTATTTAGTAAATAGTAAACTCTATCTCTGTATGTAAAATCACATTCATATTTTTAAAACAATAATAGCACATTAGTTCAATTCCAGATGTTGGATGGGTGAGAAAAAGTTAAATTATATATGTATTTTTTTCAAGCCCCTTCAGTGCACCATATATTTCAATTTGGAATTCATAATATCTCACGGAGCCCAGCAATCTCATCTTTGATCGATCTTTTCCTTTGTGAAATGCTGATGAAGTAAGCTGCACTTAGAGGCTTCATCTGTAACACTGTTTACATGAGCCTGTTCATGCTCTGACCCACAGTTGAAGTCAAGTGTGATATGTCAGTTCTCTGCATGTCTGATCATATTTATAAGACAGCAGAGTGGACTCCTCCTGACACACAGGCCCATCACTCAAACTACTCTTACGTAAACAGTAATTCTCCATCATGTATTCATAAAAGGGTTATTTGCTGAGCGTCCTCCTCAATGGAAGCCAACTATCTATTAAACTCAGCACTGTTTTGATGAGCGTGGAAGATAACAGTAGAGAAGCCAGGGCAGCAGTTAATCAAGACCACTGGATGGAATACCAGTGTTGAAATGTGCAAGGAAAAGAATATACCTTCCAGAAACTGAAGAGGCCAGGGACCCTCAGTTTTGAGTCAGACTTTTGGTCAGGAGTATCTACACTGAGGATTAGTACAAATCTATATTTGTACCTTATTTGTGTCATGGTGCTCATTTTCCCCCAAGATTTATATAAGTTTGTGTGGTTTCCTGTGTTCCTGATGTTTTGTTTTGTGTATTTCCTGTTTTATTTTGACATGTCAGTTATTGTGTGTGTTTGCACCGTGTTTTTATTTAGCAGTTTTGGCCTCTGGGGTCCTTTTTCCCTCCATGCCTCTCCTTTTCCGTGACAATTTTATACAAATCTTCTGATATCTTTGCTACTATAATAGTTTGGAGTTTGACAACCATTTATTTTTTACTCTTTTTTTTATTATAACGTAAAATCAGACCTACTGCGTCCAAGTAGATAAAAGCTAGTTTCCATCTGTAGTCCCATGAGACGGAGTAAAAGCAGATACAACACAGAGTACAGACTATACAAAGACCGTACAAAGTGTGTGTTTGTATTCACACATGAACTGTAGAGGGTCAAATAATCAACAGGGTTAATGTGTCAGTGGTAAAAAGTAAATTCAAGATTATTGTTTATCAAGGTTTTTTCTGAAACAATATATCACACATCCACATGCAACTGGCCTATATTAGATATAAGAGAATACAAAGGATTACTATAAGAATGAACCACATCAGGCTAAGAGTGAGCAATATTGAGACTTAGTCGAGGTATAATTATCACAAAATGTTTAAATGTCTGGAAAATTAATCACAAAAGATCCTTATTCTATTTTTTATCAGCCCTTTTTGTAGCATTTTGACTATAAATCACATACGGTACTCAATATTGAAATTTTGCAGATCTTCAAAACAACAATCAGTGTTAATTTTGCTATATTGCCCACCCCTAAGCTGGTCGAACTATAACTGCGTTTTAAAGACTTGGCTAACGGCCTACTATAATGAACATGCCTCTGCGTGTACAGACAGAGCAGGATGTGGCTGAATGATTGATTTTCATCCATAAATCACTACAACCTAAGGCCCCTTGTCTTCTGTAGAGTGATGTTTAGCTTTCCTCCCTGATCCGTCAAGTGTCCCGAACCGATGTCCCAGCATGTGTGGATGATTCCCCCTGGTCGTGTCCACTGATGGGACAGGTATGTACTGCACCCCTTTGAAGTGAATGGTTAAGTCTGGCCACATGGGATAGCAGAAGAGTGACAGGACATTTCTGTGTAACTCTGTATTGAATATCAAACGCCCCTGTCCTGTAGGCGACGTGAGAAAAAAGGTGCTCACAAACTGTGTTCAGATGTTTGGAGTCGACATGTGGACAGCCGTGACAAATAACCATGAAGTGGCTGATGTATTGTGTGTTTGAAAACACTTACATCAATGGGTCACAAGTACAGTACTTTTTCTTTTGTACTTTTGTTACTTTCCACCGATGTTTTTAACTTGAGGTGAAAAGACTGTACCGTATTTTCTGCACTATAAGGCGCTCTGGATTGTAAGGCGCACTGTCAATGAATGGTCTATTTTTGAACTTTGTCCATATATAAGGCGCACCGGACGATAAGGCGCATTAAGCTAAACAAAACAGTCCCAACCTTGTTCAATGGAAACACGTTCTGACACAGTCTGATACGCTAAATCAAACGTTAGCATATATTCACAGTAACTCAAAATGGCTCAGGTATAACACGTAAAAAAACACAGTCAGATACCGGTGAATCAAACGTTAGCGTATTCATAGTACGGCAACTCAAAATGGCTCAGGTATAACACGTAAAAAAAACACAGTCAGATACTGCTAAATCAAACGTTAGCGTATTCACAGTAACTCAAAATGGCTCAGGTATAACACGTAAAAAAACACAGTCAGATACCGCTAAATCAAACGTTAGCGTATTCACAGTACAGTAACTCAAAATGGCTCAGGTATAACACGTAAAAAAACACAGTCAGATACCGCTAAATCAAACGTTGGCGTATTCACAGTAACTCAAAATGGCTCAGGTACAACACGTTAAAAAAAAAACAGTCAGATACCGCTAAATTAAACGTTGGCGTATTCACAATAACTCAAAATTGTTCAGTTAACACTATATCACGTAAAATAAAACATAATACACTCACTTTTTCAGTTTATTCCTCGTCCACAAATCCTTCAAATTCCTTATACACACACTGTAATGTTATGGTGAAGCACAGTATTACTCCGCGACGCTCCTCGCTACGGTAACCGTAATGCTGGAAGTGGTGCGGCTTTGTAGTTTACCAAAGTTGTGATAAAACATTTTGACGGATTTTTGAGCACAGTGTACCACATAAAATCGGTTCGAGATCAGTAAGCACAACCAGAATTAATCCATATATAAGGCGCTCTGGGTTATAAGGCGCACTGTCATTTTTTGAGAAAAATAAATGTTTTTAAGTGCGCCTTATAGTGCGGAAAATACGGTACTTAACGTCTAATGCCGCTGTACTTTTCCAGATAAAGGCTGAACAACTAAAAGTAGCTCGCGAATGTAAACAAATAAGTACTAAATACTTTGACTTAACGATAACACTACATACTTACTGCTATTGTACTGCCTTCGTGCTAATAATACTACTACTGTTATGTACTACTTGTGC
Organism: Chaenogobius annularis; assembly: GCA_015082035.1. Taxonomy (NCBI): domain Eukaryota; kingdom Metazoa; phylum Chordata; class Actinopteri; order Gobiiformes; family Gobiidae; genus Chaenogobius; species Chaenogobius annularis. The sequence continues at coordinate 1,054,285 of BJKM01000127.1, read as the reverse complement.
TAAAACTACACTGGTGCAGATGATGACCAGTTTAGTTAAAGCTGAGGTGCCAGACTTTTTGGTTGTAAATGAGTACATTATGTGTTGAGCATCAAGCAAAAGCAGCGCATTGTGAAATAATTAAACCACTGCACGTCGTCTGTGGCTATAGATGAAGCATTTTAATTCTCAACCTGGAAGTAAGGGCCGAAAGCAGCGCTCTGACTGGCTGTGCTTGGGCGGACCACCCCAGTTGCACTTTGTAGTCTTAAAAGATCTCTTGTAAAACCCTGCGTGCGCCTTAAAATGAGTGTGCATGTGAATATTAATGATGTGCCAAAGGGTTTATGCTGTATGAAAGTCAAGTACCCCAGCTTTAAGTAACATTAAACTTAACAAGAAACAATACAATGTTTCTACTTGATCATTTTATTACTGCACAGATCTATTATAAATACTACCACTTCTACCAAAACAGTTACGCATTGTATTGCTATTATCACTACTATAACTCCATTTCTCTCTGTTATCCTCTGAAGGTAAAATATTGTAGTGGAAAGTTCCTTTTAAAGTTCCCATAAAGCTTTGCAGAGGACGTCAGGTGTTGCTCTGCTGTACGGGGGCTCATAAAGTCATCAGCTCGTAAATTAGAAATTCTATGTTTCTCTCTGTTAGTTTTGGATGGTGCTTACTTACATTGGATTGGACGCATAGGAGCTTCAGAATAATTATTAGGGACATCATTTACACTGTAACGCAGCATTGAACATTTTACTGTTCGTTAGCTTTCATAGTATTAGCTTACCACCACATCGAATCCTGGATGCAAAGAATTCTATAGGGCCAGTTTGAAGTGTTTTCAGACATATATTTTAAACGTATTTTAAGTTGTAGAGTTACTCTTCAATTCACACCTGCAGTCTTTTGGGGAGTATAAGAAAATCCGATCTCACTCCAGTGCTTGGCTTAGAAAGTCCACTGGCTTTTCTTTATCTCATTGTTAAATTATCTGAATGTTAGTATTGTTGCATATAACAGATGTCATTTATTGTGTTTGTTCACCCTGCTCAGCACCAACTGGAACGCATCAATAATCCAGTTCACATGAGGTGAATCCTTCATTATTAGATCAACAACATGGTTTAAGGTTATGAAACTGGAGGTTAGAGAAAGATTAGAATCTAGGAAGTTATTGTAATGTCCCACGAAGCATAGAAACATAACAATTGTTTGTGTATGTGTGTGATTAAACATGTCGTCTAAACCTTTACAGACCTCACAATTTTAAATCTTACCTTTGGCGTTTCCTCTGTCCCCTCGATCACCCTTCTCTCCTTTCATCCCTCGGTCACCTCTATCACCTTGAAACATAAAACACAACATGCATTAGCTACTAACTATACAATAACATATAAATACAGCATATTTTCTACTTTCAAATGCTTATATGACAAATCTCTATTTTTATGTTTTTTTTCCTTCTTTCAAATTCCAAGATTAACAAATAATGACTTCTCCTTTAGAGTTTTTTGTGGTTCATTTTTTACCACAAAGCTAAATGCGTACAGTGCATTTAACTCACAACCCACCCTCTGTAAATTTGTTAGTTTCTGTCCAGATGTGACAGTCCATGCCAGCTTCAGACATCATGTAGAAGACACATTATATTTAAGACGGTACCACGCCCTGGGCTCTGACGCCTCCAGCTGTCAAAGCTCTTTTACTGACCACATCTTTAGCTAATCTTGCCGTTGTGAGAGACAGTGGTGAGCTACTGCGGAACCACAACACAAAACACATGCATTTGATTTGAACCTGCACGGGGCCCTTCCACACACTGGTGGTCCTCAATGAAACCACAGGGGACGCTCCGAGTAATAATACGGGAGAGGAGGATGTAGAAACGTTCTCTTTCTCGGGCCGGCGCATGTAGTTATCTGTGTGTAAAATTCAAAATGTACTTTCAAATGACGCTATTAAAGGTGTAAATCCTTTGGTCATAATGGAAGAATGTTGGTGTATATTTAAAGGTGCACTATGCAACCTTTCGGGAGAGGGTTTGGCCATAGAGATATGACAAAGGACCAGTGAACTCTGTTTCGCATGCGCATGCGGAAGTCCTTTCGCTGAAACATTTCATGCCATAAGCTTTGTTTTTTCCCCACATTTGTCTTATTAGAAGAAAACGCAAGTCACGATGATTTTAATTCCATACTGTGGAACATTCCGGGCAAAACAATACCATCTCAACGGAAACCAGCAGAGGAGCAGCGAGTGGGGACTATAACATTCCCCCTCAGGAAAACTTACATAGCTCACCTTTACTGTTAACAATGTGGAATATAGTATTGATAATCACAATGGAGACTCAAGTGATATCATTTACAAAAATAACGTAGAAATTATTATTATTTGTCCTGACAAAGTTACAGTTAGTTACAGTTAGAAGATTGCAGTCTTCTTTCAATATATAGTAAATAAAATAATTGTGCATTCTGATCAATTTGTCATAAGCAAATTTTAATGACATTGCAATACAGTACTTATTCTGATCTACTATAACTACACAACAAGTGCAATGCCATATTTCAGAGCAAAAAACTTGCCGTTGTTTGACAGGACATTACTCGTCTGTGAGTCATGTCCGATTTCATTTTTGTTTATCACTTCACACACTCATAACAGACCCCAGTTTTTGTTTCTTCTGCCAACACGGCGTTATGACAAAACAAACCTCCCTTTGAACAAATACTCCTGACCTGTTCACCTCAAACACTCCCTGCTCACCCCCCGCTCACTCCACGTCGATAAAACATGTCAGAACCAAGACTCCAAGCATTTCACTACAAAAAGACCCTCAAAAATCTGGTGAACTCTTCACCCTTCACAGCTCTACTGAACCCACAACTGCACTATTTGTTGGAAGAGCACCAGAGTGAAGAGGCCAAAACAACCTCATCATCCGTGATTGAGACTTACTTCACCTGTCAATCAAATGTTTATGTTGGCAGCAATTCACTCGTGTCGACTCGACTACATGTTAGAAGAGTGACTTTTTCTGACCGGCGACAATGAAAGAAACACAGCGTTGACAAGGAACGGAATCTGTACCTTGTGTTTTATACTTAGTGTTATTAGTAATGGCTGATGCAACATATGAATTTATATTTAAATATAACAATGTTTTCAAGTTTTATAGGAGCATTCGTACTCGTTCTGGTTTAAGTCCTGGTTTAGTCCTAATGAAAACCTGTTCTACATGGTTTAGTCCTGGTCTAGTCCATGTTTAGTTTTGTGAAAAAAAGTATGTGGTGCGAGTACATGTGAATCTTTGCCCAAACTTAAGTCAACTTTGGGTGAACTAGCTTTTTATGTAATGTGTTTGTTTTTGGGGAATAGCAGTGGCTTAAACCAAAGTTCTACAATTCGATCTCGGCTCTGACCAGTGCACACGGCCGGCTTATTGTTATATTTTTGTGTGTTTGGGGCAAGACATTTCGTCGCTCTTGCCTATTTTTTTTGAAATGTAAACCATTTAAAACATTTTAAATCATTTTTTGGTAGTCTGTACAAAATAGTGTCAAAATCCACAAAACAAAAAAGGCGAAATATATAAAGACTTAATTAAGAAGCTATATAAATTAAATACTTATTGTTATATTTTGTGTTTTGGCCGTTTTTTTGTCACTTTGGCCTCTCTATCCACCAATTCTAATGCTGTTTTCACTCTAATTTCTGTCAATATGCGAGGAACACAAAGTTATCTGTTATGCGCCACAGAGTTTTTAATTAAATATATACATACAATATTAATAATAATCAGCTTTTTGTAATCGAAACACACAAGCTCTGAACACACAAGCTATAAAACAGTTTCCAACATTAATGTAGTGGACTGTATACATCAAACCAGGATATTATCTTTAGAAAGACGAAGCAGCACAACTCTGCTGTAGGTTATCGCTGTATCAGACTCACCTTTTGGTCCTGCTGGTCCCGTGTCTCCCTTCTCCCCCGGGAAACCTGCCTCCCCCGTGGTCCCCTTCAGCCCGCGAGCCCCCTGCATCCCTTTAGAACCTGTAACACCTGGACAACAAACAGAGTCAACTTAAGCGGCAGACGGGAGCGCCATCATGTGACCCAAAAGCAATTTAGTCTCAAAATATAACTAGCAATGGGTCTGGATGAGTGTTTCCTTGAAGGGGGCACTTTTCAACACCAACATAATATAGTACTGCTTGGAAACATCTTGGGAACATTTGAAATATTTTCTGCCTGAAGTGGAGTACAGCAGAGAGACAGAGGAGGTGCCAGCTGACACACTCATACCACACATGGATTCATTTGAATTACATTTTACGCTGACCTCGTTTTGAATGGTAAATGTTGTGGTTTAAAGGATTTACTTATTGACAAAGATGGATGATCCTTCCCTCAACATCTCAAACACCTTATCTGTATTTACAGTATATGAGATGAACATGTGTCCTTACTACAATAACACTGAACCACACAAGTGATATATTCATGTTTCATTTAAGATTGCTGCAAGACATAAAATGTAAATCTATAGATCCATAAAGTTTTGTTAAATTTCACAATTGTGTGTTAGGACTCAAATAGATTGTAGGTAAAAATAATAAAGAACTTCTTTGAGTGACTTTAGCTCCTCTTGACCTCCTCTAAAACACATCCAGCTCCACATGTTGAACATTATGTAATAGCCAAATCAATCATACAAACTTCTATCCGGGCACAAAAGGACAGACATAGTTTGAGTGTGGATTTAATCATGTGACACCTGAGATAATGTGTATCAAACACAGACAGTGTTGTGACATACTGTATGTCTGGTCTTTGAATGTATATTTTCCTGCTCTCCTGGAATGTAACTGTATTGTTGAACTCACCTCTGTGTCCACTCAGGCCAGGGGCCCCAGTAGGCCCCTGATGTCCATTATCACCTTTTTCTCCCTTTGGTCCCGGAGGCCCTGCACAAAAATGAAAAACATGTTAGAGACATGAAGTGAGGCAATGCTTACTGACCACAAAGACTCAAAGAAAGATCTGACACAAACTCAACAAAATATATTTTTATTGTAAAGTTCTGTGTAGGTACACTTTATTGTCCTCGTAAGGAAATTGGTCTGTGTGTTAGAAACTTCAATGCAGAATCATGTCAAATGGAAACATGACAATTAAAAGACTGACAAACTTGTTATTAATGTTATTAAAATTATACCAATTACATATGGTTTCCTTTGCAGTCATTTGTTGTCTTTGTCCATCATTCAACATGATTGATTGAATGATATTTAATATATTAAATATACAGTTTTCCTATATATTTGTTTGTAATTTTAAGCAGAAATGAGACTATATTGATGCTGCCGCCAACACAACATGAGCCTTACGACTGGCTCAGGAGTCACTCAAGAGTTTGACTTGGAGCAGGTTGGAGAAAGAACAGAACACTCCTCAATTTAGGGTTTAATACTGTCCAGCTCAGACCACAGGGGCTAATGAAACACATTTGATGCTCTGCAGCAGGACCAGATATAACTCCAGGAGCATGCTGCCACTGATCTGGGAACTGGGCAACATGGGAGGATTGTGCACAAGGTACGTACATACTTCATTTAATACCCTGAATACATTGCTTATACATTATACTTAACTATAATTAACAGAGCAAGGCAAAACATTATATGACCAACTCCCTACTGGACAAATACTAGAGGGCAGAGGAGGCCAATGTGACCAATTAAAACAATTAAAAATTTTCTTAATTTATTTGAGTTTCCACCAACAAAAAGTGATTATGTTATAGTTGCTGTAATCCCTCATTCGTCCAAGAGTGGCCCACGATAGAAAAGGTTTCAAAGATAGTAATTAGGACAGTCTTTTTTAAAATCAATATTATTATGGAATATTTAGCTCCTTTAATCAAGATTTAAAGTAGGTTTTGTAAAATGTCTAGTATCAACCATTAAGATCTACCATGAATCCATTGATGTGCTCTGTAACTGTAAGCATCAGAGATACACTTTGAAATCCTGATCACCTTGTTTATTTGAAGAAACAAAGTTAATGTCCCACTTAAATTTACCTAACCTTATTATTGTTCTCTGTCAATACAGTCTGTCTTCTACAGTGTCTGGAGACAGAAAGGGGGAAATCCACCTTGTTCAGCTGGTTTGAATTAGTGTTATTACAGAGCCAAAACATTCTCTTGTTCTCCCTTGTTGCTAAAATTGCTAAAAAATGTCATAATTCTCTTGTTTACAATGCAATATCAGGGGGAAAGTACCATGTAATACAGACATAACATGCAAATCCATGCAGCAAAAGTCTGTTCTATTCTACTTTAACTATATATTCACTGAAAAAGCAAGTTTAGTATGATCATATAAGAATTTGGTTGACATTAGGCTGTGTACAGATGCACAAGTTGAGAAAATACCATCAGAAGTTTGATTTGATTTAATGATTCTCAACAGTTTTTTGATAAGGAAAAGTCAGTCAGCACTGGCGGTCGTGAAGTAAAAAACTGTTTATATCATGAATTTGTTTTAGTTTTTAGTTGAATTGACATTCAAACTTGCAGAAAAGCTACATTCATTTGACAATATTACAATAATACTGGGAATCGCCTTTGAAAAGCATAACAGTAGTCATACTAGAAGCATCAATCAGCTTCTAGTATGCTGATTGATGCGGATGAGCTACAAAGTTCAAGGCCAGTGCACTTTAAAAATCATAACAGTGACGAATGGTGTATTGTAATCTTAGGGTTACCGTCATGTGAGGATACAGATCATTTTAACTCGGACCATATGGACAAAAGTGTGGTCAGAAAATTATTATTAAGAGAAGATAATGGAGTAAAACTGGGTTGAGTTTGTAAACAATTCTTTTTAAATAAATGATTTCAGATGCAATCCCTCTAAGATGAAGTTATTTCCGTTTGTCAAGGCTGCTATTGTAAGTGTTTCCCTGCTCACATGCAAGACACAAATACAATGGAGCGCTCAAGACTCAAGTGATTCTGTGATTTGTAAAGATTTTATGTGGCGCTTGATTGGAAGCATCTTTCAACTATCATCATTTATCATTTTACCACAGTTAAGGTTACTGGAGTCATAGCATTACATTGACAATGTTCAGCTGAAATCAAATGGATGAGGCCATTACTTATCTGTGAGTTTGTAATGCATTTGTATCAAACTAAAATTATATCTGTCAAATCCATCAAAATTGGGACTAACCCCGTAACTAAACCTGGACAACAACAGGACTAAACCAAGACTACATCAGGACTAAATTGGGCTCACGGTCCAATCCACCCCTTCATCAATATGTCAAAGAGTAAAACAATACATACACAATATGGGGTTAAATCTTGTAAATCCAGAGAACTTTTGTAGGCCAATCAGAGTTTGTTAAATTCTTACTCACTTTTCATATTCACTTAATGTAAGTGACTGTTAGCTTTGACTGAGCCATTAGCGTTCTTTCTTTAAAGCAAACATGCCAGTCAAAAGCACATATTAATGGTCATCAGGGGGCGACAGTGAGGGGGTAAATGCTTCCAGATTTCTGAGCTTTCAAATCACTCTACAAAACGTACATGTCACTATTGTGAGACAGAAAACTACAGGTTCAGATCACACTCCATAATCTACTGTGGCACCTTGTCATCAGCTTAGATGAAGCGGGTATTTGTACAGTAAGTGATTCCTAGTGCATGGACACATGGAGTTACACTGTTCCCAAATCTTTCTGTGGACAAAAAACTGTGTCTTGATCTTGTTTACATTATCAATTGTGGGTAGAACTGATACCAGGGTTTAGTTTAGTTATCAAAAATGGCTGTTCACTCCTACAATCACAAGAGTGAAATCAAATATCAGACAAAATTGTAAAGCAACTTTGAGCATTCAGAAATTGCTGCATAAGACACATTAAAGTATCATTAATACATCATTTACATTGAGCACAGGTTCAGGATGGAGTGCACCAGTTAATGACGCATGTGTGACTTATGTGTCAATACAAGAGCCACATGTTATTTGACACTTTGACAAGATCATTTGAATCAAGCCCAGTCCTAAAATTAGCCCAGAGGGGTCAGGTGTGAAAACATATGGCCTCATATGGAGTTTAAGTCTGTTTTAGTAGCTTATGTAATGTTGTTGCACTTGGAGACCTAAAAAGGCAACATTTGGGGCCTGGGCAATAAACATAAGATTTGTGTGAGTTAGAGCAAAAATACTGGAGAGAGAAGGATTTGAAACATGGATGAAGATGTAAACCTTTTCTTGGCACAATGTGACTGTAAACTAACAACAAACAACTGGACTCAGCTAATGACAAAGCAGAGTGCTTGAGTTTTCTTTTTGGACCCACATTTAGTCCACAATTGTTTCCAGGCTCCATCCATCCCTCCCACATGTTACGCAGGCTCCTTTAGATCTCTGTCAGTCATCCAGTGGCCCGTCCCATACAAGGATGGCGTCATAACTTTACATTCATGCAGCTATAGCAGGAAGAGGCATACCATGTCAGAGCTAATCAAAGCTGTACAGACTGGAGAGTAGACATTTGGATATGCTTAGGACCTCAGGGAGAAAAGCCCAGTGTTAGCATGTGAGGGTCAGAAGAATTCAATCACACTAATGACTTATAGGTGAACCATAGCACCAGAACAGTTACAGTTTTTAGAACCGGACAGATTGCTTACAGAAGGTTCCCATGAGCTCATCGTGTTAAGAAGATTTATACTGGCTTACATGTTTATATTAGTAATACACTAGTAACATTTTAGGGACCATTGGGGACCAAGGTGTCAACATTGTCTCTTTCTCTGACCTGGAGCGGTTTGCGTTCTCAATCCACTTTTGTCAAACTAGAGCGCTAGAAACGCATCTCCCCCTCGCCTGTAGAGGCGCTGCGTTACAGAAGCACACAGGGAAACAGCGTGGAAGAGACTCGACTTATTTGTTGGCCTTTGCCTGATCTGCGTCACATCTAAACAAATGTGGAGCGGGACTGCGACGCTGTTGGACTTTATGGATCCAGGCGACAGCCGAATCGTTGGAGCGCGGACTATGTGCTTTCATTATGAGGTGAGGAGACAAGAGACAAGTACAAGCCAGGCGAATGCCACGGACTGCCCGGAAAGCCCCGAGCAAAGACAAACATAACAAAAAATATCGACTGTTTGAGTAAAACAGGCTCTGTTATTTTTGTAAACAATCCCTGACAACTTGTTACTTTCATTAGTTTTTTGCATGGCATTTGTCCCGTTATTTCGACAGACTATAAGGGCCAACCCAAATAAAAAAATTGCGGGGCACTACGAGAATAAACTTGTAAATCAACGTGAATAAACTTGTAAATTAACGAGAATAAAGTCGTAGTCAAAATGGCTTGGATGAGTTAAAAGTGAACACAAACGCCCACAATAGATATCAAACTTTATAATGCGGGCCTTTTAGACATCACAAACAATCATTTCCCCCGTGCAGTGCCCCCATGTCCTTCTGGTTAAGGGCCTGCGTGCGGAGCTCAGCTCCTGGGCACTGGGCAGTACGACCAAGCTCAGAGCCACAGCCGCAGGTGAGGGAGTTTTTGCCAATAATCTGCTCCCTCGACTTCGGCCGCTTCATCCTTCTAAACTTTGTATAAAGTCACCGTTCAAATGAGTTATTTGTGTGCATAGGTTTTACAACACAGCACTACGGGCTTGCGGAGCCGTGTGCACTGCACAGCAGTGCTCCAGACCCCGTACTGCGGGCCTGGGGACGTTAGGGACGAGTGGACTCTGTGTATTGGACTAACTTATAAACATTTGGAGACAAACAGTGTGCAGTCAGAGGATGCTCTTAGTCCTCTGGGGAGCATGGAACTTCATTTGTGTTCTTTTTTGGTGTTGGGTGCATCCGTGTTGTTGGAGCTGCGCTCATGCATGGCCATGTGAGCACTATGTCTTTATTAGCTATAGTATCCCCTCATTGTAGTTATCAGCCTTGGCTACATGGGTGTGTTAGGCTGTAGTTGTGTTACTCGGCTGTAAGAGGTGGAATGGCTTGTATGGATGATGCAGTGTGCGTAAAACACGCTAACAAACATGAACACAATTGGTTCCATCCATCTTCTTCCGCTTGGACAATTGGTGTATACCCCAAAACATGATCACCACCAACCACCACTATGCTGTCCAGTGTGGGCTGGTGTTTCACCAAGTTTGTCCAAGGGATGCCAAAAAGTTTAGAATTGGTGCGTAAAACTGAGGCTTCCCAGTGCACACGGCTCCTCGGGCCGCTACAGGGGCCGTAGTAACATCCACAATGAGCTCGTAAGAACAGTGAATGTGCACAAAGTTCCACGTAGAGAAACAAAGCAATAGAGAAGCAGAGCATGTGTGAATATAACACCGAGGCTCCTCCACCTGTCTGCGGGCGGCTGTGGCACGGAGCACGGCTGGTCCACATGGCTACGCCATGGAGAAAGTACAGTTTGTGAATGATGCGTAACAGGAAAGGTGCTGCTAAACTGCAGTGGCGATCTGTCTTGCTTTTATGTAGTTCTAAGCTGTTTACTTCTGTCACAGTATTTATCCTGATGATGCAATATAGAGATAAATAATAACAAAACATGCAATAAGATTTACCAAATAGAATTGTTGAACCAGTAAAGTGAAGCAAAGTAACAACTAGCAACATCGTCCATTGCGCTACATTGATATTTAAAAGGTCCACAATGCTTTGCCTGGGACAATGTGGCATTAAACATTAGGATTGTCTCCATGAGGATGTTGTTGCCACCAGTAATATTAGTGCACCTTTAAGTGTGTCGCAGTGTCGTGAGTTCAAATCCCGACTCCCACAATGTACTGCATGTCCTCCCTTCTCTCTTATTCCCCAATTCACCTTTCCTGTCTAATAAAAACATATGTTCAAATAAGAATTGTGAGTATTGGGCACTTTATTCATTTGAATAGTGAATTTTCCCCCAAAACAGCTTAAAATAAGACAAACTTGTCTCAGAGTATTTTCCAGATCTTAGTTCCTGCTACAGCCCTACACACAAAGTCTACTGCACTGAAGTATTCACATAGTCAGCAGTGAGTGGCTTCTTAGGGAGCTGAAATGTTAAGTGGTCCTTCGATGCCTAATTAAGCCAAAGTCAAGTGCGAAGGGCTCCTGCTGGAGGTCTGCCATGTCCCTCATGAATACAAGTCACAAAGTCAGGCCTCTTTTGTGAAACAGTAGTGGTTTGTGAAGTTATGAATGCTGTTTGGCTGACCTTCCAGGATGGTGAGGTTCTTGAAAGCCATGGAGTGCTCCCAGTCCTTCAGCCGGAGGTCCTCCGTGATTGTGTTTAAAATCTCCATCTCCGCCCTGAGCTGGGCCTCTGTGTGTACGTGCGTCACCCATAAACTGCTGGTGTCCTCTGTTATGTTACTAATCTGAATCTGGAAATGTAAAAGAATAAAGAAAATCATTTTAGCCACAATATTTTGAACTGAATAATCAAAAACGTCTTATACCAAATAATAATAATAATAATAATAATAATAACAATAATAAAAAGATGTTTCACTATTGTTGGACATTACATATTTACTGAACAATAATAATAAAGATGTCACTATTATCAATGTAATTCTATTAATGATTTATTCCTGGATAGGGTGGTAGTAGCACTTGCACTTCATCTTTTTGCAGATGGGCCCACATTGATCTTAAAGTTTTTGTAAATATCCTTTAGTTTGTATTATTACAGAAGCTTAAAATAGCTTCTAATGCATTCAGAATGCTGCTGAAGTAGCCCAGGTCCAGCAGTGCCAGTCTCCTGTTCTGTCAGGCTCAAGTGAACACTTTCAGGCTTTTATGAGAACTCAGATGAATTTATACATCAGAGTTCTCATAAAAGCCTAAATTACTCTGTGAATTCTGTTGTGGCGATGCTGGTGGATCCCAGGTGTAGTGCTGTACCAGTCCTCTTTATAGAAACACCGGTACAGCAGTCTTTTTTGTTTGTAATGTTGTTGTCTGTCTTGTGTGTCAGACACTGAGTCTGGAAATAAATAAATAATTAACTTGAAAAGAAAATGTGCTGCACATCATGGGAAAAAAACTATTTTACATAGCTACAAATCCCAAGTACTAATGTAGTCCTATTTTGTACACAGGTAACACACAATATTGGGTCTATAATGGTATAAACGATATTATCCCTTGAAAACAGTGTTTAAATCAGAGTGCCCTGACATACCTGAAGGTCCTGTATCTTTAAGTGATGCATGCTGATGTCATTAGTGAAGGTGTGATTGACAGCTCCCACCATCCAGTTCACCTCGTCCATTTTCTCCCTCAAACTGCTGATGTGTCCTGAGGTTTCCCTGTAAGACACAACACAATTCATAATTCACTGCTACCAGCTGTATTCATAACAAACTACGCACGCCGTAGTCTCAGCTGGTACCTGAGTTGTGAGTCCTGGTCTCGGAGCCAGGACGAGGCGCGGGACACTTGGGCAGATAAACTGGTGAGGTTTCGTCCAGCGGAGTTGCTCAGAGAGGAGAGCCTGTCGTCCAGCTGCACCAGGTAACCCTCAGACTGAAGGGAGTGAGCCTGCATGCTCCTCAGCTCCATCTCTAGGCCCTGATACGGACAAGACAACCCGAGGTAAACAAGTGGGACATGATAAATACAGACGACTAATTTCACGAATCATGGATCTGTTGATTGCTTATTTAAATACACCTCTTTTGAAGGAACTGTTGATGCAATATTGGGCTCTACAAACCAAACTGGCTTACAATTGCAAACAAGAAGAGCAGCACGATTAATCACAATTTGAATGGAAGCAATTAGCCAATCACAAAGCTGCAATGTTTCCTCCATAAACAACAAAATATCTTCTTATTCTGCAAAAAAAGAAAAAAAAAAACACCCTGCTAACACTGTAGTTTAGATCTGTTAAAACATTTTAGTAGTTTATTCAAGCTTAAAAGCCTTTTTTGTCAATTCTCCTGGATCCTTTCAGAATGTGAACTTTGAACAGAATTCTATTACTAAAACAAATAATCAAATAATCTATCGCAATAGTTGCTAGAAAAATTGCAATTTGATATTTATTACCAAATTGGGCGCTCCACTGGGGATTTTGGTCAAATTTAGAGCAAGCTTCACCACACAATTACATTGATTCCACATGAATACACACTTTAGAGATAAAATGATGTTGGACAAGACATAATATATGAGCTTTCAGCAGGTCACAATAGGAAGCGTACAAGTTTGATACTTTCACATAGTAGAGAGTATACAGTAATAACACTATAAACTACAATCTTGCCATGAGGTTCAGAATGATAAAAAATGAGGACCGTTGCCATAGCAATAAACAATTTAAAACGAAATATCCCATCTTTTGAATTGTGAAAAGTCCTAAAAAGTTTTCTTTAACAAGAAGCTGAAACCCAAATGTTTAATCTCAACTACAGGAGATGGAGGGAACACTTTGTCTGACCACTGCAGTCTCATTCAAGAAACACATTAAAACCTAAACTTAAACCTAAACCTAAACTAAAAGAGTTTGACTTTTTCTTAATTTATTCTTTTCTGTCCACCATCCAAATGATCAATCTGCTGGGCATTTAAAACATGAAAAGAAAGCTGTAACCCACTTATTTCCAGTCAAATCAAACTGGTATGAAGCAGGTTCGAAAATAAATAATAAAATATACCCTAAAATAAATTATAAATAAATAAACAGGCCTTTCATATGTAATTGACTTTAATATGATAATTGTCCACAAATTATCATTATTATCAATCATTCTTGTTAAGATAAGAATTACTTTGTTGTGTAACAACAAGTTGGAACAATAGGACCTGGAAACTGCAATACAGACGCAGAGAAATATTTGTTTTATTTGTTTTGGGCGATTTTCAACATTTGTTGATTAAAAAGGGAGGGGAATCAATAAGGTAAAACTTTTTCCCACTGCCGTCGAGCATGCTCATAATGTGAATGTTTTGTTGTAAAAGGTGAAATGTTGAAATTACGGTATTCATTTTTCTTTGTGAATGCGTACAAGTACTAAATATGTCCATCAAATATGTCCATCAATAAACATAAACTAAACTAAACCAGACAATCCTCCTGGCACCAACTTAACCATTTCACATATTTGATCAAGAATATCTATGTGGGATTTGAAATCTGGTTTTTTGTCTGTGCAGAGCTTGTGAACTGACATCCAATGCCAAAACTACTGAGTCTCAACTTCAGTTCAGTTCAGTCACATTTTGAAGTTGTCAAAACTTGTCAATAAGGTCGTGACTGAAAAGGCTCAGGCAGAAGCAAAGCTTATCAACACCTGCCTAATTTACACTCAAATTTCTCAAAAAAAGAAATATTATGAATAGAAGACAGAAATGTGAAAAAAGAAAGCTATATTAATTTTCATTCACAGACATATTGCTCAATCAGAGACAAAATAACTGCATACTTTTATTTCTGGGTTGACGCTGATCCAAAACTGAACCTCTGCAAAGGCTACTCCTGATACTTTTCTTAGCTCTCTGTGAAGTAAATTTGCACCAATCCCACAATTCATAGCTTCACAAAGAGTCTAGACAATTGTTTGTGCTCCAAAGGGTCTACAAACAGCTTCAATGTGAATTGGGGCTCATTTTAGTCCGGCGTTTTAGGTAAAATAGGCCCCTAAGCAGAGATGTCAACATTTCAGTAATTTTAAGGCTTCATGTTTCACCTTCATAAGTATGTCCAGCCTCTGTAGCCAATCGCTGTGATTCTGGAAAAGGTTCTCGAGTTTCCAGATGTTCTCCAGAAGGTCGCTCTCTGTGGAGGAGTCGCCCATAGTCTGCTGCACCACCGGGGGGCGCTCCGACATCCGTGTCACATTCTCCGTGACCAAACCCTGCCTCTGCGATGACACCTGGGACCTGGAAACTGCAATACAGACACAGAGAAATATTAGTTTTATTTGTTTTGGGTGATTTCTGTTCTCTACATTTCCGAAGACCACTAACACTCATTTATCACTGCCACTTTCAGACAAGCCCAGAATATAATGCTAAACAGATGGTGATTGGCAAAGTGCAATGTTTTCACGACCAAAACCTTTATGAGTAAGAATCTGTATAAAAAGTTGGCTGTTACTGTTGGGCTTTCGGCATAATAAAAAAAAACAACAACAACAAAAGCATAACAGCATTTTTCTCCTGGCATGATTTTATTAGACGACAAAGTATAAAAAACTTGGATACATTAGACATAGTTTTTATCACACATAAAGAAAGAGCTGCAACAACAACATGGTTTAATGTTTTAGATGGCAAAGATGTGTGTTGGAATTAGAAGATCTAACCAATAAAACTACCACTTTAGTTGTAACATCACTAGCAGTGTCTCCATATAAAATGTTAGCGTCTCAATTACTGGGAAGAAACATTGCAATTTGACAGTTATTCACTATTCCTTTTTTACTCCATAACCAACAACGAAGAATGAAAAAACTGTATTCATCTTAATATCGCGATACTTGGAATCATGATACTGGTGTCGATATAATCGTCCAATACTATTATTATTGACGTAATACATACGGTCATACATACAGTTTCCGGATTAACTGTATTAATGAGCCAAACTTTCACTTAGTATCAATATTTTCACAGAGAATCATTCATTTATCAATACCAGAAAGTGTGTCTTTTATGACTCATCAAAACAAAGTAATTGTTTTAATTTTGTGAAATACCAAAGTCAAAGAAAAGTCACAATACACTGTCCTTGTTATCAGTAGATATATATATATATATATATATATATATATACACACACACACACACACACACACACACACACACACACACACACACATATATACATACATATACACACATATATACATATACACACATATATACATATATACACTATACACGGGGAACACTAGTGTGACTTGAGATATTTCCCGGTTTGCCTCTTTCATTTAAGTCAATTCACACATGACTTTAATTGAATAATTTTGTGTTTAGAGCGTTCCGAGCAACTCCTGAACGGGTTGAAAACAAAACATTCATCTTTGCCAAATGCAAAGAGCCAAACACTGACAGGGGCAAGGGAAATATTTGAACTTGATTGTTTTTGGCACATTTCTTTTCTAAATGGTGTAAGTTGATATTGTTTTAGTGGGGCTTGTGCAGCAGAATCTTTTTAACCAAAACAGGTTGGACAACACTGGTCTACAAGATTACCATTGCTCCTGTATGTTAAAGTTAATATGAACATAACAAAACAAGGAAGGTTTTCACCTTGCATGCACTTTTTAGGTTTACTTTTTTTGGAGTATAGATTGTTTAATAGAGATATAGATTAAATAACTTACTACTCTAAATTATTAAAAATTATTATTTTATTATACATTTTTAGAGATCTTATGATTGTACTATGACCTGAAAAATCATAACAACCAATTAACAAATAATTGTGATATCCCAAAACACCACCAATAGTGTTTACTGACCGCTATGTCCTGAACCCTCTATTCTTGGCCTTGTTCGTGGCATGAAGACCAAAACTCTTCTCTTAAGCGTGGCTAATGAGAAAAAGCCTTGCCGTTTCATGTTCTGTTAGCAGCCTGTTGCATGGTTACGGCTCCAGCCTGAGAGATATTTTGAAACACAATCTCCCGCATTACGACATGACGACATACTCTGGGCAGGCGGAGAAGAAAGGCATTATGGGAACAGAGATTTTATCACATCACAGCCTCTTTCTAGAAGAGTCATTTTATTTCCAGTCTAACCACATTTACGCTGGCCTGCAAAAGACTGATGTTGTTTGTTTTCGAAACATCTACCCGATTATACTGTTATTTTATTACTTTCTAAAGCTTGTATTTTTAACTCTTTGGAGCAGTTAGATAAGTTTACTGTAGAACCTTCCAGGCAAAATAATAACCTCTTCACAAGAATACTTCAAGTGCACCTTTAAAAAACTGTATTATTTTGACGTACAGCTGCTTTTTGGCTGCTCTGCCCACCTCTGCATGGGAACAGAAAGGGTCCCACAGTCTCACATTCCTCCTGATGCCCCGGACAGAGACTCATTATGGAGTAATGTTTCTGTTTTCAAATTCAGGAGAATCTCAAAGTCTGTGCGAGCTCAGACCAAAGCCAAGAAATGAGAACACGATCGTCAGCGCGAAGCTTCGAAACCGCACATTAAGAACAAGCGTCTGTATTCCAGTTCATTACGAGTGTTAGTTTAAATGATCTAAAAAAACAAAACAAGCCAAGATCAGCCCACTGCAAAGAAAGATGAATTGCCAAATATGATAGTCTACAGAGAAGGTCAACATCTGAACACAAGCAAAATACTCTCACTTCAAAGCAAAAACACTTTTAACACACATAAATGTATTGACACAAATGATTGCATGCAGTTATTTGTGGCATTTTTAAGCTACTAGGGCTGTAAATAAATGTATACCCCAGATACTAATCAATACTAATACTAGAATGAAAACTAGACACTCATTAATACACAATTAATAAGTGTAGATACTGAAAAAAAAACAAAAAAAAACATCTATACCAGAACTAGTACAAGATCAGATCACATGGTAATAATAGAGAAATCACATTATTTCTGGTATCAAACTCGATTTTAAAAAAATGTTTGTATCATGATAGCACTACAAGCTATTACTATGACACTACTGCCCCTGTTACTTTAAATTGTGAACTTTTAGGACCAAAGAGTAAAGTGGGATAACAACCTGAGGATAAGAGGACAACAGCATGAGGCGTGGAGAAGTTTGCCTGCTGTTTAGTGCAGAACATTGGTGATTTATGGTCTGTCTTTAGTGGGGAAGTTGTTGAGATGAGTTGTTGGTCCGCTTGGTCTTGGCAGAACAATTCACTGGCACATTTAACAAGGCTGTAAAAAGGACAGCCAGTGCCATATTTCCAGCAGATATTTCCTTAGCTGGCCTTGTGAATCACCCATGGTTCAACTGGGGTGAAGAAGTGAAGAGGCCAGGTTTGTGTTGTGTGGCACTTTTATTCATGGGCAGAGAGATGGGAAAACTTGTTTAATTTCATCAGCAAAACATGTTTGTACATTCAAATAGGTGTTTGTTATGGGACTTTTTGTTGTTGTTGTTTTTTTAAAAATAGATTTTCTGACTGGCCAGCATCTACACATCAAAATCAAACAAATACATAAAATAATAGGGTAGAGAAAAATGGCATTCGTTTTAGGGATGGGATGATAATGGGTCACGATTTCGGTTTAGAGGGGCAAAAACAAATAGTTTTTCTGTTAATTTGCATTAAATTACAATATGCATTAATGTAGTCTACAGGCATTGTTGTTTTTTATTTGGTTTTGCATATAGCCCTGAATTTGTAATCATTGATAATAACAATTGTCTCATGGGGGCATATGTGTTTATGACATACAGTTACCATCAGGCTTTTATTTTGTGCATTTTACTATAAGTCTGTGCTGACTCTGTGCCTCATCCCCGCAGCAGCCCCTCCTCCTCCTCTCTGCTCCTGATAAAAGAACACACACAGCTCTACTCTCCTCTGTTTTACTACCAAATCATAAAGGTGTTGTTTTCTACGGAAAATTTGGAAGATAAAAGACTATATTTTTGCCACGTGTGCATTGCGAGAGCCTTTAATTACTGACACGTAAAGCCAATCCTGGGTCAATTTACGTTTGATAAAAAAGTGACAGAAAGATAAAACCTTCTGGCAGAATATGTCTGCTGTTTGTTTACTTCCTCTGTCTGCGGAAGGACGGCAGGGTTTGACGCTTCTACTGCGCCAAAATGACAACACGAGCGCACGGAGAGACCCGTGAGAATCGAACCCAACAGGTCAGATCGAACCACCAGCATCGAACGGATACAATTCCATCTCATCTTCCCATTCCTAAATTAGTTTGTATTTGAACAGGTTTCAAATGGTCTAAACTTGTGGAACACATGACTTTAAAAAGTGTGTTTTTTAAATTGGGGTTTCAAAATTGGTTGCCTTTTTAAAATGTCAATAAAAAATATATATAATATATATATTTTATCATTCTGTTTCCAGCATTTACTTATTTTCTTTCATCTACAACGCACCCTGCAACACTACGCTGCACATATTCTGATCAAAAATGAATATCTTCTAATATGTTTTTGAGTATAACGATATTCAACAGTTAGTGTGTTTAGCGTTGTATTTGTTGTTTGCTGTATTTCTTGAAACCGGGTTATGACATTCACATTTTCCCACATTGTCACAAGAAGCCCAGGTTTCATGTAAAGTAATTTTCGCCCAAGTTTAATTTTGCTCAGACATTTTGTAAGACGCCAAGAATGCTGCTAATACTCCTCCTGGTGTGAAGCCTTGTGATACTAACACCTACTGCAATGTGTGGCACCATAACACAACAGGAAGTCCAAATCTAATATATGATCTCAAAAGTACATGGCCCTCAGACAAAAGAGCTGAAATGTTGACGCTTGAGACCACTTTTTCCCAGGCGTCAAATTCGCGCCGTTTGTACATGTGTGAGCTAGTCTCCTGAGCGCAGTTCGGACCTGACATCTGGACTGAAGGCTGGTGTTAATGCAATTTCACAATACAGCCCCAAATTTGGTCAATGTTGTAGAGAAACCGCACAGTGGTTGGCCTTGTTAGAGGTGCTGAGTGACATTTATCATCTGCTGTTTTAGAGTGCGATGTGCTCCGATAGTTCAGACAAACCCGCAACAGGCAATGAGAACAGTTAATCTTATAATAAAGGTCTGCCCTTTATATGGATAATAGATAATAGGACAATTGCATGCACCAGTTTGGAGGCATAGAAAGCTGGTGAAGGGTTTTGCTGAACGACTAAACAGCAGTGGGATTGAGGCAATAGGATATGAACAGCAATAATGGGTGTTGAACTGTCAAACCCTCTGTAACTGGTCATACCAACACACTTCTATTAGAATTACCTAATATTTTCTATCATTCTATCAGCTCTTAAACATGCCTACTGTCTGTAAAAGATTATGGTTTGATAGTAGCGTTTGTATTAAATTAGGTAAAGGTAAAAAAACTACACTACAAACCAAACATTTTAGCTCGGTCAAATGAGTACTAACTAACAATAGTAAATGTGTCTGACTCAAACTGCACTCACGGAGTTAATGGAAAACCAACTATTTATACAGCAAAGTACTACAAAATGGTGTGTTTATATGTAAAAACGACAGATTAAACTCATAATTCACAGATAGTTCACCCCATGCTTTCTCTTATATATCATTTTGGTCATTTTGGTCAACCAAGACACCATAGACCGATTAATCGACTAAACGACCAAGGACCTACAGCTCTAACTATAGGTCTGACAAAATCATTTTAGTTTAGCAACATGGGAAAGTCATTGTGTCGTTTCCCTATTATTTCTGTTTATTTTAAACTAAAATAAACACAGACGGACACATGGAGGACTCATTCCAAACGGATTACAGTTGAATTAACAATCCATGGTTTTGTGGGACACTTTATCCAATCACGTATCAAAATACTGGGACAACAGCTGTCTGTGTGTGTGCTGCCATGGGAAACAGTTCATGCATATACTATAGTTTGTTGCTGGCACATTATTGAAGCTCAATGAATCAATATAACACCTAGAATTAGGCCAGAAAAATACTACGGTAAACTGATAATATTGAAACTACTTGTCGGTGTCCCTCATTCGTCCAGGAGTGTTCCATTGTAGAAAAAGATTCAGTTGTAGTCATCTAGACTCTGTTTTAGAAAAACAAAAGGTTACTTAGAGTCATTCTCAATCTGTGAAACAAGTCTGAGAACTCATGTTTATATTCTACTCTCACATTAACTTTAAAGCAAGAAAAGCCCATTAACCCTTTTGTAAATGTATATTGTTTAAAACCATGAGCTGCATGAAAACGGCAGAATGAAACAGTAAAGAGAGCTGGAGTGTATAATATTTAGTTATAGAAGTTCCTTAGAATTTTACCATATGGAAAAAAAGAAATTGGGAATACATTTAAAAAAAAAAAAGTTTTTAATAATATTGTTTATAAACTAAATATACAAATTTATTATTTGTGCCTATTCCTGTTTTTGGTTTTTTTCAGACTTAAGAATGAATTCCTGGGTTGAAAGATTTGGCATGACAACAAAGGACCGTTGTCATAGCAACAGTACACTTATAATTCAATGGGGAAAGAGTACTCACAAAATCTTAACATTTTGGGAAGGAATAATTTGCCTGAAGCCCGTGAATATCATATGTTTGAGAGACGTTCGGGTGCCCTCAGTAAATTCGAACATATGGTCTAATGATCATGCATTTTCAGGCCAGTGAAGATGCATACATTGCCTTTATAGGTCACTTATTTCCACTACTAGCCTTTGTGTAAAATGTGTGACAAAAGTCAAATGATATGACCAAAACCATTATAAAATGGTTTGTTGAATTTGGAAAATGTGGAAAATTGCAAAGGGATTTATAGATGCCACCGGCCACAGTTTGCAGAGCTACAGGAGCAATTCCACAGAGATTTAACCACTTACTGTATGTGAATGGGGTCAGTGAGCATTAGACCATTTTCCCTGTACATTCAGCGGTGTGGAAGAGAATGTTTTGACAGTCTATGTTGCCTGATCAAATGGATATACCAACATGCTTGAAAACAGGGAGGTCAAAATAAAATCTGACCAAATTTTGCATTTGTCATTGTTTTGATGAACCTCCACACCTTCATTAAGACTTGGAACATTAATATTAGGTTGGTATAACATCAAAATGCTTGAATTTTTAAAATTTATAGTAAAAAGCACTACTTTTTGTTGTTTGGACAAACTTAGCAGAAGAGCCAGAGGGCCAACAAAAATAGGTCTGAGGGCCGCATTTGGCCCCCGGGCCGTAGTTTGGACATGTAGTATGGGCATGACATTTTTGACAATTTTGTTTTTGTGATCTTAATTTGAGGTAAATGGGGAACAGCCAGCCACAAAAAAGATCATTTCAAGTCACTTAAAAGGGCAAAAGTGACATTTACAAAACGATAAACGAGGCAAACAGCTATAAAAGCAAGTTCACGTTAGGCACACATTGTCTCATGGGAGACACGGGCAGCAGAGAGGGGCACAGCAGGGGGTGCATTCCTCTGAGGTCAACACCAAATGTAAGACAAGCCTATACACTAGTTAACCCAAAAACCTTATGTCAGCATGTTACATTAATATACATTAATAGCCTATATTTTGAGATGACATCAAACCTCCCATTATACGTATATAATGCATTATATGTATGCATTTAATTTAGCTTTTTATTGTTTATTTATAACGGTCTAACTGTTTTTCCAAATGTTTGAAAGGCACAATGACCAAAGGGGGATGATTTAGGGATTAGCACATTCATAATGTCCTCCTGTTCCATAATTTTGCCATGTTGACAATGTGGCACCTCCTTCTCTCTTGCATCCATGGAAGTTAATCTCTAGGTTAAGGCATGACGTGTGTACTTTGCAGTTGCCTTGGTTTACAAAATGTTCTCTATTAAAGAGCTGTTGCCACATCATTACGTCTAAAGGTCGTGAGTCTGTGGAGATTCAGTGGTTAAAGCATTTACCTTTGAGCTAGAACAGGGTTCCTAGTTCACAAACAGGTTTTTGTTTAAGAGAAACATTTAATTTGGCCAAAGAAGCAGTAGATCATACAGTGAAATGGAAAAATAAATAAAATAAATAAATTATCATAGTTCATTGGTAAATACTATATTTAAGCTTTCAAGTTCACATTGCAAAAAAATCATTCCCAAATATATGAAATGTGACTGAATCCTGGGTTGATAAGATTTACGGCGAGGTCTCATATTGAAAATGCTCCTTTTTTTTAAAAGATAAATATATGCGCAATTGATGTTTAATGCCATGCCATGGAAGATTTCAGGCAAAGAAAAAACACCTTCATGGAAAGTGGTAGATAACAGAATAACGAAAAAGAAATAAGTACATATGTATATTGTGATGAACTTAAGGAGATATGTATGATTTCCCATAATGATTTGGGGGTTACATTGTCTTGGACACATGTTTACTGGCACTTTACCAAACCAGGACCACCTCCATAATATTAAGACTAGACTGGTTTTGGCTGGTCAGTTTGACTCTCTGTGTGGCACAAACATTGAAGAGATTCAATATATTCAATACCACTGGCAATAAAACCCTGAACCAATCAATCTAACATTTGTTGTGGCACTTTCCTAAAGTAGCAAACCCTATAAACGCAACAGTATTACTCAAAATCTGTACTCAGGGAAAAGTACTTCTACATCAAATAATATTCCACAAGTTTTGCAGCACAGTAATATTCCTATAAACTACTCTATATTACAACTACAACAACAAGCAACTAGAGGAAATGTTGTCCTGGCAAGGCAGTGGTGACAGCATGAGTGACTGGTGGTGGTCGGAGGGGATGGGTCAGATTGGCAGCCTCACTTCTGTCAGTCTGCCCCAGGGCAGCTGTGGCTATAATAGTAGTTTACCACCACCGACTGTGGAGTGAATGAATAAAGCGCTATAAAGTGCTTTGGGTGTCATGAAAGGTGGTATATAAATACAATCATGAATTAACTACTCAAGATTACGTTTACGTTTAGAAGAGTATGTACCAATTGTTTGTAAAAAATATTCTCCACCTCAATCACTGAGGATTGAAGAGAAAAACTTTGTGGCTCTTTGCCCTCTTGACCTCCTCATGCATTTTCAGTTTAAAGGAACAGGCGGGTTAAGCAGCTAACAGATAAAACCACTTCATCCAGAATAATGTGTTGGAGACAGCTCCATAAAACAAGTCCAAGCCCAACAAAGCCCAGAGGATATCAAGAAAGAGAGGGTGAGATGAATTATTGGTCTTTTGGAGAAAAAAGATGACTTGGAGTGAATCTTTTAAGAAATGTGTTTTTGCATTCCCATACTGGAAGAAAAAAAGTAACATTTGTGTGTGTTTGAAAGTGCATAGAAGATAGAAGACGTGTTAATTTATCTTGTTATGACAGAAAGCAATGCTACAGCAAAAGAGTTCCCTGTGTCTCTGCGCCGTTGGCGAGGAGAAGTGTCTGGCCGAAGGAAACAAAGGTCATATGTGGTAGTATCAAAACCATATCAAGACAAAGGATATACTTTTTGTTCCAAGTCTTCCAATTATCTGAAACATGACCTTATATATAATCACTTAATATAAACAAGCAGCACAGCTCATATGGCAGAAATTAATAAACATTTTGAAAGTTATTTTGGAAAGTCACAACAACTGAAAAGAATTGGGAAATATAAGTTACTGTTTTTGCATTGGGTTCTATACCAAAGACACATGTTTGGTTGTGAAGGTCGTGAACCCACCCAAGGCTCAAAGCGGGTGAATGACAATCCCCAACAACCATGGACATGGTATAACACATGAGGTCATTTCAAATTATCGACTGTATATTATGGTTAGTATAATGTAAATGTTTGAGTCGTAACATTATGGAGCCAAGCTGACGTGCCAACAAAGGATCCGAGCCAATTTATTAAAACAGCCCAGATTGAAAAAGAAACATATATACTTGTGTGTATGAAATCCTGTTTTATCTCTGCCATGACAAACATTATGTCATAAACACATTTTTGATTCATCTAATTCTTTGTTCTACGAGACAAGATATGACCCAGCTACAAACCGGTTTGAGGATTTAACCCCAGGATTTCCCATGTGCAGGCTGGTCAGAGAGAGGAGCCTAATAGAGTGTCCTTGTGTCACGATACTAAAGGCTCAATATTTGATAACACATTGATAATAAAACAATACTCTTAGACAATAGACTGAAATTTTCAACACAAAATAATGGTACTTTGTTCTATCATGTTGTCTTATAGTAGTTCTGATAAAGCTCAAGATCGCTGTAGAAATTGTTCAGGAAAGGTAAAGGTCTGTCCTGTTTTGGGTACTTGCCTAAATAAATAAGTCAGTTGATTAGACTACTGTAACGGCCTGCTCACTGGCCTCTCCAAACGATCTGTAAAACAGCTGCAGTACATCCAGGACACTGCTGCTCGGGTCCTGACTAGAACCAGGAAGTACGATCACATTAGTCCTGTGCTCAGGTCTCTTCACTGGCTTCAGGCTCAGAGAATAGACTTCAAAGCAGCTCTGTCTCTTGTCTCTTGTTCTTGTCTCTCCATGGCCTAGCACCAAAGTACATCTCGGCATTGTTAGTGCCATATGAACCATCTCGGACTCTGAGGACCTCAGGGACCGGCCTCCTGCTGGTGCCCAGAGTCAGGACTAAACATAGGGAATCTGCGTTTCAGTTTTATGCTGCTAAAATAAGGCCTCTACTCTGACAATGAACACATCTAGACTAAAACAGTTCTGTTTAGCTGTGCATATATGCCTGAAAGGATTTTATCTCCACTCTATATATATACTCCAGTATACATTTTATAATGGTTATTTATGTCTGTATTGTGATTTGAATGAATATTTTCATGTTTTGTAAAGCACTTTGAACTGCTTTGTGTGCTCTACAAATAAACTTGTCTTGCCTCAGTATCTAGTATCGATACTAGTTAGGATCAATTAGTATCTGATTTTATATACTTCTTTACCTTTGTGCATTTTTAAAATAATATTTATAAAATTTTTAGCATATTTCATAGAATTAGCTACTCTTACTTTGGTGAAACGATCTATTACCAAGAGTCCCCAAAAGAACTTTGGAAAAAAGCATAAATGCCCTTAAAATAAATAAATAAAAGGTTTTAGAAAAAAAGTAATATACTTTTACAAAATGTCTGTTTATAGGTTTTTTGTGAAAATGCAAGTCTCATTTACAATGAAGACCTCATGAAAACAACATATATATGAACTGTTTTGCCAAATTATTATACATTGTGATTTTGATTCAGTTGATTCATCTTCCAGTCTGAATATTGATCATATATGTCTTTCATTTTATTGTGTCTGTTTTCGGCAGTACTTAGGTTGTATTTATGGACCAGGTTACATAATCCTGTCTGTCTCGTGCCTGGATGAAGTGCTACAGGAATGTCCAGATGAGGTGATGAAGGCAGTGTTAGACGTGGTTTTGTTGAAGTTCTGGCCGTGGGCAGGGATCAAAGTGGCTCCCAGACTGAGAGAGTGTCTGTGAGTGCACAAAGGCTCTACCTGTTTTGTGTCCGCATTAGGAGGATGTGTGGGATTGAAATGAGCACATCAGATGACTTTATTACAGGCAGGACATTCACTTAGCTTGAGTTTTATTCCTGTCTAGTCTAGTTTGTGAAAACGTAGCAAAACCTGTGTGTTTTTCTGAGCCGACACTAGCAATTTGTGGTGCGTGCTGCTATTGATTTATATAAATATTAAAAAACAACGACAACAAAACTTTGAGATCTAAAAAGACAGATTTCAATCGTAGGTGCTATCTAATATTAGTAGACCATGCAGAGAAATATCAGATTAATAAACAAAAAAAAAACACAAACTTCTGACCCAACTTTGTCCCAGAGTGTTTTGGTGTGTGTTAAGGATGTCATGTTTGCCCTAGAGCGGCTGTGGCTGTTGAGATACATACCTCACAACAAAATGACAGCAAAAAGTGAAAATTAAAGAGTTTTGTGAAGCACTTTGGATGTATGAATCTAGATGGTACACGCTATAGCCTGACTGCATGCATAGCACACATTAGAGAACTATCATTAACTTTAAATAAAGCAAGTAAAGACTTTAAAATTGTGGCACTCATTCTCCCTTTTCTTGATTACTTGAGCAGACTTTCATTGCATGCCATGAGACTGTATTTCACGGCTTCTTTACATGGTTTTGTGCTGATCCCTGGTGTGAGAGCATGTGTGCATGTTGTTGCTTAATTACCGTAGCTCATAAATGCACAGTAACGTATAAAAGACTACTTCAGGCGCCTGCTGTAACCCTGCGCACCGTCTAAAGGTTTAACACACTCTTTTACGGCACATGTATTACATTAGTGTTTATGTTTACACACAGACCTGCTGAAAGAGCTGCATCTCCAAGTTCAGCTGGAGCTCTGTGACCTAATTTAGCCCAAGTCTGTTTGCAGGTTATTCTTACATAACACCAGCCTGCCAAACTACAATAGATTACAATGGATTGTAGTTTTGTGAAACA
Organism: Chaenogobius annularis; assembly: GCA_015082035.1. Lineage (NCBI taxonomy): Eukaryota > Metazoa > Chordata > Actinopteri > Gobiiformes > Gobiidae > Chaenogobius > Chaenogobius annularis. The sequence continues at coordinate 1,027,031 of BJKM01000127.1, read as the reverse complement.
ATGTTGTAATTATCTCTTAATATAGGCCTATTTATTTGTTAAACGTTAGTGGTTCTCAAACTTTTCACACCAAGAACCATCTAAGAAAATATTTGGCCTTCCAAATACCACCAGATCTAAACCAGGTCTAAATCAGGACTATTCCAGGTCTAAACTAGAGCTAAACTATATCTATAATAGAACTACACAATTGCTATATTCTAAGGACTAAAGACTAAGACAAAAATAGGGATTAAATTGCTACTAAATTCAGCAATAGACACAATTTTACACTCCACATGAGGTTTTCAAGTTTTAATAAGTTTTGGATTCTTATAGTCGCAGACCTGTAGTTTTGACATGTTTCAGCTGCACTCTGCTGCCTTCCTCGGAGGTGTCACTGGTGTTACTATTGTGTGTCTTTGGTGCCGTCTTCCAGCTTGGAGCAGTAGGACGGCAGTGCCATCCGCAAGTCCGAATTCATCAGAACTGTATTCCCGGCATGAGACAGTTGATATGCCCCCTCATCCCGAAACAGTCCAGTGGGTGCGTTTCCGTATCTCAATGACTGCCCTGATCCAACGCTGCAACACTTGTTTTTCTTTGTGCCTACGACCTCAGTGTTGTCGCACCCATGAGTGCTTGGAGTATCAGTCCTATTGTTTCAAGTTGGAAGACAGCGGCAAAATCTATTCAAATCAGCTGACACGACACGTCGCAGTAATGTCACATGCCATTTCTGAGGATGGCAGCAGAGTGCAGCCCGAAACATGTCACGGTATGACACAAAGTCTGATTATAACAATTGCAAACCACTTAACAATTCCATTGGCATCATATAGACCACAGCAGAGAAGGTGTTCGGTTCTGTAAATATTTGGAATTGTGTCAACTCCTGTGAACTTTAGGTCTGATACATGGTCAGATCATAGAGATTCTTATCACTTCTGAGGGCTTTTACCAGTACTCCCCCACAGTTGCCCCTCTTTTAGTCTTTTAGGTGGATGTAGAAATCAGAACGCCAGGGGAAAATGGCTGACAGAGAATCTTCCCACAGAAAAGCTGCAGGTGGGCCGAGAACCTTCTTGTTTTGAAGCGATCAGAGTTCACTCCAGCCACACAGGGTTAGAAGCTACACATGGGCATCTGGTCCAATTAACCCTGACATGTGAATGCACTTGCTCACATGTGGTGCAGAGAATCCCTCTCTTTCTCTCTCTGTGTATGGTGACCTCCTGTGGTGAAAGCTGGCCCTCCTCCAGATTCTCTGACCACACAAACTCATTATGAAGGGCTTCAGCTTCTCACTGCCTCCGAGGTCTCACTGGAGCCAGGACTCTGTGGGACAGGCGTGTTTTTAATGTATGTTTAGCATATTTATCTGTCTAAAATGTTAGGTGGATAGGGCAAAGTCTATCAGATACCTTGTGAGGTTTAGTTTTGTTTATGCCGGACAAGTATGTGGGAATAAAAGGCACTGTTCTGTCTAGTTCATTTTGAAACTGTTTGCAGCAGTCCAAACTTGTTCCCCACTTCTCTAATGCATTCCCAGTATTCTACATATTTGCCGTGATGAGTTTATAAGATCGTTTCACAACTTTCCGAGGTCAGCAGAGTTTTGCCAACACAACAACTAGCAGTGTTCCTGGTTCGCGGCCAATAGAAATGCTTTATAATTAGACTCACATAACACACAGCCGCCTGACACATTAGTGAAAAATGTAATATACACGGTATGACAGGCAATTGATAATTTTTCCCTAATAAGTACTAGTACTTTATTCTAAAAAAAAACAAACAAACAAAAAAACAGCAGAGACAGGGAGCTGCTGGTTTTCTCATAACCTATGGTGCTCGCGAGAAAGGGTACAGTTCATTTAGAAAATACTTTATTCTCAAATTGGAACTCTGTCTTCTGCCTTTGACACATCCTCCATGCAGCTGGAGCGACTTGTCAGACGCAGTGGGCGCTGGGACCCTGACCATCACCATGGATGTTCTTGAGCTAAGCTAGAACTACCTTGCAGGAGGATTAGCCTTTAATGTGTAGAGTTTTAGGTTGATGGGGCTCAGAATTGATCCTGGAAACTTGCTGTGAGCCAAGAATGCAAACCACTCAACAAAGTTACAACATTGTAGGACCAGTAACATATGCTGCTCAGTATGACCGAGACCGATCTGAAACGCCTCAACAGATGGAATCAAAATAGTGAATATTTTTACAAGGGCGTGGTGTAAAGTCAGATTTATCCTTTTCATGTTTTTGAAACACAGACTTAGCACATCTACACATCTGGTCTACATAAAAGAGCAGGTTTTAGATCTTGAATGAGCTCGGATGACCACGGAAAGGCTTAAGTCAACTCGAGTTTTTATGGTTAAGCTAAAATGAGCCTGTATTGCTTATCTCAAGGTGAGGTATGCCCACAACCCAAACACTGTCCCACAGATGCTGCACTTAAAGAATGCGGTCTTCTGTCGCTGCAAAAATCTAGACAAGAAGTTTTGGTAAAAGATTATTTGTATTAAAGGCTTGGCTCTATATTTATTGCCATTTCCTGTACTTAAAAATGATGTCTTGGAAATACCTAAAAGCTTTTGGCATGAAATTTGACAAATGTCTGCACAATTTTGGAAAATCTAATTGCAATTTCTCTGACAAGCATTGTGGTAAGAGTTGCAATGTATGTTTTTCATAGTATCTTCAATCTATTCTGTTCAAAGTGCAAATTTTAAACACGTTCAGGAGTATTGACATTTGAGAGAACACAAATATAAACGGCTAAGCGGAGACAAGCACCATATGCATTTATTCTTTAATGTAAATGAGTATTGTTGTGTTTTCCCCCGTAGACTTTATTGTAAAAGCAGCACTTTGTAAAAAAAATCATACTGCCGCACGCTGCACACTGCTGCATGTAATAATAAAGTCATGTATCTATCGCTAACCCAGAAGAGCTGTCACCAGCACTAGGATTGAGCTCTGGCACGCCACCCGTTTCACTTCACAATCTCAATAAAACTGTTCTTAAACAAAAAGTAATGTATGTGACTATTATTGATGTGCACAAAGATTTATAAGGGTTAGGATTCAGTTAGGTAAATACAAACTTCCTCCTTTTGCGGTTTGAAATTTTGGCATTGCGGCTTTAGGTAATTCCAGTCTTTGCAATTTGCTAATTACAAATTGTGATGTTTCAATTGCATTCAATCTTGCATTCTTAGTTTCTGTGAAGGAACAAACAATCCAGTGAATCCACAAAACAGAGAGAAGCATAATGAGACTTTAAAATGAGATAACTGTTTAAATTGAAGGTCATAGAGATAATATCAGGGTAAATGTCTAAATAAAACCCAGACTAGACTAAATCACTGTCATTCTAATTAAATCCCTGTTTAGATTTCTTTTCTGTGCATGTAGCTGCAACCTATCAGTTAAAAACATAAACTTATTCTGCAGGATTTAATGGGTTTAAACAAGACTAACATTTGACCATTATGTTTTCCAGTAATTTACTATCTGGGCAGGGAAAAAGGGTCCCATAAGCCAGGGCTGTGAGCGGCCTGTTTGGTGGAAAACATGAGTCAGATGCACCTACAGCAGGAGCAGGTACGGAAGCCCACAGAGATCCTGAGGCAGTGGACTAACATCTATAGGAAGACAAACGCATGCTCGAACGTGTGCATGAGCCAGGTGTTGTTTTTATAGACTAGAAATGACAGGTGAATGTGAATCAGTGATAAATGCATACTATTTATTGGCATGCAGGAATGAAGTAACTTTTAGTGATTAAATCAATCCTCATTTCAGTGTAGATTTGTTGTGTTTGTTTTTAGCTGTGTTTTAAATGTTACATAGGCCAATTTATGGATTACCTGCACACAAGCCCCCAGGGAGCCAGATGGTGGTCACTTAAGTCAGTGGGCCGTGCTCGCTAGAGCATGTTGCCAGTTTAGCTTTTAGCAGCTGGATACATCCAGGGCCTATGCAGCCAGGAAGTAGTGTCAAGTGATGCAGCTCGCATACCATGTGACCGCTCTGACCAATCAGAGCGAGAGCTGCATGAGCGGAGAAGCGCAAAGCAGAGTGAGCCAAAGCTTAAGATTTAAAACCTGTTTTTAAGAAAACTGAAGGAGTATGAACCAAAAAAAGTTCATGACATGATAATAAGCAAAAAAATGGACACAAAATTCGACCTTTGTGGAAACTGTAGGTGGCCTGTCACCGAACACAATCAGTTTCGTTTTACATTGCGCAAATGCTTTCTGGGCTGCAGTTCCAATGGACTGGCCACAGGGGGTCCTCACGACAAGCTAGTAATAATACTATATCCAGATAATTCAATGAAATTCAATGAAATTCAATTTATTTTTGTAACGCCCAAAATCACAACAGTAGTTGCCTCGAGGGGCTACAGTGGAAATAAATAGATGTGAAACTGTTGTCCCTTTGCCTCTGCCCAGGGATGATGAATGGAAATAAGATTGTGGCTATATCTGGTCTGTTTCATATATTCAATGCACCAAAATGTTCCACAAAGTTGCTGTTGTATCCTTTAGGAAGATACTTCACTTATCTGCTTTTTGGATGTGTAATTGTTACTGTGTGTTTATCGTTTTCAGAGGCACAAAATACCAGTTTTTCACTGTTGGTTTAACCCAGAGGCAACCACCGAAAGGTTTTTATTGCTTTGAAAAGCTCTCTCTGATACGAGTGAGTTGATCCAAAACAAACTTCCCAGAACAAACTATTTAAAGAATTCCTGTAAATGTAATGCTAAACTTTGCTATCTCTAGATTTAGTGTCTTGCTATCTCAGACATGGACACTTGTTAGGTACTACCAGAGGTGCCCTGATGATCTGGATTACAGAGCCAGAGCATGTTCATGTGGTTAAAATCGACTTTATCCCTGTTTAATGGCCGTTTAATCTTATATCTGCACTAGATACTAGCGGCCTAAAGGCAGCAGTTGCTGTAATTGAACTGTTGCACGTTTACCTCCCATCATTGCTGCATCTCTGGAAGATGTTATCATTCAGAAAGTGCCTTCCTGTTGGGGCTTTGAGGCAGGCACACAGTGAGGTTGATAAGACACATATAGCTGTTGCACTATTTAACTTTACGCCCTCAGAGGATTGGTGTAAATCTGGACCCTATTCTTTAAGAGCAGCTGGCGAAGTTCTTGTGAGCAATGTGGCAAAACGCTTCCAGCTGTTTGTAAAGCTATTGACTGAATTAAGATTTTGACTATTAAAAGTGTTCATTTCTGCATTTGAGTCAATAGATAAAGCCTTGCACTCGCTTCTTACTGTAACTGGACAAAAGCCAGACTAAAGCAAGAATTAGAATTTAATATTTAGTTATGATGTGACTTGAAATGACGGTAGCCAGCTTGGTGATGATGAGCCTAATCATAATCTTGTAACCATCCAGCTTTCTGTGCAATGTAAACCGCTTCTATTCTACATTTTAGGGTACTATATTTCAATATTTTTGTAACGTAAGTTAAAATGTAAACTTATTCTAGTTTTACTGGGGGTTTAGATGTTAAAAACTGTTCATTCTTGCTGCTATTTAATTGTAGCTTTTTATTTTTTATACATTTATTTTTCAGCAGGTTTGTTTGATTCTGATTCTAATTAAGTTTTACATCAGTGAGTTATGCTTTTGTTAGTTTGTATGTCACAAAGGTAATTATTGTTATTGTAACTTTGGCCATGTTGTCGGTGTAATCCCTCATTCGTCCAGGAGTACTTTGGCCATGTTGTACCACTCCAATTTAAATCCTATTTCATTCAGCTCTTTCATGCCATTACAGTTCATTCATATTCATATCATTTCACAGATTTAAAAGAGTGTATGTGGGACACAGTGGAGTCTGTGTAACTGCCCACTCACCCCCAGGACAGCTGTGAACACCTTCTTCAACATCTGCAACTGGTTCCCTCAATAACAGGTTTGGCAACAACAGACAAATACATGTAGTGGAAGCAGATTGGCCCCAAACAAAACAATATACACATCAGACTGGAGCTGTGTGATCAGCTAAAACAGTTTATTTGTGTTTGAGGGAACAGTGGTATTTTGGGTATTGCTTAAATGGATACGAGGAGTAAATATCTTGTAAACATTCTTATAACGACAATGATCCACTGTAGGCTAAAAGCTGCGTGTTCTGAATGTTTGTTTACATTCACAGGCTGTTTGGACAACAATTCCTTTTTGTCATATCATAATCGGATTCTTATGTCGATCTGCTATTTTGGTGATAATCATCATATCGTGATTCAGTAATTCACTGAATGCGGTTACATGCACACTCAAAATGTGATTATCATATGTTTGTTGGAGTTATAAGATGATTAAAAGAACATTTAAACAGCAAAATCATCTGATTTCTCTCTAATCATGGTCCCTCTGATAACTCACATCAGATTTTGCAGTTTGCATTTTCATTTAAATGATCAGATTTTGGTATGCATGTGAAGACAGTCAATTATTAATCCAAATCTACTCAAACACCGATGCCTTTCCCCACCCCCTCATGCTCTAACTGAGTGACAGGTGGAATCAGTGACGGGTGAACGCTCAGACGCAGCAGATAGTTACCTCTTAAAGGCATTATACACACACAAATCATTGAACAGGTTCAATTATTGTTACTTAATTAGTGTTAGTCATTGATATATATATTATATATTATATAATATAATATAATATTAATTAATAAATAAATAAATAAATATATATAATATATATATATATATATATATATATATATATATATATATTTTACACAAACACACACACACACACACACATATACTATATATATATATATATTCTGTATAATTACATCAGAAAGAGACCAAACCGCTGCAATAATAGAAAAGTGCAGAATAATATTGTTTCCAGCTCGTCACTATCAAATAAGTAAGATTCGAAAACTCTACAGCGAGAATCCTCATAAAACAAGACCAAGAAGCGCAGCCATGCTGGAAAATTGGCAGTGCTTTTGTCCAGCATTTATTTAGGGCCAGTGAAAATCCTGGTTTGATTGCTTTTCTTAAGTAACCTCATCTTTTTGAAAAAGTCAACATTGCTGCAGTGGCCAAACTTTTAACTGCAAGGCCCTCTATGGGATTATGTCACTCACGTGTGGGCGGCTTGGACAGAGTCGGTCTTGAACTCATGTCACTTCACTTTCTAACTCTAATCAATTCACCATTGCTCCTCAATGTTCCTAAAGCAAATGTTTCTAACTAATAACACCAAGTTGACATTTACAAAGAGGCCACAGCAGGGGAACTTAAAGTTACTGTCCATAAAGTCTGACACACTTTCAATGTTTTTGTCTCATGAAGACACACACACACAGCAGAGTGAGAAGAGAGAGAAAGAGAGAGAGTGCGAGAGGGAAAACGAGAGAGAGCGAGTGACAAAAAAAGAGGGACAGAGAGGGAGAGAGATAAAGTGGGGGGAGACAGAGAAGGGGGGAGAAACGGGGAGAGGGGAAGAGAGATACAAACAGAGAGAGAGAGAGAGAGAGAGGAGAGAGAGAGAGAGAGAGAGAGGGGGGTAGCTCCAAAGACTGGAAATTCTTACAGCATCGAGCGATATGACAAAACAAGACCCTGCTGATTTCCAAGTCTCAATTTTCCACTAATAAGGAGTCAGTTTTTAACAGATGAAGGTTAAAAGAGCATTTTGAACGTGCAGCTCATTTATGCAAAGAAAGTAATACATTGTTTGATTCAGTAACACCCAACGAATGATCCGAGCAGAATACTATACACCCAGGAAAAAAAAATGAAGAGTCAAAAGTCTTTATGCACATTTAGCCAAACACCTACGGTTCTGATCATTATCTTTCTTAAAGGAGACCTATTATCCATATTATAGTTTCCCATTTTCATTTAATCACTCAAAGTTGTATTTAGAGTGGTTCATGCATATTTGAGTCATCTTTCTTCTACTGCGCACTAGACGCCAGTCCAGGTCTGACACACGGAGGATTTGGCAGTGTTGCAAAGCCATTTTGGCCCAAATTTTTTAAATCCGTGGTAATTCCTTCGCTGCAGCTCTCCAAAGACATCATAACATAAAGGGCCGGCTCAAATCAGCGCTGTGGTGTTCAACAGGGAAATAAATGGACTTATTTTTGAAACTTGCAGTTTTAGATGAAGATTGCGCTTTAAGATGTCCAAAATATTACAAAATGAGCCACAGGCTTTGTAGATTAGAAATAGGTCTTTAAAGATGCACTGTTGTAATTTTTCGGATGGAGATACACAGTATGTCAAAAATGTATCTTTGTGTGTGTGTTTTATTGCTCAAATATCCATTGAAATACTGTACTGTGACGCTAACTGGTGGCTTCTAGACAGATCTGAGCTGGGACTTGGACTGGTGGTGTCATCTGCTTTTCTTCTTCGAGATTGTTATGTTTTATGCAAGTGAAAAGGTGACTCATGGTGTACGATTTCAAACTTACGGTACATCAGATCCCACTTACCTGTGTTCATGCCCTCAATTTTCCCGTCACTCGTCGGCTTAGTGTTTAACAACAAACAAAACAACTCTAACACCCATAGAGTCACTATACAAACAGACGGGAAACACAAGCCTGTACGATATCGCCATGGCAAAGTTCTACAAAAGCACAACCTGATGATATTGGGAGCTCATTCAGTCTGCTCAGAAAACATTATTATTATTTTCATGTGCCTTTACTGTACAGTTCATATAACAGAATTTTATGTTTTACTCTGTATCTTCACAGCTTTTTAATTGTACTGTTTTGTATAACTTTTTTTTTTTTTTTTACAAATACAAACAGTAACAATAGTGAGGACAACAAGAACAAAAACAGCAAAAGACAGACAATAACACAGACATTAGACAAATAGCGGGACAACAGTCTAGTTTTGTATAACTCTTAATGGTGAGTGTTTTTAGGGCGGGCGCTTTACCATCTGTCCAGCGACTACAGACATTAATGTACACTGTCCCTGCTAAATAAACCAAATCAATAAAATACTGTGGCTCTACTTTAGTAACCAGAAGCAAGTCCACTGTCCAGAGATCTGAATTAGAGGCAGGAAACTATGAGCTCACAATGATTTCAAATACAGGCCTGAGTTGCATAACGTATCAAAACTAAACCCAACATCAGGTAGCAATTAAATTTACAGCCTGTACCATGGTCAAATCATAAATGATCTGAAAATGCATCGGTAATCCAGATTAAACAATGCATCACCGACTATGGCCAGCACATTTCTTGCAATTGAACCGTGCAGCATGTTTATGCCATAGTTATTGTAAGGCTCGAGGACCTCATTATGAACAGCGTACTTAGCCTTTCAGCACTTCACGAAGAACTCCATATAGTTTGTATGGGTATTACTGTTTGTTTACCGTATCCAATTACTGTACTCATGTCTGAAAATGAAAAGCATGTGTATTACAGAGAATTGTGATTTCAAAAACGACAACGTACTGTATTTAACGCAGTTCAACGGGGACTAAAGTAAACAAGAACCGATGGCAGAGTAAAACTGTGCAAAATTAGATTAGAGTTAGGACTAGACCAAGACTAAAATAGGACTCACAGCCAAACCAAAGCAAAAACAGGGATAATGGTTGGATAATGGACAAAACCGAGACTAAGCCAGGATTAGTGGTAAACCAAGACTGAACACATACTAAGCCATGACTAGAATTGGTCATTTCTACCAGTGTTATTGTGGGACCAGTCTGTACCTGCCAGGCAGAGGCCCAGGATGGTGAGGAGGACCAGGATGTAAAGGGAGACGATGGCGTATTTAATGGCTGCCAGAGAGTTGGGGTGTCCACAGCACTGGTCCTGCTTCCTGCGACGTGTGGCGGCACCTGGACAAGACAAGAACCAAACAGATCTGAAATATAAGAGCACCTACGGGACGAGCAAGCCGAGGTTTGATTATGGCACTTTTTCTTTATTACCATTTATCCTGTGCCACAATCACTTCATCTTTGAAATGATTGAAAGTTGGTGGTTAGTACTATGCCTAAAATCATTTTATATCAGAATTGTAACTGGATTGTCACATATGCGTTCAAGTGGTTGTGGGCAATATTGACAAAAATGCATCTCTCGAATAGTCAGATGTGTTAAAACATGTATTATGAGGTTTCATTATCAGACGAATGGGAAATGTATGAGAAATGAATCACAAACTTGTACAAATATCACCTTATAACTCTCACTTTCATTATTATTCTTTTTTTTAAACTATAAACGATACACTTGGAATTTAGTATTGCCCGACTCTATATTCAAGGCAGATGCTGTAGAAGAATCGTCGTAAATTGAGCCAAGATCTTATTTTTTGGTAACTTTAGTTGTCTGTGGAGTGCTGTACGAGTGGTCATAGGATATTTAAACTTTCTGTGAACAGTTCAATCATAAAAAAAAATCTGGTTTCTTGCTCGGTCTCAAACCACGTGCTTTCACTTGGAGCGTGACCATCAGATTTCCCCTGTACATCTCTGTATGATGAGGACCACTCACTCATGCCCAAACACAAACACAGCTGGGTCCTAAGCTAAGAATATGTCACCTGGAAGGAATGTACAGGAACCAAAGTGGCACCTGAACACTGGTCTCATTTTCCCCCCTAAGGCATAGGCCACATGTACGTACTCAGCTGATAGTGACTTAAAGGACAAATGAACACCTTATTCTAGCCTTGTGGTACTTTTCCATTTCATTCATATAGTGTTTTATATGCTGATTACAAAATAAAAGTCTGACGTTGTAAGGAAATGCTTAAGTTTCTGCACTGTAACATTTATAGCTCTCAAGTGTCTCAGTTGGCCCAGTTTGTGCCCAGCGTCTGGTGTTTTTCACCTAACACATTCCACCTAAATCTACTGTATATATACATTAGCTGTAGTAAGTAAATTATATTTTTTATAAGTTAACAGTGCCAGGGTATTTCAAACTTTGAGTGTCCAGAAAAGTGCTATATAAGTTGTATGCTTTCTTATTATCAAATGAGGTGTACAAAGACGCTTCACATTATTCATTCTCTCTACACTCGGTGGTGGCGAGCTATAATTGTAGCCATAGCTGCCGTGGGGCAGACTGATGGTAGCAAGGCCTCTTCGACCACTACCAACTATTCACTCACACACCAGATTCATACTAGACAATGTGGGTGAAGTGTCTTTCCTAAGGACGCAACAACATTTCTTCTAGTGGCACCTGGTGTCATCATTCTTATTTAAACAGAGTCACTGAAGGAGGCAGGTTTTAGAGGAGACAGCTTGAACACGATGGTACAGAAATGTCTGAAGATGTGTACACAGGTACTTGTAGAAAAAGATTCAGTTGTAGTCATCTGGACTCAATAGAATGCACGGTGTAAGCTAAAACATACAAGCTATTTTCAAAGTATATCCAAATAAGGAAAGTCATTTTCAAGTTTCTGAGACCAGCACCTTAGATTGAAAATTACTTTTAAATGGAAGTTGAAAGGTCTTGATTTATATTTATATTGTCCAGGTGACTAACTTGAGGAAATATTATTTTAATTGTGATTGCCAATGGTTTTAGACTGGATATACAGTATATTTTTATCTGGATGAAATCCTACTATCAATAATATCCTACATTTGCTTCACTTCTGTGGGTTCGTCAGACATTTTTTTTGTTAAAATACTACAATATTGCAATTCTAGATACCAATTCTGATATTATAGTAAAAGTAGTAGTAAAAGTAGTAATGCACTCCTTTATATTCCTTTATACTTCTTACTCGTCCTGTATATGCCTCATACTATAACTGGCTCAGCTTTATTTGAACCAACTGAGAAAGTGAACTTAATGTAAACGAATTCTGATTAAATGTGATATGTTTGTTGTCACTGTAAAGGTTTCCTCAAACTGACATTTTCAGCCCAAATATTCCATACAATCATCCATCACACCATTGTAAACATTTACAATTCCAGACCAGCTGCTCCTGTCCACGGTCAGCACAGACACACTCCATAGTACTCCTTTTGTGAACGCGAAACAAACATGGAAACAGATAGAAATCGAATTTAGACTTAAGTCGTCAAAATCCTGTTTCCTTCACAAGTGCAGGCTGAGTAATGGACTGGCATCACGTGTGTTTACGTGTAATTTATGTGAATTTACATGAGAGAGAATTGTTTGTCAAATTGTATCTTTGAACTTTGAAAAGGCATTCTACATACACACTAAATGCAGTGGTGTTGTTGGCAGAAGTGATGTATTTGGAAACAGCGATCCAAAAAGGAGAAGATTTATGAGGGTTTTATATTGTACGCGGTTCATACATAAATAAAATCAGAGAGGGCTTTCCATAACTATATGCTGGGAAGTTGTAGCTAGCCTGACTGTTTTAAAGGAGACATAGTGTGCTTTTGTTCCGGTACTGAGTATTGAATTTCACATTTTGTTCACTGTAAGCCACAATATTGGTCTTACACGGCTTAGTAATAGAAACAGACCCATTGATTTCTTGTTCAAAACTGCAGGGTAAAAGGGAACTGATAAGCCCCGCCTCTTCATCGTAACATTTCACTGTAAGAAGCAGCAGATTGTCATTTACATGTTTTTAGTTTTGAAAAGTGGCTATGTGACATCTTTACATGCATCACTCAAAGTCACATCTACAGGGATGTGGGCAGGGATAGGGGCGGGGATATGGAGTAGGTGAACACAGGCATTTTCTGAACACTCAGGCCCCAGTTGCAGGACAATACAGGATTACTCACATGTACATGAATCAATCAAAATATAACACAGAGTAATATTATTATTACTCTCATTATTATGAGGAAACACTGTTGTAACAAGGTTAAAGTTAACATTGCATGATATGTCCCCTTTAAACTGAAAAGTTCTCAAAATGACAAAAATCCATATTCTTCAGCCAACATTTAAAGTGTGAACATGTTTTCTTAACCAGTTTTGGGACGCATCTGCTAATTGCACAACACCAATGCTATCCATTGGTTTCAAATATTAGCCCAGTTCGGTGTTGCCATAGCAATTAACAATTAAACTAAGTGATTATATCTTTTGAATGTTGAAAGGTTTTCAAAGGTTCTGAATATATGTACTGGGACAACTTCAACATTTCTATTTTTTTTTTTTAACGGCCATTTGACCCGTTTGTAAATCTGAGAGTCTAATGTGTAAGTCTAGCTGTGCTTCATATCCCTCCATGTCCATCCTCTCTCTTTCCCAGTGAACTTTCCACGGGCCTGTTGAAACCGGACACGTCCAGTGGGTCAGCTGTGGTTTGGCTGGAGCCGCACCTGCACACACACTTGACCCTCGCACATACGGTTATATCCACAGAGGAGAGATGGGGGACGTCCTGGCTCCCCTCACAGAGCAGGGGCAAAACACTGACAGCAGGGGCCCGGGCCACAGCACGTGAGGCTGCATTTAAGATGTTTTATGGTAATTGTTTGTAGAGAGTCAAGTCAATTATCAGCATTATGTCATGGGAAGAGAATGGGGAAATATTGTTACAAAAAGACATGTCGTGAGGGGAAGACGATATTGACATTTTCTTTTGTTGGAGTTTCCCAATAACGCTGTTCATACGGTGTTATGTCAATGCAAAGTGTATAACAGCTGCAGTACATCCAAAACGCTGCTGCTCGGGTCCTGACTAGAACCTAAACATGGGGAATCTGCGTTTCAGTTTTGTGCAGCTAAAATCTGTCAAGTCTTCCTGAAGATGTGAGACAGGCCTCTACTCTGGCAATGTTCAAATCTATTTTGATGTTTTGTTTGGCTGTGCATACGACTGAAATGATTTTCTTTGCACTCTTCTCTTTTATGTCATAAACTGTTTTGTGCTTTCTGTCATGTCTTTGTGATTTTAATGCATTTTTTGCTGTTGTGTGAAGCACTTTGAATTGCCTGGTATACAAATTGTGCTCTACAAATAAACTGGCCTTGCCTTAAAACATGACATAACACCCTTATTTAAAGTTCTCTTCAACTCTCTGATCTCTTTTTTTGTATATTATGAACGATATAAATAATTGCATACCTTCAAAACAAAATTCACTGTATTGTCTAAATGTCTATATATTATTTAAGTACTAAGTTATACAAACTGAGACTCCCATGGTTTGTGGCAATTTAAACATTGGGAAAGCTAAACATGGGAATTCCAAGGACTTATTTTTTTTAGAAATGTAGTATATAAATGTGTTGAATCAGTGGTAAGATGAATGCCATTGTGAATTTGGTCATGGAAATGGACATATGTGTATCTCAGTTGGCTCAAATTGTCTAAAAATCTCCATGAAACACTTGAGAACTTCGGAAGTCGGTTTTGTCTTAGAAATGTTGTCTTGCCACTACAATTATATTACGTCACATTTTAATCAAAGTATTTTCCCGAGTGGAATTTTTCAGTTAAATTCAGTGTCGACGCTCAACATTCTAATGGACTGCTCTTTAAACGTGCACTGTCTTAGCCCTTTGGTGAGGAATCTGCTTGTTTCCATGCTGCAGATGACATTGCTTTGCCTGGAATATTCCACAGTATGACATTAAACCTATCTGGCATTTATTCCATAACAGCTTGAAATGTCTTTGAATCTAACACGTTGAGTCTTCGCTCCACAGATCAGACCTGTAACTTCGTCTAGTGGCATCGCACGTTCGTTTGATTAACTGTGCATCATCCAAAGCAATAACATCTCCATAGAGACAAGCAGTTACATCTTTAAGCTGTGACTTATCTTACACGCTTGCTCCTGCGCTTACCTTCGTCACAAAGGTTGAGTTTGGAAAGGTTGTGCCCATCGTAGGCCTCTTCATACATAGACCCGTTCTCCCGCTCTTCATATGTGCTCAGATACATGGCCTTGTTCTCCATCTCCTCCTGTTTGATCAGAAAACACAGCGTCACATTAAATCAACACCCGAGTTGGGGTATGCTGAAAATGTGTATCATGTGTATCACTTCGCGCCACAGTGCAGAGAGACCACACATTGAACAAACAGACGTTTCTAATCCTCTGGTGATGAGGACGTAATCTAAACTGTAATCTTCAAACAGCACTTTTGGAAGCCTAGAGTTAAACTAAAGACTGGCAACTTGTCTCCAGCCATGGCCCGACATTGATAAATATACAGAGTGTGCAGTGAAGTGGGTCCAAGGACAATAACAGCAGGAAGGCTCTGGGTATGAGGAAGAAGTGGACTTTACACCACGGACAGGATTAAGTTTTAGACATGTGAAAAAATGACACGCAAATATGGAAAACACCCCAGTTAAGAGAAGTTGTCAGGACTGCGGCGATCTCAACCTCAGAGACATTTATTTACATTTACCCTACTTAATAAGATCAAACTTCCTGCCTATGCCAGATGCGATTTGCACAAACTGCACCATCTTATATTTTAACGTTTCCTCTCTTCCCCCCCGATAACGACTCATCATTAGCGTTTTTCAAAGTAAAATAAAAGCGAGTTGGTCCAAATTATGTAGCAATGTAACTATATATGACGAGGTATAATTTTCAAATTCTCACCCATGGGTAAGGGTCTAACCCATGTATAAATGCACAAAAGTAATAAACTAATAATGAATATATGAATACCACCTAGATGTAAAGTGGGCAGAATTCCTAGAAATAAAATGTATAATAAGTCTGATCTGAAAAGAAACCGTAGAAGTAGTAAAACTCTCCCTTGGTGGTTTTTCACACGTCATACTGTTCCTCTGTGAGTATTGTGTAAAATCCACTTTTAATCTCTCCATTACCATACGTCATTTCAATATTATGAACTAATCGATGTAAAACCAAATAGAAATAGAGGTGGGAACAGAAAAAGTGAGGTAAAATAGTGTAATCTCCCAAACAATTAAGGTGTTAACAGATATTTCTGCCCTTTTGTGGTTTATTTGAGGTCCATTTACGACATTTTGCACATTTTAGTACATTCTTGAAGAATTGTGAAAATGAAAAAAAAAGAAGAAGAAAAAAGACATGCTGACATATTCATTGTTATCAATACATTATTATCATTTAGTACATTAAATGAAACGATCAGATGAGAAATGGCTTCATTATCTCCTGTTACTCTATCAGTGAGACATGCGTGTGATAAATTAATGTTTAATCAGCTACAGGGTCGGTCTAGCAGTAAAATAAGTCACTTCAGACTCACATGGAGCAGTGGCGTTTTTACTGGGGTCTCCTAGCAGCCGTAATACTTCTCTCTCTGGCATTATCCTAAATGTCAGCTGACCCCTCTGTCCTCTCCGTAATGAGAAAGTCCAAATAAAGCACTATTTAACCACTTTGTCAAACACTCCCAGGTCTGTAGCCGAGGATTCTGGGAGATTTTCTTCTCTGCTTGTTTGAGCTTGACTCAAACGCTGGCCATATTTACTGAGGCGTGGGAAACTGTGTTTAAACCTAAAGAGCAAATGTACTGCTTCTCGAGTAAACCCAGCAGAATTAACTAATAGTTCGGTGGATAGACACTGGAGGGACATTCATTGTTTTAGACTGAGATCAGCCAATCGATATGGGTGTTAAGTGGAGAGCATTTTTGACACTGGCGGCTGGACACTCTCCCATTCTTTCATTGGAGGTAATTTAGACACTTATGGACACAACTTACTGGATTTTAAAGTCCTACAACATTATTGCCAAATAAATTAACATAGAAATATTTTGTATCACTTGATATCATACATATGAACAAGGAGAACTCTGATCAGAGATGCAGCCAAGAGGCCCATGGCAACTCTGGAGGAGCTGCAGAGATCCACAGCTCAGGTGGACAATCTGTCCACAGGACAACTATTAGTCATGTACTGCACAAACCTGGCCTTTATGGAAGAAGAAGCCATAAGAAGTCCCTTTGTAGTTTGTCAGAAGGTGCTCTGGCCACTAACTGCCACTAGGCACTGCTGTTCACAAACGCTCTCGATCAAATCTGAATGAGCTTGAGCTGTTTGGCAAAGAAAAATGGGCAAAACTGTCGGTCTGTAGGAGAGCAAAGCTGGTAGAGACAAACCACAAAAGACTTGCAGCAGTAATTGTGGAGAAAGGTGGTTCACAAAGAACCGCAGAGCTTTTCTGTTTTGTATTTTAATTTTTTTCTGGAAATCATGTCTTGTTTTCCTTTCGCTTCACAATTGTATGTTGTTTTGTGTTGCTCTCTCTCAAAAAGTGCCAATATAATTTTTTGGAGTATATGCTCGTAACAAAATGTGGAAAGTTCCAGGAGTACGAACACTATTGCAAGTTTCTGTATGTAACTTTTCTGATGGGTCTGTCGCCTGCTTGTCTCCATGGCCCTGTTATTACTTTGGTTAGAATGTTCCACAGTATGGCATTAAACATGTCTGAGAGCAGGTGACCCCAACATGTTTTGCACGGTATTTTTAAACAATGCTTAAAAAAAAAAGATAAATATGTGGAACATGTAAGTCAACAAAATGTCATCACCATGGAGACAAACTGGAGGTGAACCCCACCAGTAAAGCTACATATCGCATCTAATTCTCTTTGCCATTACAAAGTGGACTTTTCCCTTGTGGGCCGATATTATTGGAAAATTTGAATAAATAATTGAATAACATTGAGGCAACTTTTAGGTTGTCAATTTGCTATCAACAATAATTCTGTGTAAGCTACGGATAATTTGTTAGATAACGTTGTACTCTGCACCTGTTCCCCCTCGAGAATTTTAAACTAAATTTATGGGACTGAGGTTTCACTTAAGGGGATTTGGACATGCGTCAAAACTACATCTGCCATTATAATCTTCCACCACACACTAAACGATTTATTTGAGGTGAAATTTACACACTTTACTTGTCTAAACTACTGGAAAAGTTCCAATCAGAGGGCTATGCGTCCCATGGTTGCACTTTTACAAATGAATCCCTAGGAGATTTCACGTTTCCTAAACTGCACCTGAACCTGAAATTATGAACACTCTTGCCAATTCCTTGTAGACATTTTTGAAGTTGAGTAAGAATAAGTGGATTTTTGTCTGTGTGCAATAATTTAAATTGTCCATCTGATTGAAAAAGCATGTTTCTCACGTCTCCTTAGTTTTATTTTGAAATATGGTATGTGTATGTATTTTCACACACATGGTTCCACGATGACATCAAGTGAACAAATATTTGCAATCCTTTGGCAAGTAAAGCACTATTTTGTTATTTTGGTATTTCATTCTGCAAAAGTAATTAAAGTACTTCGGCATACAGATGAGGGAGGCTTTTAAGAGTTCAAATGCTTATTTTACAAAACGTTTAGTGGAAGGTCCCCAAACAGCCGGTGTTCATGGAGATGTTATTACTTTGCCTAGAATCATCCACAGTATGGCATTAAACAAGTCAGGTGACACCAGCAGGCCGAGTAACATGTCAGAGCTGTGGAGAGGCGAACCTGCTGATGGCAAGAATCCATGTTTTTCAAGTTATTTATGAGCAATAAAAAAAAAAACTATAAGTAAATAAAAACTAGATACATATATATTTGGCCGATTCCAGAAAAGTTACATAGGGCACCTTAAAATTGAAATTAAATCTTGAGTTTCTTCTCAATAAGACCTTGGTGTTTGAAAACAAAAAGAAAAATCAATGACATTTTCAGCTTTTTATCTTGAATTTCCAACCTGTTAGAGTTTAAGGCAAGTCCTGGAGCCGTCAACACCTTCTGCACCGTTCTTTTCCCTCTCCAAGTCGGCGTGTCCAGTTACACAGCACAAAGCGAATGCCTTTATCAGCTGTTGATCAAAGCTGTGGACTTCCTTTGGACTTAAGATGGTTATCCACAGATCTAAACCTCACGGGATGGGGATTTTCACACGTTTATGCACTTTATAGCTACAGAATTTCTGAATTACAGCTTTATCCCAACCATTCAAGTACAAATAGATATCTGACATGTGATTTCTTTCAATAACTCTAACTCAGTAATCAAAGCAGTTTACCTGTAATCAAAATGTCTCTGGTTCTATTCCAGGTGCCCTCAGCACTAAAGTATTTCAATTTTCAATTAAATTTTTGTATCGCACAAAATCACACAGCAGTTGCCTCGGAGGGCATACCAGAATTGTTGATTTAACCAACAGAAAGTTAGAGAATCAAACAATGAAACAATCAAAAGCTGATCAAACAATGTTCACACAAATTTAGCAAATGGAGAACCGCAGCGCATCAAAAAACCCCTGACACAAAGCATCTGACATGCTCTATGTCAGATGCCCTCCCTGACTTACAATTCCAAAAGACACACACAGGCGTTTTAAAAAAATTGTGTGTACAATCAGTGCAGCGTCTGCAGTGATGCGGTCGCTGTGTCAAACTGGTGTGGTGAAGAAGGAGCTGAGTCAAATGTCAATAATTTACAGTCTGCATTATTTATGTTCTGAAAATGAATATGTTGATACATTTTTATTTGTTATTAATTAGACAAAGGTGATATTAATAAATTGATCAATTGTCGTATCATCATTGCATCTTATAGCATAATCAGATGGCTTGTATTCTTTCCCCAAGAGTTTTCTGACACAAGACACATTTCTGACGAGAGAGGGAGAGAGAGAGAGAGAGAGAGGGAGAGAGAGAGAGAGAAGAGGGGAAGAGGGGAAGTAATTATCTTGTCATGGTTTGTCGCGTTGCCAGATTGGGCCTTCACTCCAACAAGCGATTGTCTGCAGGTCACAGAGCAGTGCGGGTGGTCTGTCTCCCCTGCACAAGGACTAGATAGTCCCAATGCAACATGGCCGACATTGCTCAAGTTGTGCAGGTTGGTATCCACACCATTTAACCAGTTTCCTACCTGCAAGCATGGGTTAAGTGTCCTCACAAGGACACGACAATAGATTATGGTCAAGGTTTTGACCCATCCTTCAGTTCTGCAGGGGGTGACCTGTCAGGAGCAGTGGGCGCACAGCGCAGTCCAGAACTTGAGCTCGACTTGGTCAAAATATTTTCTTTGTGGTTGTTTTGGGTTGACGAGGGAAACCGGAGCCCAGACACTGAACATGCAAACTCCCAAAAAGAAGGTCCAGTCCAGCCTAGAAGTCAAACCCAGGACCTTCTTGCTGTGCTAGCCACTTCTGTGCCGCTAGCAGACACTGCTATGAGTAAGTAAAAAAAACACGTTCATAACTGTAAGCGAGGTCACTTTCCCATAGATCTGACGTGTAATTTGGCCAGGAGGGACAGAGGCCACTGTAGAGAATTAGATGCAAAGCAATAACAGGACTGGAAAGGCCATATGACAAAAATATTTTTTTGTTCATGTTGATCGATATAATTTTTCTGATTGAAAACGAATACAAATTACTATAAATATGAGTTTCCTTCACGTAAATGTTAAAGACTTTTAATAATTTAACACAAAAAAGCAAAAACGTAACATGTCTAGGGTAGAATTCTATGGATGCATTTGAAGGTGTCACTCTCGGTCTCCATTCATCCATGAGCCGCATTAACCCATTTCTCTGCTTCATCAAAGGCAGGGCAAATTCACACATGAGTGCTCAAAAACAAAGTCACATAATATTACACACACAGATCTGCTCTATTCTCATTCACGAATTTCCTGTCAGTGAACGTATAACAATATGCTTTTTATAGATGGATCGTTTATGCCTTTGAAGCACACATGCCACACATTCTGTTCAGTGGTAAATGACCTTCACAGAGCACAGATAGTGTCTGTGTGGAGACTGTTGGACGAGACAGCCTCATGTGCTGGGGGTCGGGGTCATGGAGGTCTCCAGGTTTAATCAAGCACAGTCTGGGGTCAAACAGGGCAGACAAGTCCAGAGGAAGTCCATTTACCAGACAAGAATAGAGAATGTGGAGAACGTTGGTTGATTTGTTAATTGAATTATTCATTTGTTTGTTTGTACACATTGGTCCCATTATTTCAAAGCTGATACTGACGCGTCATCACATTAGGCTTGTAGAGCTTTTTGTTTGTGGCTATTTCTTGCCATCGCTGTTTTTTTGTTTGTTTTTTTGTTCATAAAACAATCAATAAAATGTATAAACACACACTTAGACATGCAATAGGCATTGTGGGTAATCTTTAACAAGTACTTTGAATTAATTAAAAGGCATGAGATTATCTAATTTAAATAGTTGTGTTTTGTTCCGCGGTAAGGGGCAAAGTTGCTTTTTTCCTGATTCATTGTTGATACCGGTGTTTCTGTAAAATAAAGATGTCCTGAGAGCTTAATCGGTGAAAACTTGATCTGATATTCACCATACTTGTTAAATAATCAGGCAAAATCCTAACAAGAGCCTTATAAACAAACAAAATGCAGTGTTGTTCTCTTCTTGCATCCAATGATTGCCATCCTACTTTAGAGTATAATTGGCAGTGGTGAGTCCTGTGTCATTCTCCTGTAATGAACCTTAGAGCTGAATTATAAACTGAGTTCACAAGTTTTAAAACTGTTGCTGTAGAATGCATATATATAATGTCACCATAATCCAGAACTGAGAGAAATGTAGCCTGGATTAACTGTTTTCTACAGTTAAGAGGGCAAACAGTTTTTATTTCTAAAGAAAAAAGATTATTTTTCAGCTCTTGTACATGTTTGTTGAAAGAGAGTTTATCATCGATCCAGATGGACCAGTAATTGTAATAGGGACTTGTTCAATCATATTAACATCCAGTGTAAAAATGGATACATTTTTGAGCAATTTAAGCACCATTGTTACAGTTGATATAACATCATATCAGTCTCTATGACAGTGGTACTACTGAGGGATGAGATGATGTCTTTAGTGATCCAAATAGGAGCACTTCATTTGACCAATGTGTCTCTTCCCCTAATGTTACATTGGCCAAGGGAAGTGCTACTATTTGGATCACTAAAGACATCATCTCATCCCTCAATAATACCACTGACCTAGAGAGGGGCTCCTGAGGAAATATCTACACTTACTACAGACATGTCATAATTTTGAATCACAAATTAAAAATATTAAATAAAGGCCAGGTGTTTGTTAATGTTATTATTTGTTAATAACATGCAAATGTGAATCTTAGTAACAAATCAAGAATAAACGCTTGGTTTCAACTTCTAAACAGGTTCTCACCGTGTCAGCTGTAGTCTGGTGTCAGATCAGAACAGGACGCTTATCACAGCTCCACGTTGGTCATGTTTCATACACAAAGTTTCCTCAGTCGCCTGCTCCTCTCTTGTTCATACAGTTTACATTCAAAGCTGCACCACGCACTACACACGTCTGTCTTTTCAGCAGTGACTGGAGAACACGCGCTGATCCCAGCCTTTTTATACCCACAACATCAGCATCACGTGACCGTTTGTGGCTCCAGCTGAGGCTCGTCCTGCCCACATCCACGGTCCTGCCCTGGTCCTCTCTGTGCAGCCCAGAGCACAACCTCCACCAAACCCCACGTGGAGCGGCCTGCGTCCTGGGCTGCAGCTGCCTTCTCGCGCAGCCTAGTGGTCAGTTGTATTTACAGAACATGTTCACATTCGCCTGTAGCTTCTGTAAATTAGGGACAAACATTACAACTGTGAAAGCTCGTGTGGCATGCTTTAGGCTTTTAGTCTAGGCTCATTTATTCTAGGCTCATTTATTCTCTGCTTTTCTATTTGAAATGTCGGCCTTTAGTTTTACATGATTCATTTATCAAATAAATCCCTGGAATTTCTCACAGTACATGAACGCACCGCAGTTGACTGAGGAAGTCGTTCTTGTTTGTGGGCGCGGCTTGACTCAGGAATGTGAACCGTTCAACTCTCTCAGGTAAAAAATACTTCTTATGTTACACTATGTTACCCCACCACTAGACATTGTAGTGACAGTTGGCCATGTAGCTCATTTACTTTTGTGTAAGTCTTTTGAACGGCGTGGCCGAAGATTGTACCTGAGTTGTACCTTGTACCTTAGTTGTTACAAGTAACTAAAGGCGTTCACAAGAGCAGACCATAACGTTACTTTACATCTTTTGCAGTAGCACATGGATCTATTCAAATATCTGTCCACTCCGCACAGTTAACATTAAGTCACTACAAGCTGTGGACAATGTGTGTCTTAGATCTATGGTTAAACCGGATAAAAACAGTTATGCAATTATAAAGGCTGCCACAAGATGGTGCTACGTTCCTTCTACAAAACATAACAAACTGTTTCATGACAGCATCATGGCTCTATTAAAATACCATGCAATCTCCTCCAAACTGTGGAGTGCATTATTTCAGATGTTATTTCTATACTTTATACTTTACCTACAGCTTTTTGAACATTTAAAGTAGACAGATTTTCTTCCATTTTAACTTTCAAATAGAATGACTGTATTTCAGCCAGTCATTATTTGTTTCCCCAGTATAATTAGCAGGTAAAAGATATACAGTCGATACAAAACTAGTAGCTCCATGCGGCTTCTGTTCATTTAAAAAAAAAAAAGAAAATATGAAAATGGAAAATGTTGATTAATAGGTTGTAGCAATGAGCTTGTTGTCTGTAATAGCTCTCCTTCCTACAGCTAACTGCACCGTCCACTTATTTATGTTGTATCTGAATTTAGCTCTTGCTTTCAATAGGTATACACCAACATAAAGCTGGACTAGGGCTGGGCTACATAAAAAAAGAAAATAATCACTTTTTTTCATTTTTTTTAGTCATTTAATCAAATACAATTTCTTTTGATTATATTATTGCAAGCATACACACTACAGGCTTTCAATCATTGTCATTTAACTCAAAACATACTAAAACGTGTTCATGTAAAGTCTGCACTCTGCACCAGACCACTTTCTTTATTGAAGAGGACTGGATGAAGACCTCTCCATTAAAAAGACCCACGCACTCTATTGACTAAACCTCGATCTCAATTCAAATGTGATTAATTGCACAGACTTAAACAATAGTCCGTATTTTTATTTCAACATTCGAGTGCGCAAATCAAGTGGTGAGGCTAAGCAAAGGCTGTTGCCCACACAGTAAGATTCTTGCTCAATAAAACTGTTGCACCAGATTCAACGAGTCAGTCCAGTTTGTCTTACATTTACGACGCCGCGAGACACCGGGCCAAGGTTTACAGCCGTTTCACCACTTTTACAGACGGCCATATAACTTCAGATTGAGCTAGATGCACAAAACTCTATTCTATTACTTTTCTTACTGCGTTTGAGTTTTCTTTACAAGTCATGGGTCAGTTCGGTTCAGCCAGTGCCCTCCATATACAGATTAAATTATTCAATGTTCCCAGTCCCCCCCCTCCAAAAAAAAGCTGCTCACGGCCAGAATATTTATTATATTTATTATACTCTACACAAGTTGGAAGCGTTATTACATTGTACTTAATGAGGCATGTGCAATCTATTATTTGTAGTGCAAGATAAAGTGTTATTGAATGTAATTTTCAAATGACTAATCCTGTAGTTCAGACATCTAAACCTGGGCTTTTTGTGTCAAGAAGAAGTATAAGGATTGTGCCTGAATTACACTGAGAAGTTTTTATTAGAAAGTTACTCAAGTAAATGTAACTGGGAGGTGAACTACACACCTTTGTATTTCAGTTCCTATTTCGTTGTGCTTCTGTGCTCATTGAATCCTCTCATAATCAGTTAAAACTTTATATACTTACATACATAGTTATATCCTTTCAAAAGTCCCACATGCCCACTCCACGTGTAACATATTTAATGGTCCCAAAAATAAAAATAGGCATTTCTTTCTGTAAGATAAGTGATTGTGTGCTCGCCGCTCGCCCACTTTACGTCATCTGCTCAACTATTCATGACAAATAAAGCCGATATCGCCCGACTTTTCATTAAATCACGTTAGCAGTAGGTCAGCAGTGAGCCGTAGAGACAGCCCTGGGATTTCCTTTGTGTTATCGCCTCTAACTTCTCTGTCTCCTCTCCCTGACAGAAAGGTCTCCATCGGTGTATGTCAATTACTCTATAGGGACCTTGTTACTGCTCCAGCCAATCAGCAGCCCCACCTTAATTAACACAGGAAATTACATTCCTATATTTATAACCCAATAACTGGACCGGCCCGCTGAAAAGGTCACATCAACTGTTTAGAGGCGTTCACCCTGCAGCGCCGCCGCCCTGGAGGACACGGTGGAGAAAGACGGGCCAAATCAACCGTTTCCGTACCACTTATTTTGACTTCTTTAAGTTTCCTGCGCGGACATACCTTGCTCAGAGTTCATCCTCAGAGGAATTATTTTGGAAGCAGGAAGAGTTTATTTATTTAATGATTGTAAAACTGTCTGAAAGGTTAACAATGAAGGTCGTAGCCCGGAGAAAGGAAATGTGAAAACTTGAGATTGAGTTCAGCGCAACTTTATGCCGGTTAAATCGTTAACAACTGAACAACCAGATCTTCTGTTTCGTCTGTGGAATCCTGGTATAAATGTACAACGATGTCGACTCCTTAATTTGACAACAACAACAACATTGAAATATTATAGAATGTTTAGGTGTACTGTGAACATTTATTACAATCAATGAATGTTTTTTCCCCGTTATATATGCAATAATGTACGTTAAAATAGAGGTGGGCAATATAGCAAAATTCTGATGACATTGCAAAAGTTTAATATCGAGTATTTAAAGCAAAAAAGGCTGCAAAAAGAGCTGCTGAAAAAGTAGATATGAATATAAATATGTTATGTCTCCACTTTTATGCTTAAACCTGATCATTAAACCTTAACTAATACGTTTAAAGACACGTTTTAACACATTTCTTTTGGATTGACATAATAAACTTTTAGCACAACTTTGTGTTAGCACTGGTGACCGACCACAGGCACAGATGTGTTGTCACATTAGAGCAGCAGCACATTATAGTAACCACAGTTGTCACTTACTTGTCATCCAACCGTATTAGCATCACATAGCTTTGGGAATGACCGGATGAAGTGTTGCATTAACCCTCACATATTTGACAGGGTGTTGCTGAGAGTCTGGGAGCGATGGTTTTGCCTAAGCTGGCGTCTTCCTGGTCAGTGGAGGAGGTGTTAGAATGGGTCCAGGAGAATCATCCAACTCAAATGGTCACTCTCCAGAAGGCCATAATAAAGCACTCCATATCAGGTAAGAGCGAGCATTTTACATCATCAACACAATGAAGAATAATGAGCCTGCAACTTACGTACCACTGTCTAGTTTTAGCTTATGCTGGACTACAGGAAGGACCAGGGGATCATAAATTCATAAATATGATTTTTTTTAAGCCGATATCCGATTTATGTCTTACGGTTGTGGCCGATATTTGTCAATACTGATAATAAGACCCACATTAATGTTAAGTTAAAAAATTAACCCATGTAAAAAATAAGGACAAAATGTATTTATCTAGGATATAAAACAAAATTCTGTCATGATTCTGTCATACAGCATAATTGGCCTCCTATTCTTTCCCCCCCTTTTTTTGCTCATGAGTCTTTATAAAAAGACAAATCTTATGCACTGAAGATGAACTGAGAATGACACATGAGCGCACACAAAATACCAGTTCCAAATGTTCAATTTATCTGGGGAAACCCTGAGATATCACCTATATCCAGTATACCATCCCTAATATCCAACATGCTCTGTAGTTCAAAACCTGCAACAATAACTTAATAGTCATTCATTGAAGCCCTCTGAGATAACTGCTGTTGTGATTTTGGGCTCTACAAAAATCATTTGATTTCATACATTGGCTTGGTGGGTGAAGACGTTGCTAAAAGTATTTATCTTGTTTTGGGTAAATTTTGACTGTCTTAAAATTAGATTTCCAATGGAAAATATTATTTTAATTAAGTCAATAGATATTCAAATGAAGATAAATACTCCTTAATTCGTCTCTTTTAGCAGAAGTATGTAAGCACATTTTTCTAGTTCTTCTGTTTACTTGCACAGTTAGCTTTTTAAAACGAAACAAACAAACCATAAACTTTTGAGAAAGTAAGTGTGGTGGTCTTGACACTGTGGTGTGTGTTTTTCGCTGCAGGCCGCGCTCTGCTCAGACTGAAGGAGCATCACTTACAACAGCTGGGAGTGGAGGCAGAGGAGCAGCAACAGGCCATTGTACAAGACCTCCTCCTCCTCAGAGTCCACCAAGAAATCGATGAGCTCAGCCAAATCTGCTCTGGTGAGGAGAAGGCACAGCTATTATCCAAATCCACTGCATTTACAAAGCACAATTTATAAACCGTTTCTAAAGTGCTGCACGGACACAAAACAAACCAAAACAGCAAAAGGTGTAAGAAGTGCACAATTTGCTCTGACTTGTCCTGACACCCTAAAATAGCAAGAGAAAAGTAAAACAAATTGAAATAAATAATAAAACACAACTAACGCATGCAGGAGTGTACACATGGATGAGGTTCGAGATGTGGGATCAGACCATTCAAAAGCATTAAAAACAAACAATTGCATCTTAAAATAAGCTTTAAAAACGAAGTGGAAGCCAGTGCAAAGACACTCAAATTCGAAGTTAATAATGCGATATCAGACATGCACTGATCAGGAGTAAGATTACTTTTATATGTCGCGTGTTAATGTTAACGTTGAGGCTGTAGGATGGAGGATGTGGTTAGATTATGCAGCGAGTGACTTTTGTGTCTTGCGTTATGGCCAGAGGAAAAATGGTGTTCGGATTCGAGCTGCAAAATCGCCTTTTAAGAGCTGTTGTATTTAGAGCGATTCGCGCATGTTTGAGTCATCTTTATTCTCCTGCTCCGTCAGTCCAGGGCTTCACCGCTCACTGACTGTTTACTTACTTTGTCAGCAATTTTATTTTCTCAAACGGTGACGCTCGTAGGATTCGACAGCCTCGTGAAAGAAATTCCATGACCGGTGCAGTCAAGTAAAAGGAGCCGGCTCAAATCAACACAGGAGTATGCGGAAGTATTTTTTAAACTTGTTTTATAGATTAATATTTCAATTTATGATGTCAAAAATACTATATAATGATACACGTGCGTCGTAGCTTAGAACTACGTAGTAGACAAAAGCATAATAGGTTTTCTTTAAAGGTTCATGGCTTGGGCTTGGAGTTTCCTGATAACGATATTTAGATGATGTCAATCCAGCAGAAATGTCTTTCAATGTCTTGAAACGTATTAGTTGAGGTTTAATTTTCAGACAAATGTGAAAAGTCACAAAAGTGCAGAAAATCTCAAATCTTTTTGTAGCCATTTTTACTATGAATAATATACTTGATATTAAAATGTTCCATATCTTCATAACAACATTCCCAATATTTTCGATGTATTGCCATTTCTATTTGTAAATTTCCTTCTCCTGTCTCTGTGTGTATTGCTTTATCCAAAATGCTCCACCGTATGGCATTAAACGTATCTATCTCTATGGAGTTACAGGTCAGATCTGCGGAGAGGTGACACAGTAAGTTTGCATGTTTTTCAAGGCAAAAACACCGGGAACTGAATGAAAGCACGAGAGATCAAGTGTAATGCCGTACTGTGGAACATTCAAGACAAAGTGTACCCTATGACAGCTTTTTATGACTTTATTATTTTTAACTTTATTTGGTGTATTTATGCCTGTTGTACATATTAAGGATAGTTTTACACCAATCGAGTAGGTATTTGTGGTGAAAAATCTGTTGAAAATGACAGGAAGTGACATCACACTTACTGTCAAAGTTCATGCATAATTTACACAAAGAAACCACTTTTTTTTACCCTCTAAACATGAATTCAACAAAATAAAGCTGCTCTCATTTAGTTTTATTTGTCAACAACATTAGAGGAGTTTTGCCCAGTGTTTGCTGAGTAATTTCCTAGTGTGATGTCTTCAATTACAAACAGGAAGTGAAATTATAAACCTGAAAATGTGCTACTCTGCGATAACATTACTATAACTTTGCAGCAAAATTCTAAATATTTTAATCTGAACTGTACTTCAGTTCAATGAGCCGTCCGACCTTTCAGAGCCGAATAAAATAATGCTGATTGAAAGGTGATCATTGTTGTTTTTATGTGCAATAAAATCTCAATTATTGTTATTATTATTTCATTATTTCTCCAGAATTGTTCTCTACCTGAGTAAATCTACGGCGACGACTTGAACCGCGGCAGGTGAAACATATTTGTGACGAGACGCCGCGGACGATGAAGAGGGTGAAAAATGGCGCGCTGACATTTAAGAAGAGAAAAGATCCAATCGCGCGCTGGATTCACTCACTGTTGATTGATGGCATCAGTTCAGTTTCGGAGCGCTGTCGTCCACCAGGGAGTTTCTATTTTTCCCTCTCTTTGTTATAAGGTCATTCCAAAAAAAAGCAACACAGAAGTAATATTGCGTTACAAGCAATTTAACAGTTCACGTAGAAAAAAGTAGATGGTTTTGTTAAATGGTTCCCCACAAATACTATCGAAATCTCAATCTGGATTATTTTTGTGGTAATGTGGCTGTTATTGTTCTTTTAAAAAGGAAAAAAAAAAAAGAAAAAAAGTTTTTAAATGTCAATGTATTTTTGGCACTGTCCTTCTTATATTGGCTTTTATAAATAGTTGCATTCAGATATTGCTTATATCATTTCACTTTAAAATGTAAAATATGAAAATATGACAGACCCCAGTATTATTCTGTATCCCACAATTTCACTATAAACGCAACAACCAAAAGACAAGAAATGTATATTTGTGTATCATTGCCTTTTTTTCATTTACAAAAGACTTGAATATGCTTGTCTTGAATTGTGGTTGTTTGGCAGATTCAAGAAAGTGGTCCAGACATTTTGAGAATCTTTATCAAGCTTTTTTTATATGTTTTATGTCTTTTCTATTAAAACATTGGGACTTATACTTGCCATGTGATTTTTGTGAAAGCTTTGAAGCACCTCTCTCTCACTCTACTGTTCAGTTGTTTGTCGTTCTCCTTTGTCTTCCCCTCATGCACACTCAACACCAAAAGCTCTCCATTTTGGGTCAAAAGTGTGATTAAAAAGAGTGAGTTCTGCTGAGGACACTGTCTGCATGCTAATCTCCACCACAACTTCATAAGATATTCCTGAGGCTTGTGTACAGTTGTTTAACGCAGTGTAGTGACGCGTGACCTTTGGCTCGGTGCGTTTCCACTGTGTGCGGGGCGTGTGCAGTGATTAATGTGCGCGGAGACGGGGTGACATTTGATTTGGGAGGGAGGGGGCTGACTCAGCACACACATAAATCCACCTTTACTGATGGAGTGAAGGAGCGGATGAAAAATGCCCAAGGAAATCCTAACGAGAGTCATGTTGGATGAGAAAAAGAAAAAGAACAAACGATAGGCCAAAAATGAGAAAATAAATGTCTGAAAATGTCTAAATTTAAAATCTTTTATAGCCTGTAGAAAACTTGGATTTTCCTTATCTTTCCCCACAAAAACCACAAATAGTAACTTAAATAATCCCTTTATTTGAACTAAAACCACTATAAGTTATAAGAATTTAGTTGACTAAGATATCACAAATTGTATTACAACATAAATTATTGATTATTTAACTGACAATTAAAAGCCTGTATATCATGTATTCGAAATAAGAAATAATAAAAAAGAGATGAAAATGAAAACAATCACTGT
Organism: Chaenogobius annularis; assembly: GCA_015082035.1. Classification (NCBI taxonomy): domain Eukaryota; kingdom Metazoa; phylum Chordata; class Actinopteri; order Gobiiformes; family Gobiidae; genus Chaenogobius; species Chaenogobius annularis. The sequence continues at coordinate 996,446 of BJKM01000127.1, read as the reverse complement.
TACATTTTTTAAATCATAGTTTATATTTTACTACTATTATTCATTGTTTTATGTTGCACCTTACCGCCAAAGCAAGTTCCTAGTTTGTGAATTTTGTTCACTGACTATGGCAACGAAACTTTTACTGATTTTGTCATTTGTATGTAAATATTGCCGTTACCAAACTAAACACTGACACGCTTTCCTTTTCTGAAACGCTGACAAACGTGGCAATGCGTCTGTCTTCACCTGAGACAAAAGCTTTTCAAAGTCAAGTGAGTGATAACTTATTAGATGGACTCCCTACTGTTTTTTGAGGCGACACTGTGCCATGGTTACTGCTCTCACACCCTCAGCGGCCTCATTCCTCCACATTCTGCCTCACCTCTCCCGGCGTGCACACATTTTATAACATCTCATCATCTGTGCATCCAAACATAACACCACATTTGTTATATTTTGTAACTCTGCTCTGGCTTATAAACTGACTTTATCATGCGCTGTCTGGGCAACCAACTGTACAGCCCCCACAAATATAAGGCAATTTAAAGTTTTTATTGAAATATTTATTTGGTCTTGCAATTCGAGGCTCCGTGACAAAATTTCTGTTCTACCAGAAGTCGCTTGATTTACAAGTGTGTATATTTATGACTACTGGCTTCATGGTTTTATGGAGCTGATCTGGAAAAGGATACCCATAAAATAGAAGATGCTACAAGGGGAGAGAAACTACTGTTGGTATAATATCACTTCTGCTATTATACCTCTACTACTTATGAGGTTATGGTACACTTTATTGTCCCTGTAGGGAAATATATCTGTTGTATTTGACCCTTCAATGCCGCTGGAGCAACCTGTCAGGAGCGGTGCCCGGGGACACATCTCCAGATCTGGTAATAGGCTTGGTCGGGACCTTAGCTGGAGGGAGAGATTTTATGGTGCGTGTTTTTGGTCCAGTGAGAAAAAAAGCTTTGCCTCTCGGTTGACTCCAGCATGTTGTTGTTTTCCAGAGAATTCCGCCGCGCTTACCTGGGCCAGGTGGAGTTGCCTTGAAGGGCAACAATGAAAAACAGATAAAACAATGTTCATCGGAAATTAGCAAATGTCCCAACATCTCCTGTCCTTAGAACCTCCTTCTCTGCAAGAAAAAACTGCAAAACCCTTTGGGAAAATGTAGAAACCTTGAGGAAAACGACAGATGGACGGATGAACATTCTGACACACTTCAATTTGCAGATAGACTGTGGAGCAGAACCACTCAAAGACAGTTCATCCAGGCAGATGAAGAGCCGTTCATCTAGAATAGAGAGCGTTCCTCCAGGCAGTGGAGGGGCATCCAGATCTATCAGCATCAGCAGTGTCTGAAACAGTAACAGAGAAAAACATGTGAACAGTAATGAACAGACACTGAACTGAAATATTCAGTTCAGCATAGTTGCTCCTAGGGCAGCATAGCTGGGAAACTGTAGGTTTTTATTTCAGTTCCTAACTGGCCTGACCATAAGCGATTTAAAAAGGAAAGTTTTAAGCCTGGTCTTAAATGAAGAGACTGTGTCGGCCTCTTTAACATGGACAGGAGCTGATTTCATAACACAGGAGCTTGGTCGCTAAACGCTCTATACCTTCTACTGTGCTTTTAGAGACTCTGCTACTACTACTGCTAATACTACTACTGCTGCTACCTCTACTACTACTGCTACTACTACTACTGCTACTACTACTACTGCTATTACTACTACTGCTACTACTACTACTACTACTGCTAATACTACAGCTTCTACTACTGTTAATACTACTGCTACTTCTACTACTACTACTTATACTATTACTGCTACTACTACTACTACTATTACTACTGCTAATACTACTGTTTCAATTATTGCTACTACTACTGCTACTACTACTGCTACTGCTACTACTACTACTACTAATACTGCTTCTTCTATTACTACTTCTAATACTACTGCTACGACTGAATTCACTCTCACATATTGATTACGTCTGGTTCAGCTTAACGCAGAACATGTGGGATCAAGCAAATTATTGTTTTGGAATAATTGGACTACATTTTATTACAACTTTACTGTGACAATCACCAAAAGCACTTCTGTTTTCTACAGCTTTAACAGGTGTTCCTTGTCCACACCACCAGATAGTGTATTAGTGTGTGCAGTGGCCCGGTCACCATTACCGTCTGGTCCTGAACTCACCGATTTGTCATGACAAACAAGTGACACGAGCAGGAGGAGGAGGAGCAGGAGGAGGAGGAGTGGGAGGAGGGGGCCGGCTCTAAACCTGCTCCTGCCAGCACAACAGAGGACCCAGACTTTATTACCTGGAGGTGCGGAAATGGCTTTTGTCAACAAACGGCCCATCTATTTCCGCTCACATCAGTGGATTCAGACACTAGATTTGTCTGCGGTGGACCAGGCCACTAGAGTGAAAAGATGGAGCCGGTGCTGTTCGATGCACCGCTAATATTGTGTTTGGACTTGAAATGTGAAGGCGGGGTATGTACGGTCCACTGCATTGCCACAGGTATTTGTCATGAAAAAAAAAAAGATATTAAGGATGTGGTGTTTGCTGAAAATGTCCAAAAGAGCAGCACTCTCGCTTCTGTTGGTCTTTTCACGTGTTTTCATACAGTAAAATAATGATTTACATTTAACAAGAGTACTATCTCACCAAACAACGTAATCATTAGAAAAACACAAGTCAGGAAGCAATATTAACCTTATCTTTCGGATTCTTTTTTGTTGTTATATTTCTGGTTTAACCCATTAGAGAAAAAAAAAATCTTTATCTTGTTAAAGTATTTGCTGGGGCACAGTCATGACAAGGGATCTGTTATCCTCTATCACAGGCCTACTCTCGTGAGGAAACATCTGAGAGCGTTTTAAAGGGGGTCATTCTCAGGTCAGCAGTTTCAAACTTAACTTCAACTCTCCAAAAGGAACGTGACAGCATCTTCCAAAATCGCAATTCCATTAATTTAACATCATCAGAACCTCCATGCTGTGTTTTTGATTTTATATTATGTCTTTGTAGGTCTGGGGATCCAAGTGTAAAAATGTGATCCATGTCTTTAATGGCATGCTGAGGCCATCAAGTCATGGCCCGGTTTGTTATTCCATAACAAACTCATTTACAGCATCTCTGCAGGAGGAACCATGGTGGTTCAAAACAATATTCATACAAAATATGAAATTAGATTTTGTTCTTTGAAAAAAATAAAAAATAAAGGAAACATTGCTTACTTCTAGTGGGTCTGTCACCTGCTTTTCTTCATAAAGACAGTGACGTGCAAATTATGTTTAAGGTGTTCTTTTGGGTTCATTCGCATTGGTAAATCTGACTCTGAAAGAGTGAGTGCCTCACTAGCCATGAACCTCTCTGCACGTCACTGCATACAGATGTTCTTGCATGTACGGAAAGTTCCATTGTATGGCATTAAACACACTTACATACTTTCATGGAGACAAACATGTGACACCTCCACCTCAGATCTTAAAGGGATGTCACAGGAGTCACGTGGTAGATTTCTCGGTGATGGCTGGGTTTTCGGAGGGCTCCAACACCGGTCTACGTTGAACTGGTTTATAATATATAAAACTTGCACAGCTCATCACGCTTTTGAAATGTCAAAGTCTGTTGAGTAAAACTATGAGTAAGAAGACCACACAAACTTGCAGATTTCCTGTGCGAGAGTGTTGTGACCCAACACTGGTGACACTAGCACAGCTAACTAAATCCAACAATGGGAGTCACACTGGAGAAGGTTGAGTGAAAGTTGCATATGATTCCCAGGTTAAATCTGTTCAATATGAGGTATTGGGGTACTGGGTGCTAGGGTAATAATATACCCCGTCAAGGCTCCATAAAATTATTATTGGCAGAAACGATTTATGTTGGAAATGTAGAAATCCAAAGATCCAAAGATATCCAAAGATACTTGCTCTCTGGGACTGCCCATTGTTTCTTTTCCATTATGGAGGACAGTGTTGGACTTAATGCAGGGCTGGTTACCAGGTAACCTCCTGTAATCATGTAATGCTCCTAAACTGAGAACGTGAAGAGGAGAATGATGGACAATGCTGCAATGACGTGGGGCAGCTTTTGTTTGTCTGCAACTGTCTAAATGTGCAAAGTGAGTATGAGGTGAATGAATGCTGTGTCGCAAAAACACTGCTGTATCTGTTTACTTTTTATCTTGCACATCTTTTCCCATGTTAATAATTTGTGTTATTTATTTTCAGAATCAGATGGCTATAGTTTCTCCGCAATATACCTCCTTATAACTGTTCCATCTCGCAGCTTTCTCATAAAATACTTTCAGCATTAATAGCTTGTGATGCAGACTGTAAATCCTTGTTAATATGAAGCCGCCATCTTGAGTTTTGGCATTTCAATTACCCACAGCTCTTCACACTCTGCCTTCTGTCATCTGGCTCACTAATGTTTTAATATTCTGTTAAAACCTCCAGATGAAGAAACTCCTGTTTCCATTACTAATGCACCTTTGATTTATTGTGCTGCTAGTGATACTTCAGTGTCTAACCAATGTGTCCAATATTTATGTGCTGCTGAAAGAATGACATCTTCATATTTTCTGTGAGTGCATGACTTCTAATTCTAATTCTATCCAAAAATGGGTTTAATGGCCGACAGAGCGCCTTCAGCAGAATTTGCTAGTGCCATGTGGACAGTCGCAAATATTTGCAATCCACCTTTGCCCGAATTAAAACAACACTGTCATCACCTCAACTCAACATTTTGTAAACTTTTGTTACCGAAATATATATTTTAAAAACCCGGTAAACCCCTGATACTGCAATATAAAGATGCGGTGTATACCATTGTTATAGCAATATCAAAAACGTGAAAACCATTTATGTCAAAATGCGTTGGATGCTTCTTCAGAACACCTCCAGGGGCCCTGGCACCTGTGTGGAGCCCTGTGGTGGTGTGAGCAGCTGCTCAGTCTGTTTATAGTTTGGACCGGCCCTGGGAACAGTAGGCAGTGGTAAAGATGCACAAAATGACCAAAATACGACTCTTGGAAGGTGTTTGTTGAAACCCCCCCAAAAAATATATAATTTACAGTCAATTTACTCACATGACTGACCCTTTCCCCGCTGCAGCAAAGCCTTTCAGTATTATCTTTTTAAAGTTTACTTATACAAAACTAAAACCCTCTCTAAACACTATAAAAAAATGAAATTTTTTTTATTGTGTTAATCCAGTTAATCCACATCTCTGGTCCCCTCTCCAGCCCAGAATCCTGCTCTGTGGTTATCTCAAATGAAACGTATTATGTTCTGCCAAATAAAAGCGATCCTATTTTACCAGTGGAACAAGGCGACGCAAACATAAATGACTTCTGTGTAAAGATCCGTTTCAGTGCGATGTCATATTTTACAGCATACAGTGAGGAGATATAACTCAAGAGTGATAAGAACGTGTTGTGTTCGGGGGAGAAAAAAAAGATAAAACTAAATCAAAAGTAGTCGGTGCAGCCGCGTGGTTCCTGTCACTAACATTACTTTTCTTTTATGTGCCTCTGCCATGCTTGTTATTATTGGGGAGGATATTATTGTTTGTTTGATGTTTTCTTTGTCCGTCCGCGTGGATAAACAGACAGAGGAAACAGAGGGTGAAGGGGGGGTCGGCCATTTTCTTTCACAACGGGATTAAAATTGTCTGGGTTTTCATGTGAGACTGGCACCACAGGGGCGAGGAGCGCCGTTCTGGAGTTGGCACTCTGTCCAGTTAATACAAGTTGATTTCATTGACTTGACTTCAATTGGACTTCAGTAGGTAGTGCACTAGAACGGTGTAGAACGCTATCATATTTTTGATATTGGTTGTTTTGATATTCTTGATAATTCAAACTGAAGCTGTTTAGAAACCCTTTGGGGTACAAACAAATAGCAGAACTCTCTGTGAAGCGGAGACATTTTAGTTTTGGCCTTTGGTGTCCGATTTACTCTTTTTGTAAGTGGAAACAAACTATGCACAAAGAAGGATCGTGTTTCAATCCCGGCTAGTTTTATGCTGGTATAAAGAGGGGTAAAGTTGGTGTCTGGAGGGATGGTCTTGTTGACACTACAGTTTGGGCATTTGTTAGGTCTCAAAGCTGAAGCTAATTTCACACAAAATTAGATTTAGGGGGGAAAAAAGTCCAGGTTAAATGTTTGTGAATTTTTGGGTGATTTTTTTTAACCTTTTGGATTTGGAGTACAAACTGACCATGATGCAAGAAAATATTAAAAGAATCAGGCTTGACTCCTGTTACAATTCAACAGATCAGTTATGACAAGTGTTGCCTTCAGGTGGAGTCCGTCTGATTTCAAAAGGCATCGGAGATTGTTGTCCTCAAATTAAAGGGGGCAAAATCCCAGAGCCAACTCACTCAACGTCACACAACATCCCCACACCCACACTGCACAACCCCATCACATTAGTATTTTGTTTTGTATTTGTAAGTGATGGTCTTAAGTGCCCAAGTGGTGCAAAAGCCCACCTCTCGATCATCACACTCAAGACACAAGGGTTTAAATGCTAATGGCAACCCTCAACCCTGATACACTTCCCAAACTTATTCGGTCTCCATGACAACACCTCCTCTTTCTGCCAAGCTTTGACATTATACAAGCATTCTGTGGCATTTAGCAGTTCACCCTAAAGGTCGCTGTCCTGGTCTGAGACATGGAGGGAGCGAGAAAAGGAGGTCATCCAGGGTCCGGACAGCTCAAACTTATAGCAATCCTCTGCCAATGTGTTTGTTAGCTCTACACACACACACACACACACACACACACACACACACACACACACACACACACACTAGAAGACAGACAGGCGGCAACATGAACAATTTGTGGGGCAAATACATTGGCAGGGTGCAGAGGAGGAATGCATTGGACTCGCGCTCTGTGGAGAGATGGGAGCAAAATGAAATGAAAACTAAAGTGTTGTCACTGCATAAACACGGATGTCTGAATATGTTTACACTTGTCTTAGTGCCCATGCGGGATTCTCATTCATCCATATTTGTTTTGAGAGGCAAATATCTTAAACAAGGTGGAAAATTCTTTGAAAGAAGAATTCAAGTTTTGCAAAACACCGAAATCATCCACTATGAAGGGGTTGAGTACGTATCAAATCTCGTCTTACAGGTACAACTTTTGAGAATGTGATAGACTTCATACAATCTAATGGACATTTTAGTAGTGTTTACTTTCTGTCAGAGCACTTTGTATCTTGGCTTAGACACGAAAACAGTCTGAAAGAGAAAATTATATCCATGCCCTTCACAAAAAGCACAACTAAAAGGTGGTGGCCATGTTTCTTTTCACTCCTCAGATGTGACTGTCCGTTGAGTCATCTTTTGTCACACTTGTCTTTAGCTTGTGTCTGCAGACGGCTTGAGCGGGCGACAGCATGTGATTACACTGTCTCTGGGTGTACGTCTTTGAATACTGCAGTTTTGGAGAGTAATGGTCGTCAAAGCAGTGTTAACAGTGTATATGCACCATTACTGTCAGAGGTCCCTTTTAGGCGCTTCTATTAGACTCACATGGGCTTAACAAAGTGACACAAGCAACTCAATGCATCAAAATACGATGACTCATCTGCTGTGTTTTTCTTTAAAGGCCATAGGAAATGTTTGCATGTTTTGAAGTATTACATGTTTGGTCGGATAGAACGTGTGGTATATATTTATTTTATAATTTATTGTAGTTTTACATCAGTTACGTGCGTTACCCTGTCGCAGATTTACACCTCGAGCCTCAGACCAAACAATAGAAAACAATAGGGCTAATCAGTATGGTAACAATCAAAGAAAAGAAAGAAAAAATAGAAAAATATAAGTTGAAAATGAACACAAATATTATTTGTTAAATACCAATTGTGTAAATTAGACATTTTGCCCTTCTTTACATTTTGGTTGCTCAGTAACCTCATGTCACTGTCGCTGTACGGTCTGCGAAAGACGCACGATTTATGGGATCAGTTTTAAACACATCTTTTAAGCGTATTCTAGCACATATATTTCAGTAATTGCTTGTGCCCGTGGAGATGATATCGCTCTGCTTGGGATGTTCCAGTATGGTATTGAACTTACCTAGTTTGCATTAATTCAAATTACACTGTTACTTAGCCACGTGGGGCTACCTGCTTGTCTCCATGGCGATAGATAAGTTTAATGTCATACTATTCTAAGCAAAGCAATTACAGCCTCCTGGAGACAAGCAGGTGAAAGATACAAAGTATACCTTTTAATTTTACGTTTTAGATGCTATTGCCTTTGCTAACACATTTGAGAGGCTGTATTTTGCATTAAAACCAGGTCCAGTTTGAAAAGGGCTTCTACCCATTGATCCATGTGAGTGTGCAGTGTGGTGTAGTGTGCTTTTAGCTCCTCTGCGCCTCTGCTCACATCCCCGTATGGATAATAAGTACTGTGATATCTGCAGAGCCACCAGATGGTACAAAATGTGGTTAGTTTGAAAATTGCACACGACAGCCTTTAAACCCCGTGCATATGGACTATAATGGGACAGCAGAAGAGTGTGTGTTATGACCAAACTTGAGTTATTTGATTAAACAAACAATCACGAGCAAGCATAAGAGTTATTGATTTTCCATGTCTGTGCGGTTAGGATTTCATATGATGCCAATTGAACATGCTGTTAGCATTTAGATGAGTCCATCAGGCACCCCAGAGCATACTAAAAAGATCTTTGGAGAAACTCCAATTGTTTTGCTAAGCTACAACAATCAAATATTCCATGTCTAGGATCATATTCACAAGTCATATTAAAAAAAAATCTCTTGGCCTACGTAAAGAACTACTATACTATACTATAAACTTTAGTTCAACATCGATGAACTTTAGGCTCAGTACACTTGACTCACCAGTTGATCTAATCCAGTGGGGGTCACAAAATTAGGGTTGCACATAATCAATCTGGACAGGTCCTCACCAAAAGCGGTCTGTACATTTTCTAAAATAGGCCAAAGTACAACTGCAGACGTTGCCATGTTTGTTTAGGTTTGTCTTTTTGACTTCTGCCCAGACTACAACGCTGCGCTGTCATTGGTCAGCCACTCAGCGGCCGGCATCAAACCGAACAGCGTGAGCCTGACCAGATGATTCTCAAGAGTTTTTGAAATATATTGCAAGAATTCAACTGGCTAAGATGTTATTGCTTTGCCTGAAATAACCCTAAACTTATTTATCTTCTTGGGGACAAACAGATGATGTCACCAGTCCAAGTTACAGATCAGAAGTCTTATTTAAAACCGCACAAACGTTTAAAAATTACATTTGCTGGTTACAACTGTGATCTTTAAAAATAACGACTTGACAGGAAAATGAGCAGCCAGAAAATGCTGAACTTTGAGCGTTGGGGCTTTCAGAGATAAGAAAGAAGGCCATTTGTGCTTAGCAAGATGAAAAGTGAGCAAGTTTGATCAGAATCAGAATCAGAAAAAGGTTTATTTCCATTGTCAGTGAACAAAATTCACAAACTAGGAATTTGTTTGGGCGATAAGGTGCAACAATTGATAATACTATTAGCAAAATATATCTAATGAGGTATGCATAAAACAAAATAAAAATAGACTTGGTCAGGGTATATACAGAAAATTTAGAGATAGTCAGAAATAGTATAAAAAATGAGCAGTGCAACAAATAGTTATTGGTTTAAATATTTGTTAAAGTGTCAGGTGTTGAGTGTTCATGAGTCCAATGGTAGAGAGAGAGAGAGAGAGAAAGAAACTATTCTTGTTGTGGGAGGTTAGCTGGTGGATGAAAAGTGAGCCCCTTGCCTGATCAGAGTGGTTCAAATAGTTTATTTCCATGTCCAGGGTGAGAAGGGTGACCTGTGATCCAAACCTGCTCGTCCCATTTGAGTCCTGGAGACGTACAGGTCCTGCAGACAGATGGAAGTCTGCAGCCAAAAGATCACCTTCTCAGCAGAAAAGCGCACAATAGAGCGCTGTACAGTACAGAAAATTCTAGAGTTTGTCCCTGGCTGTGGCTCCACGTGCTCCAGCGTACCACACGGTGATGGAGGAGGTGAGGATGGACTCAATGATGGCCGTGTAGAACTGCACCATCATCTGCACTGGCAGCTTGGCTTTCCTCAGCTGCTGCAGGAAGTGCATCCTCTGCTGGGCCTTCTTGATGAGGGAGCTGATGGTGAATCTGTGCTTTATCCCTACATAACTTTTAATAAGAATTTCAAGTGTATAAAAGAGATGCCTGATATATGAAGAGTAGTGGACCATGTACAAGAAATGTACATAGTGTATCTTCAAACCCATATTTCCCAACAAATTAAAATATGTAAACATGAGTTTGAAATCAATATTATCATACTAGCCTACATTTATTTCTATTTGATTTATCTATACTGTGTCCACATACCCCTGATTGAGAAACACTACTCCAGTCTTTCTACAGTGTCAGATGAAAACAGGAGCTCCGTCAGTGTCGGAGCTGGAGCAGTGGTGTGGAACTGGCCTCTGTAAGCACCTCCTCAGATTTATCATCCCCTAATCGCCCATGAAGCCATCACCCACGCGCCCATGATCCCTCAGCACCAGCAGCAGCACCAGAGTAACCCACATGTCACATTATTTACACTCACATCCTACATCTGGAGATAAGAGTCTATACAATCTCACCAAAACAAACCTGAGTTCGTTTAGATCCCTCAGTCCACTCAAAAGGATTTGCACTGATTTTAATCAAGTCCATTGAGAACTCTATGGGACAAGTGCATCTATTTATGACAGCGATTGTAAGAAATCTTGGTCAAAAGGGTAATCAAACGCAAATTAAAATTATGACTATTGTTTACTCACTCATTACTGAATACATGATGCATAAATGGTAAGTGCATTATCTACTTAAGGGGCATTTTAGGTCACAGAGGGATTAGCATAAAATAAAAAAGGTTTACTACTGGACGAATCAACATTTATTATTAATGCATCAATTATTTCAATAAAGCTAGACTAAAATTATATTGGAATTGTTTTGCATTCTTCTAAAAATATTAAATGGTAGGCTATTTAATGTGTGAATTGAGGTACATTTGTTTCACACTTGTAAACCTAATTATTAATACAATTTAATTTTTTGTTTCAGTACACCCTTTCAGTATATTTTTTAGTCATGGGCCAGTTGAACATGTGCATAGCCTGTATAAGAACATAAACTGACCAGTAGGTGGCGGTGTTTCATGCGTCATCCCCCCGTGTAAGCGGATCCCTAACATCTGTGAACCCCAGCCCCCTCTTTCCGTGCCATTCTCATTTCTCTCAGATAATGACTTCTATTTGAATCATGATCAGATTAATTTCATTCGGTCGATGGCATTGATATAAAATGCTGCAGCGACAGGAGGAGAGACTGTGCACGAAAGAAGGAAAACATCTCAGCTGATCCGTCACATCAAATATCACCTCATTAATACGTTTAATGATGATTAAAAGTCTGGTGAATATATAAATACAGTTGACAGAAGAGCAAACAGATCACATATTGCACTTGAGGGAAGGTCTCTTTGACTTGTCATAAAATACGCTTCCAATAACTCTAATTACTGACTACATAAACTACTACCGGTATATGGATAACAAAATAACATGAAATAAAACTAAAATCACTTCAAATAATTTGTCAATCACAAGAGATTTATATACTGAGAAGAAAATACCATCCCCAGTAGAGGACGCTGTAGGAGGATGACCATGCAATTAAAATCAGGTGAATAATGTAGGCGCTTGAGCAGGAGGCGTAGCACGTGCTATGACAATTACTCGGTTTTATTTTTAATTTATTTTTATATTTTGAGATTCTGACCGGAATCGTATCCTAAAGTTTCCCGATACTACTTTTTGTTATTTGCGCTAAGGATCTGATGACATTTGCACTTCGATCACCACATCAAAGCTGGAACTAACCAGGACTAGATCAGGGTTAACTAAGGACTAAAACTGGGCTCAAAACCAGACCAAATTATGGCACGTGTGAGCGCACTCTAAAACTGCAAACCTCCGATTTATGTTAGGCTGCAGCCAAACTATTCAAGAGAACTAAAATGTTGCATTTCAGTTTTCCTGTGGTGGTGGATCTGCCCTGAACGCGGGGGCTTCTCTTCTGGCCCCCCGTACCCTTCAGATGGTTATGTTGCATCTTCCCGGTCGCTGTGAAAGAATCTCCGTCTATATGATGTTGTAAAATAGACTTGTGTGTATATTTGGACACAGGTTAGCTCACATTTCTCTCTCTCTCAACATGACAGACCAAACCACCTCTGCCTGATCTCGCATCTCTCGCATCCATCTGACGTGCGCGCTACCATCGCCGCTGCCGCCTGTCTCTGCCTCCTCAGTCAGTGCCGAGGAGGCGGAACAGTGGCGCAAACCCCGGGACCAAAAGCGGTAACCAGAGCTCCGAACTCATCTGGAAGCCCCCCTCCCCCCGACCCCACACCCCCCCCCTGGTCACCATGGGTCACCACAGAGGAGGAGCCGGTCCGGGACACCCACCATAGCTCATCGACCCGGATCGTACACGCGAGTCGAGCTTGTGATTTATTAAGACGCGCCTGTGGCATCGCGCGCGCGACACTCGTCCAAACTACGGATTTGGTGTCGTTCCCCGGGTTCACGTGGAAATGTGGAATGCAACGTGTCGTTTCACGGACGCACAGACGAGATGACAACCGAGTGGAGAATGAAACGCGCCGGATGAACATGATGATACAATCTCCTCAGTGAGTTTAAGCCTTTGCGCTCCGCCTGCGGCTTCGCCCTGATTGAAGACCGAAAGTTTCACGTTTTTGTTTTTGTTTTTTTTTGTTTGTTGGGAAAGTTTTCGGAGGATGGCGGCGCAGAGCTTGCCAAAATCTCGCATGGAGTGTTTGCGCGCGTTTGTGTTTGACGAGTGGCGATTACTTTTGGGATGAAAACGAGTAGGATGTGCGCCCAGATAGCGGAGTTCTGCAGCGGGAGGGAGCAGAGGAAGCACTGCTGCGTCCCGGGACCACAGGTGTCCTCCCTGAACACTGACGGTGAGTGATTTGATTTAACCACTACACCGGACATCAACCCTAACATCAACTACTCATTCTAAATTACATGATAACAAATACTCATTGACCCTTTTTTCTTTTCCCTGTGATCTTCATTTTTTGCCAGGCATCTGTTGACTTTCACAACGTAATTCCTTGCTCAAATGAGTTCTGCATGACAAAAGTTTGAAGTGTGAAAACGTTTTAGTGATGCGCTTTTAATCTTATTTTATTGATCTTCTTTTCTATCTCTTTATCTTATTTTACAACAAAATATAACACATGTGAATAAAAACGCTGACTGCATTAATGTTCCCCTCACAACGCTAAGTAGCTGAAACGTTCTTATTGCATTGTAATGTTATTTTATTAGCGTGTTAATAATTTCTTGAATTGATTGTGTTTTAGTGACTTCAAATCTCAAGATGCAGAGCTGTGGTTAGAGCGTCTTCCCTGCGCTCGCTCCGTTTCCTCTCTACTGCCTCCAGCCTCCTTGTCCTGTCTCCTCTCTTCCTCCTGTCGTTCCTCCCGTCCATCCTTTTCCCCTCACTCCTGCTCCCCTCTGTCCCTGAGCCCCCACCAGCCCCCCTGGCCTGCAGCACACATGCAGGCCAAGAAGCGGTACCTGCTTGTGTCTGTGGGGGCCGGTCTTCTCTTCCTCCTTTACCTGTGGGCTCTGCAAGTCGGGGATTACCACCAGAACCTGCCAGACCAGAACCACTATAACAGACACTTCTCCCAGTTTCCCCAGTATCCTCATCAGCACCAGCAGTATCAGGGGTTCCCCAACCATCAGCGAGGCGGCGTGGAGAGCGTGGAGGCGTTTCTCCCCGGGCCCCAGCCTCTGCCCCTGAGAAGCGCGTCTCAACTGCCCCGACACTGGACCGGTTCAACCGAGCCCCTCGAGCCCTACTTGGAGGGGGGCGAGCAGGAGGTAAAGTGCGCAGCGCATGTTTGGCATTTCACTAAAGAGATTGAGAAATTAGCAAAAATATTATCACAGTACATTTTTATTTTTGTGTACATTCTGCTGTGGTGTTCATCTTCATCAACTATCTTCTTTTAATCAATCATGTTTGTATTTGATGTACTGTTTTATTAAGTGTCTGAATGAATGTGCACTTTACATTTTTACAGTTTAAGAGAGGGGCAAATGTAGGGCTGCACAGAATTATTGCAATATGCGATATGGCTGTCATTATTGCAATATATATATGTATATATATATATATATATATATATATATATATATATATATATATATATATATATATATATATATATATATATATATATATATATATATATATATATATATATATATATATATATATATATATATATATATATATATATATATATATATATATATATATATATATATATATATATATATATATATATATATGTGTATATATATATATATTGTATATATATATGTATATATATATATATGTATGTATTTTGGTGTTACTGCGATTTGTTGCGATACTGATTATTGCATTGTCTAATAATGCTTTTGCTAAATATTATTCAGCCCTACCCATACACGTTACTGTTATTGAGTAGATTTTTAAACATGTACTTGCACTTGTAATTGAGTGTACTTCTAGTCATGTAATTGTAGTTTAACTTATACTATGTAAAACCTTGGCGTTGGTGCTTATCTGAAATCTATACAATCGAGCAGTTTTTCTGACAGAACATAAAAATAAGACATTATCGTACTTTGCTTTATTGAACAATGTAATCCTGTAAATTGCATGAGTAATAAAGATAAGATAAGACCTTTATTTGTCCCACAATGGGGAAATTCCAGTAATAAAGTGGCTTATATTTCCGTGCAGGAGGACAGCCCGCAGCTGCAGCACCAGCACACGTCTCCTCGTGAGCGCCGGGCCATCCGCGACAACATCTACAGGAACAAGCGCTGCCGGATGGAGACCTGCTTCGACTACAGCCGCTGCCAATCAGGATTTAAAGTGTACATCTACCCTGCGCAGAGGGGGGACGAGATCTCCGAGACCTACCAGAAGATCCTGTCGGCCATCGAGGAGTCGCGTTTCCACACCACTGACCCCTTCAAGGCCTGCCTCTTTGTCCCATCTGTGGACACACTGGACCGGGACCTGCTCTCCAGCCAGTATGTCCAAAACGCTCGGGCTCGTATACAGAGCCTGCCGATGTGGAATGATGGCAAGAATCACCTCATTTTCAATTTGTATTCGGGCACGTGGCCGGACTACACTGAGGATTTGGGGTTCGAGGTGGGACAGGCCATGCTAGCCAAGGCCAGTACTGACGTGGTCAACTTTCGACCCAACTTTGACATCTCCATCCCTTTATTCCCGAAGGAGCATCCTCTGAAGGGGGAGGCAGTGGGCTATGTGACTCTGAGCGACGCACCGCCATCCAGGAAGTATCTACTGGTTTTTAAAGGGAAGCGCTACCTCACGGGCATCGGCTCCGAGACCAGGAACGCCCTCTACCACATCCACAACGGGGACGACATTATCCTGCTGACCACCTGTAAACACGGCAAGGACTGGGAGAGGCATAAGGACACCCGCTGCAACCGAGATAATCAACAATACTCAAAGTAAGTCCATTTGTTATGTTTTGGCTAATTTACCGATCCTGCGTTCACAAAGTATATCAACTGTTTTGAATACACACACACAAAATACTACAATGATATGACTTTCAACATTTTATTTAGTCGAAAGCTAAGTTGAGGTTTTGTTCAGAGCTTGTATTTGGTGTATTGGCTCTTGCAAATGTTCAAAAACTGCGCAATTGTTATTGTCTATTTTGTCATAACAAGAAGCAAGAAAACACAAAGTAAGAGGGATATTTTTTGCCTCAGACTTTGAGCTGCATTATTACATGTTTGTCTCGCAAATCAAATGTTCTTTGTTTACTCTTATCATGAAACACAATGCAAATTATACACACAGAGCGCGTGCTAAGCTGCAAAGTCAATATTGAACTGAATAAACAATGCATTGTACAGTATTTGCATTTGTTTAGAAGAAAAGCATTTTGCTTTATATATAATTCATTACAGAGGCAGTGATCTCATTATCAGCTCTTAGATTTTTTTTTCTGAGCTTGCGTGTTTGTGTGATAATTCCATCTTCACACCGGCACTTGTTGTTGTCGTTGTTGTGTTTGAGAGATGCTGTCGATCATAACACTCCAGACGTGGCGCTGAAAAAAAAAAACTTCCCTCAGAGAATGTGAGAAGAGGAGACGTCTGCTTTCATGTGCATATTTTGTGATTGTCATGGGACCCGCTTTTGCTTCTAAAACAAAGTGCAGTGAATGTGCAGATACCAAGGGGCTTCAAGTGTAGAAAGGGGATAAAAGTTTAGTCAACTCAGCAGTGGGTCCAAGCTAAAATGATCCAAACCGAACAACAGAAGTTTACCTTTTGTAGAGCAAGGGAAAATGAAAGCAGGGGAGCTGCTAAATGTGGGGTGCAATGGGAGTTTTAGTGTTTTAGGACTTAATCGTTTGGATTACCTGCACTCAGGCGAATTTATGGGTTCAATTCACTCTCAGTGAATTAATGACAATATTTTATATCCATCAATTCATATGTGAGCCCAGTACATGCAGTATGCTATCAGTTTACTCTTGGATTAAACGGTAAGATAATTTATATGATTATTTTCACTTGCTCACATCCAAGAACCGGAACTAACGGCCATTGCTTGTGTTAACAGACAATGCGCTAATAATGTAATGGGCTTCTGGAGTTTTTTCAAAGACGCAGACTCAAAAGCTGAAGGTTTGCTACATTTACACACTTCTGGATACTCTTTACGCCTGACTAGATAGTGCTCTCTGAAGGTTCTCTTTTATTTGTTTCCTTGTAGTGATTCTTATTATTTGGAAATGCACATCCCTTCTGCAAACCTCTCCAACTGGACAGGATTGGGCCTGGTGCAACTCAAAACATTTAGGATTTTTTTTATGTAAACATTTTACACACACAAAAAAAATACTGTTGTCATAAGAAATACTTTTGCATAGTATTTATCACATTTGTCTTTTACCTGACTGAAGCCGTGGCATTCATTGAGGTGCTCAGAGTAACTCAAACTGTAAAGGTTTGGACAGTGAGATAATGATGCAGCCTACAACAGTAGGAAGCCCCAGCAGTTGTAACTGCACTGCTCTTGACGGTTAAGATCACACCTTCGATTGGGTTAAAGACAGCGATCTCACCCATGGTTTGAATTTATTATTTTATTTATCTCTAAGTTACTTTTGAACTAAATATACTTCACAACACAACTAAAGGTGGATAATCTACAAAATTATGAATAACATTTTTATGTTGTTTTTATGATCTTTTGAAGATTAAAAAACTGTTGAATTGTAGTTATATGTTCAAAAATAATTGCAAACTGAGAGCTGATTAAAAATGAAAATGGAACGCATACTGTAATTTTTCAAACAAGGGACTATTGCCTGCCTAATCTACTGTGTAATGATTTGTGTTACGATATTTTGTGAATTGTCCTTGAGTGTTTGTATGTGGTTCTAATTTGATCATCATCCAGGCAGGGTTTAGGTGCATATAGTTGCTATAAGAGAAGAGAGAAGATAACGGAATGATAAAGCTACCAACGATTAATCAGAATAGTCATGACTTATCGACTACTGAAAGAATCGTTGACTATTTTAATCATCACTAATTCTTATTTGGACAATGCAGACTCTAAACACATGCCAAAAGATGTTTAGCATAAAAACAGTGCCATTATTAAATCAAAATGTTACGGTACACTTTATTAATTCATTCTCTTGGAGACACTGCTCCAGATCTCAGCTTGGTCAGGACCTGAGGTGGCTGAGGGAAACTGGAGCCTGAAGAAAACCCACAAGGACATAGAGAGAATATGCAAACTCCATTTCACATGAGTCATCATTTTTCTCTGTCTGGAAACCGTCAGTCAGCATATGTTTACCTTTCTAAATGCTTGATGTACTGTAGAAATAATCGTTTGACTAGTCGACGGAATCGGAACGTAGTCGGCTACAAAGGAACCTTGCAGCCCGAACCATGAGTGTTTTTATTGGTCGCATTTACGCTGCTGTGGAGAAGTTTTTGTTGAGTCTTGTGAGAGTTTGGTCTCCACTGCACTGCTAAAGCTGTGTAAAAATGCATGGCGGACAGAGACCCAGCGGCTGGTAATCGATGGGAGCACATTAATGAACATAAAGTGCTTAAGAGCCTTCCTCACTAAATAAATAGCACCCCGATCCTCTCTCTATCTGAGTGGCATCCGTCTGATACCCAATACCAAAACAAAACACTCCTGTCTGTGCTTCTCTCAGCATTATGTTATAACTGAAGGCTCACACAGTCCTTTTGTCCCGAATGTTAGCGGTTTGCAAAAACGTTGGTCGGTCGGTCGGTTAACTCATATTTGTGCTGCTTATAAATCTCATCCTGTTTTTATCTGTTAGATGATGATGTATTAAAAAGTTGCCTCTCACTGTTCAAACTGACTTCTCAGATTGAGGTTGTGAGGTTGAGGGGCACTTTATTGTCCCCTTAGTGAATTTGACCTCTGCATCTGACCCATCCATCAATGCCGCTGGCACAACCTGTAAGGAGCAGTGCAGCGCCTGTATTTTTATGTATTTTTTAATATTATTTTGGAACTCCAACAGCAAATGTGTTAAATCATCCCTTTTAAATGTATCAGTTGAGGTTTAAGTATCAGGAAAATGTGAAATGACTGCAAAATTACCCACAAAGAAGCAGAAATATCATGTTATATACCCTATAGTACCCTTATTTGAGTTTACAGCATTTTGCCGCATTTTTAATTAGAAATAATAATATTAGGCGTGACGATTTAAAAAATTTGACTATCGGTCATATCATTTAAAGTAAAATGCTACAAAAAGTGATATGTTATATATAAGGGTATAAGACGGTGATTCTCAATTATTTTCTGTTAAGCCCCCCCGAGGATGAAGAAAACACTTCGCGCCCCCCTACTCTCCGCCGGAACTATAAATACGGTGGGCGTATAAACCTTGCACATGACAAAATGGGGTGGAAACAAATGTGCTACATACGTGTCGTCATATTTCCTCGTCATTATCTTCCTCTCGCGCCGCCTTTCTTTTCATCCCTGTTAAATATGTTTCCATGGTGTCTCTTGAGGGTTTGTTCAGTGCACTTCACATCACCTGCTCTGCGCTGTGTGTGCGCGAGCTCCGTGCAAACGACCCTAAACCATAATACTCCCTACGCTCAGTCTGACAATGATAGCTTCACTGCCACCTACTGTAGTAGATGTGCAATTACACTTTACTCTATACCACTTTTCTTTCAAAATGAGAATAAGACAATTCCAAATGGGGTCATACGTGCCACGCCTACTATTTGTCTACTATTTGCCTACTATTTGAGAAGGGCTGGTATAGGGTGATATTTCAGAAATTTTGTATAAGATGATATTACGGAAATGTTGTATAAGATGATATTACGGAAATTTTGTGATGAATTTCACAACTGTCGGATAATTAAACCTCTACGAATATGTTAAAAGACATGTTTTAACACATTTCTGCTCTATCGATATCATCTGAATCGTTGTCGGTATCCTCCAAAAACATACCGTACTGTAATGCAACAGGTAATCGTTTTCAGCACCATGGACAGCGTTGGTAAAACTGTGTTGTATAAACTTGTCACATTTCTTAGCAAAACCGGGTCAAATGGTATGTTCAACTAGCTTTTTGACCATACAGTAAATCTATAAACATCATGGTTTCCTCCCCATCGACCCTTCCTCTCTGCTTTTGTTCCGTGAAGCCATTCTCTGTCGGCTCGTTCCTTCCCACTTCCCTTTAAGAGGCTCCCTGACAGTGATGAATCAGACCAGGCCTTTTCACCCAATAAAGTCTATTCACCGTGGCTTCGGAAAATGAATTGTTGCTTTGTTTTCTCGGGGCCGACAAGACGTTTTGACAGACTGTTTTAAGTGTGAGAGAGCGCAGACACATTTCCAAGCCTAATGGAAACAAAAGTACAAAGCACTACTTTAATGGATATGAAACACCGGAAATTAGATCTAATTAGATCATTGCCAGACAGAATAAAAATTAAGTTATTTAGTGCTGTATTCATTCTTTGCTATGTTCTCCCTACCAAAGACGGGTGACGTGCTCTTAAGTGAGCGGACTCTCATTTCTACACAGATCTGACCTGTAACTTGGCATGGGAGTGTCACCTGCTCGCCTCTATGGAAAAAGTTTAATGCCATACTGTGGAACTTTCTTGGAAAAAAAATATTATCTCAGTGGAGACAAGCTGGTGGCAGACTCACTATTCTTTAAATATTTAGCTTGTATATATGGTCAATTTTTTATTTTTGCAAGCACTGTAGATGCAAAAGATGGAAAATTTTAATGTCCTTTATTTGTAAACATGTTTTATTTCTTTGTGTGAACGAGGGATAGGCCAATAAGGGGCATTTTGAGCCAATATGATATGTTTTATTATAAAAATTTTTTTTTTTAAATTTCGTCTGAGAAGAGTGCTATACAAATAAAGTTTACTTACTTTCTTACTTTTCAGAAATTTGAGATTTAAAATATAATTTGTGGCATGATTGTGTAGACATATTTTAGTCTTCTATGTTAATTTTTACTCATTAGTTTGTTCCAAAAGAGGACAAACGGAGGATGACACCTGGGCACAGACTGACTGTGCACCAATATCAGCCTATTTTTAGATAACATAACATTTTAAATAAAAATAGGCCAATACTGGAACTGATATAATGCCCATCCCTAGTGTGAACCTAACTTACCCTAACCCTTAAAAAACATATGTAATACATTTTAGCACAAATGAAATAAATGAAAATAAACATGATACATAACATACTTTTACCTATAGATTCCTCTTTGTGTCCATCTTTTGCATCTTTACCATTACACCACTCACTGACGCTGACTTCCTTTTCTAACCAAAATGTTGGAAGAGTTTACTTTAAATACTCTAATGCATACATAATGAGATTTGACCATTTGAGTTCTATTGCATAATTTCAGCAGCAAAGCCTCTCCTGAATACCATTACCAGCCCATTATCCTTACATTATCTGCCGTCTGTAACTGTGTTTTTAATACGCTCACTGGATAGTTTAATAATTTGTGCCATGTCTGCTGCCTGTTTATAATTTTATGTGAAAGTGCGCCTCAGATGGAGATGCAGCTGTTGTCACATCTGGTAGAGTGTGGCATCTGCTCCATTCAATATGTACAACACGGTCTAGAGTGGACGAGCTAATTCTGAGGCCATGGGTCATGGAGAAAGACATTGCTGTGATAAGTGCTCTGAATTTGTCATTTGTTTTGTTAAGTTTAATATCCCTCCTACATTGTTTGAACTCTAAAGAAGTTGAGAACATTATTAATGACAGAGATAGTGATTGTTTTACCTTTGCAATGTCTTCATGCCTTAATAAGCCCGGCTGCCTGACCACATTTAGTCAAGATAGGCTAATATTTACATAGGCATGTTATAACGCCCCTACAATTAGCAGAACCTCTGCTACAAGTACAACCAAACCGTTTTCAGGAAATACAAAATAAGATGAATGCAACCATGCAAAATGTATTACTCTAGCACAGAGGCAAAACTTAGAGTTTGATCTGGGGGGCGGTGAATGGCAATAAATACTCATAGTAGGATTATTAGGCCTATTATTATTAATAATAATAATAATATGCTTTTGTAAATGGTATTTAAACAGTATTATTTTGAACAATATTATTATTTTTATATTTATCTTCTTTTTTTTTTCTTCTTCTTTAAAAATAAATGAATAAAGGATTTAAATGGTCTTTGATCTTCTGACCCTACCACCTAGGATTAAAAATGAGTCACTTGAGTCAAGTGTTATAAATGCTTAATCTACTTCTTCAAGCAGGCTATTGTTTGCATTAGAATATAGACCTACTGTGTGTTTGCTGGTCTTCTGTTCTCTAACACATCCATAGTATGATTTTGTTCAAAGTTTTGAGCCAAAGCAGGGTCCATTTTTTCCTGCTCACCATAATAAACTCCTCCGCTCACTGCTCTTTGGGAGTCTTGAGACAGACCGGAACCAGAGCACAAAAAACTGGACCCAGCGCCACTATTCGGACCTGTTTTGCTGCGTTACATCGGTAAAAAACCTGCTCCCTGTTCGCTCCTACAAGCATCTGGTCCACAGACATAACGAGCACTCACTTTAGAACTTTAGAGGAGAGACACTGGAGGAGGAGAGACAGCGCCTCAGTGCAGGGAGAACCGACGTGTCCCCCCGTCCTCCCCGTCCCCCCCATGTTTTTCACCTGTACTCTAGCACCCAAAACAAGCAGGAAGCCACAGAAAGGATTTGTGTCAAAAAAGTGTCAAAAAAAATAAATAATTTTAAAAAGCAACTGGGCAGACCTGGTATTGCTCTCAATGTCTACCCCTCCCCCACCATATAATCGGCCCGTTTCGTTTGCAACTTCACAACCTTACAATTGATTAACATGTGTATTCCAATCAATCTCTCAGAAACATCAGGACTTTGTTGTAGACCACCCTGAGGGAACCCTAAATCTGTGGCGGCAAATGGAATTTTTGCATCCAACCTACATTAGATTTGTCAAACTCGAGATGCACTGGAGGAACAATGGGCAGGGAGTCCAGTAAATGAATGAAGAATGTAGGACTGATTGACATATAGAAGGTATTGAACGCTGCTAAAGGAAAGGAAAAATTATGTATACGTGTGTTCTTTAAAAAAAAAAAAAAAACACTCTCTCTAGTCGTTCTGTTTTGTTCTATTTGTTTATAAAAAATAGAAAAGAAAAAAATTAAATACAAAAAATAAAATAAAATTCCACACAGACAATCAGCTCTTACTCTGCAGACTAACTGCAGATCATTTCCCCCCCCCCACACATATGAGCCAGTTGTTCTCTAAATCTAAATTTAATATGATTGAATATACTATAAAAAATGTTTTGGCTTGAAAACTAACCCTCTAACCCAAACCTTTATTAGAGAGGACAGTTTTAGCATGAATTGGGGATGAGAGGACATGCAGGGGTTTGAACTCACTGCAGCCGGCTGCACATGGAGCCTGGCATAAGTGCTGCCGCCTTAACCACTTGACCACCGAGCAGTTTTGAATGCTTTTGTTTCCTGTTCTAACTTTTCCCAACAATAGAAGAACAAACGTTGCACTGATGATATGCATCTTCATTTGACACTCATTTAAAGCATGTGTTATTTATTCATATTTTCCACGGATTCAAATTGGTTTCTTACATAATTATGGAATTCTTTGCTCAGTGCAGGACACAGGAGTTATCAATACATTGAAGGTCCGTGCCAAGGTTCTTGGAGGGTAAAAGGAGGAGTATTGATCCAATCTGAATGGAATGCGACGGCCAATCAGCAGATGAACTGAGGTTAATGGTCTTGGGGCTTGTGTGGAGAGCCAAACATAGATTGGCATTTAGTTCAAAGAAGACTTGGCATTTGTATAAACTGACCCTCAGGCGCACAAGCAGATAATCTATTAACAGAAGTGACAATTTGAAACTGCTGCCATGTAGCGTTGAAGGATTGATTTAAAGAACTTTTAGTCCAATACACAAGTGTCATTCAGTGCAAGCGAGTCACAGTGTGTCAAAGCTCATGTCAAACACATATAACAGGTTATAGAGAGACTTATTGATGTATTTTTGGAATTGAAAGATTATTTAAAGAGCTGAAAGGTTTTGGAAACATGGCATATTGCAATATTTCTGAAAAAATACATGCTTGTTTTTTAAATATGTATTTTAGTTAAGGAAATCTTAACTGTGATCTATTGTTGCTTAAGATTTATGTTCCATAGATAACCATTATTATTTGCCAAATGTAACATTCTGGAGAAAATACAACTTGAATGATTTGAAGTCGTGCTGGGGCATAGTGTTTTCTGAAACGTCTGTTCAGTGGTGAATTGGAGATGGGAAATGTGTGAAGAGTGAAGGCTGTGATGATCAGCTAAAACTCATAAAGCTGAAAACATTAACGCTGACTCTGCACAGAAAATACACTGTGCGCTCCATCCTTGAGTAACCATGTGTTATTGATGTACAGCAAGTTTGTCTTAGTCCAACTTACTGCTTATGCTGTGACATGAAGACAGATCAGTCAATTAAACCTGTTCACCCTGGAATAAATGTATTCAGTTAAAATGAGAATGAGGGAGTTGTGTCATGGTCTCCCTCCGTAGGAACTGCAGTGGCCTTTCTGTAATAGTTGAACGCTGTAACTCTAATGTTTACAGTGTTATATAGACATGTAAACATTGGTCTTCTCTCTTCCACGTCCCCACTCTCGTAGTTGACCAGACGAGGGCCTCTGACGCTGTGTTTTCTGTGTTGCCACTCGAAGCCACAGCACAGACTGGGAGAGAAGCTGCAACAGTGTAAAGTGCAGATTTCAGGATGAATTGGAGTCTGAATCCATCACCGTTCACTCTGCGCTCTTTAATCTCACTCAGAGCCACTGCCTGCTTTATCACACACAAACAAGCTACTGTTGTTCCTGTATGACCTTTCATTTGCCACATGTCTGTGTGAATATCCATCTTTTGTGAGCACAGGAACAGGCTATATGAAAAAGTGAGCGACGGCCATTTTTGTGAAAAACACCCAAAAAATAACTTCTTTTGATGAGGAACCTCTGCGGTGCGCTTTAAAAACACATTTGAATCAAATCTAGTCTAAAAGAACCGTTATTATAACTTGTTTTAATGGCATTGCCCCATTTGTGCAAATGAGAATGTAATAATATAATAATAATAATATAATGGCAAATTAGTTTATGGCAATAATGAAAATACTAGCCCTTTATCTATTAATACATTATTTTGTATAAACATTTTAAACACTTAAAACACAGAACCAAGAACACGACAGCGAGAGGGAGCAAACATAATAAAATACAACTCTAGACATTCAATGACATTTTAATTCCCGCACGTGCTATTTCTGTTATTCCCGTGCCAGAATGTCCCGTAGGACACTTCATTTTATTGTGCAAAGTATATTGAAAAAAGATAAATTAAATGTTGATGAAGGATTTGTTTATTAATCCGTCTCTTTGCTAAAACCGCCTAACCCACGTCAGAGGCTCCATGTTAGCCTGGTCTGTATGATGTATTCAGTTGCCAAGCCGAGCTAAAAGTGAGTCAGCGAACAGGATCTTGTTTTTGAAAATTATAGATCTCCGCCTGGCCGGGAAACAGAGCGGCATCACCGGGGAGTGGATCAAAGCTGACGAACTGGCACAAGCTCCGCCTCATAGTGATTAAAGGGGTTTCACCACCAGCTGCAAAGTAACATGGGCAGTCTGAGCTAAGGTGAGCTGCCCCTGGCTTTGGATTTCAGCTTCCACGGCCGGCTTGGGACTCAATTAGGGACAAGTTCCAAAAGTACTTCTTAGAGAATATTTTGCTTTGCTTTTGGTATTTCTTTTGTATTTCAATCTGGGACCAATATGAAAAGGATAATGGTTTCTTCATGGTATACTTCCTAGACAAAACCTTAAAAAGAAAAATAAACCTCAAAATCTCTGTTAAAGGTGCTCTGTGTTTGTTCCACAGTATAGCATTGACCTTATTTATCTTGCTTTAAAAACACACATTCTTACTGTGAGAAGGGTTGCCTCTCCACAGATCTCATTTATAAAAACTACTCAAGTGTACACACGGACAAAACACAAACTTCCTAAAGCGTCCTATTTCTCATTTCTCTGAGCACATGTCGCCTTCTTTCTTGTCTCTAAAAGTTTGTGGACCCCTCATTTCTATGTAAAGTGTTATAGTTCACAACTGTAACGTGCACATAATGCGTAGTGCGTAGGACATCGGGTGGTCAGAGGGGCTCCAGCCTGACCAGTCTGAATGACAGAATAGGCTTCGTGGAGCCGCTGCACTGTTCTTTTACAATTAAACACGGAGCATATACAGTAGCCCTACTTTGTCTTTAGTTATTAATTATTTAAGCTAACTCTAGGAGTCGAGTGACGTTGCCACTCTCTCTCCAAATGGAGTTTGATGCGCACAGGCAGCTCCACTGTACAAGCCACATTTTAAACCGACTCAGACAGATCAGAGGCACAGCTGGGAGCAGTTTAAACTCCACATACGTATTCTACAAGCAGCAAGCAAGAAGCAAAACTGTCTTAAGATGAGGAAAATCAGCCTCATATTCAACTAGAAACAGTGAAAAAGAAAGAATGAAACAAGATGTGATGCGTCGAGCTGACACTGCAGCGTGTACAAAGCCAAGCAACTTCTTACAAATGTCTTAATCATATGTTTGTAGATACAACAGAAAGAGCAGCCTATAGTGGTAGTGTTTATAGAGCCTTGATGTGTTCTGCAGAAGAGCAGGAGACGGGCTTCAGGTGACGCTGGAGCAGGGGCGGTGCAAGAAAATGTAGGGACTGTGTGGGGATAAGATGTCATTTTATTACCTCTACAATGCACCAGAATACAGAACATTATTTGACGATCCCCTGACCACTTTAGGATTGTTATTCAAGCAACATACATACATACATACATACATACATACATACATACATACATAGACACGTTTTATTTATAAATGAGACCTGTAACTTGCTCTGGTGGCGTCTCCAGCTTGTCTTCATCGAGATTGAAAAGTTTAATAATGTAAAACATTTCAGGCGAACCGATAAAGTCTGAAGCAAAACAGGTGGCGGACCAGAAAGTTATTACCTTTAATAATAACACAAGGAATAAAATATGTATTAGGCAGTGTACATTTTAGGGAAGAATGTGCATTAGTGCTCTTTTAAGGATTTGTTTGCCTTCTGAGACCCACTCTTAAGTCAATGTAACAGTGACAAATTCAGGCCATTATATAAAGAAATTCATGAAATAAATCTTGTGTGTAATGTGTGGATTTAAATAATGTCCTATACTCTGTAATTGCCTCTGAGGTCACTTGGCCCTCATTAGTTCGGTGTGCACCTTCCAAGATAAACAGCCTCCTGCAGCAGTGGGTCTCTTTGCTATTAACGTGACTTTAGTATCACTGTGTTTTTTGAAGTTAGTTTACATACAACAGAAAGAACTAATCCTTGATTGTGTGTTTGACCTTGTCTGAGGCCGGCTGTGCTCGCAGGCAGAGTGGAACCTGTGCCTGTGTGGGCAGCTACAAAGATGCAGCTTTGCATTTAACCTTCGAAGATTCTGAAACCTCAACAATACAGTAATACACTTGAATATGATGTTTACCTGAGCGTGACCTGAGAATGACTTTGAATACTTGATTGGGTTGAAGATGAAATTTGCATGTTCTTTATGTGTCTAGTTTCACCAAAACTCCGCTCATCAATTGACAGTTCCCTAACAAACATCGCACAAATTTGAATCTGCCAAAAATCATTGCAGTTATTGCATTGAAAACTTACTCAGGAGGGGAAATGGCTGATGCGCTTTTCAATGCGATGGATGCAGTGACCTCTAACCTCCAATTTACACCAAAGCAGTAACAGGGCGTATGCTTTTAATAGTGACCGTGCAGACATTGTATACCAGCAATGTCATACGCGCGTCCAATCGATGTAAATGCGCTGCTCCAATTAGGGCATAGTTCTAATTTTTCCAGCCACAACGGTGCGTCTCCAGTGCGTGTAATGTCAAAATAAACTGCTGATGCCCTTTGGAAATACGTTATCTTAAACATGAGAGTCACGTAAATAACTTGCCTCGCATCCTGATTGTGTCCAAGACCTCGGGGACTGATTCATAAACTAGGACGACTTTATTGTAAAATTGCAGAAATACAACATTCTTTACTAGGTCAAATATCAATTTTGAAGGAGAACTTAAGACATGGTGTGAAATATCCCAAATTTGAAGGTAATTAGCCACGGCTCTAAAGCATTGTCGTTCTGATCAACTTATAATGTCAGCAATATAAAACACTGCAGTGTTTAAACTGCTTGTCCTGCTGCCCCCCGCAGCCTCCCGGGTCGCAGCAGACAAGAGCGAGGGACACTGGGACATTGCGGTGGTCCGGCACGTTTTACTGCACAAACCAGTTTATTTAGCTCACCTGTCTTTTCTTTCTTCTCTTTTTTGATAATTTGATAACTTTCCATTTTTGATGAAAGACAGGGCTTTTCTCCTCGCTGTTGGTATTTGTAAACAAGCAGCCACGTAACCATGTGCGACTTTTTAAAGGAATGATGGGACCCTCAGATGTCACAAAACATGTATTTTGTCAAAAAAAATAAAAATCTAACAAGCACTTTACTCAACCACAATGCATTTTTATTTTATAACCAATTGATTAAAGGTGGTGTACATTGGTGTGGATGGACGTGCAAAAATGATTGTCAAATTAAATCAGAATTAATTCTAAATCAAAACGTTAATTTGCTCTTGAGGGGAATCAGCCGTCTTCTTGTTCTTCTCCATACAACTAAAAGAGGAGTAGATGCTGTTGGTTTCTCCGTTGTGGTTTTTGTGTTGGTTGTTTTTGTGGAGGCAGTGTTTGACTGAAGCTGTAGTGCTCCCCTTTTTACATGTGACTGCAGTCACGTCCTCTCTGGGGACTGCTCTTGGCGACAACTAAATGACAAGTAGATTCAGTCGAGTTGCAACACCCCAAGTATTTGAGCAGATTAGGGAAGAAAAAAAAGGGGGGACCATGTACAATTAGAACATAAATGTTGCCATTTGATGCATTGTACCTTAGGCTAATTTATATCTGCAGTCCCTGGCAGGGAAAAGAAAAAAACACAAATATTTGACAAGACACAGACGTGACAATGTGTTGAACACAGAAAGTACACACAAGCACAGATACAGACACATTCACACAGAGCCAGTACCATTGGAGCGTGGGACCTAAAAAGTCTAATGTTTGCAACTCTTGGTGCTCCTGAGCTGCTTTTTTAGTTCAGTTTTAAATCCTTGGTTTGTAACACTTTACAGAGACTTTATAGAGTTAGGAAGTTGGAAAATAGTCTGATTTGTCAGTCAACTTACTCAAAATTGTCTTGCAAATCTGGCAAATAAATAATATTAGATAAACAAATCAATCAATTGATAACTACGTTTAACGGGCTGTTGATTGTTAGTGTTATTAAGCACAAATCTACATGTGGTCTTGGGCCAAACATCTTAATGCATTTAGTTTGTGTCTTCAAAAAATAAGTATGGAAACGTTTACTGTTCTTGTCGATGCAACTCTTCATCCCATGGGGTTGTTGTTTAATTAAAAGTACCTCATAAGCTTTAAGAGCAAATGGCCACTGTGGGGCTGAGTCGGAGAGGTGCTCCATGCAGCTGCTCCTTGTTACTGCTGACAAACCAAACACACACAGTTATACTTGCACACAGCGCCGGAGGGATGCGACACTTTAATAGTTTCAGTATCGCCGCCATAAGCTCTTCTCGCTGCATAAGTCTGTCAGCAGGGATTTACAGCTCATTGGCTCTCATTATGAAAATGTAATATTGCACTTGAAACCCTTACGGCTATTCTTGGCCTATGGACTTCTGCAGTGTCATGGTTTCAGGACGGAGCCGAGCCTGGCCTGTTTCCGCCAAGTCGACAGAGGCGTTGAGAGTAAACAAAACATATTAGCAGACACACGCAGCACTGTGAAGAGTATTGTTGGGTTTCAGATGACATAACAACATTTTATATCCCAAGAATATTTAATACAGCGAAAATGAAAATAGTTAAAAAGCTTAATGTTGTTGTAATATAGAGCTTTTGGGTCTTGTCACAAATAGAAATGGTCAGGCTCCACATTTATGCATTTACCTTTTGGATTCTTCTCATACCAAAGTACATTGTAATCGACAGAAAAACTGGCTTATAACTAATGCTTGAATAGTGCACTGTGCACCTCCTGCTCAGGACTTCATTTTTAGACGTCACACCTCTTGTTCAGAAAGTGACGCCTGCTGTGCGATATGTGCAAAATCAGGTCCATACTCTCACTCTAACGCTATTGCGCGATCCATTTAGTTACAAAACACATTTTACATCAGAAAATGTATGTACTCTACATATTGTGGGAATATGTGTATATTTAAGTTGCTTTTTCTTTTGTCTTGCTGTTTGGCATCTGGTGTGGGTTAAGTAAGACGATGCAGAAGGCACTTTTTGGTGGAACTAGCTGGTTGGTGAGCAAAGACTTCAATGGATGAATTCATTCAATGAATTAATTAATTTGCTACTCCTTCCCTGCACTGAACACTATCTTTTCTGGTGTGAAAAAGTCAAACCTCCCAGTGTGACTTTCTCCATGCATGACGCGATGTAGTAAATCCAGGAAAAGTGCACAAGGTAAAATGCAAATGAGGCCCACATGTGTTGAGTCTCTGAATACAAATAAGATGAGAGGAGATTATACCTTATCTGTTTTCTCCCCAGGCAGATTGAGAAGGATAGCTGCTGCTTATCACATGCTTACACACTCGACAACCCAGTGGTCTGTCGTGCCCACCGCGCTCTCTCATTCCTCTACTTATGTCTCCGGTTTGTCAGAGAAAGACTTCAAATAAAAATGCATTTACTTTCTCCAAATCTGCTTTAAAAAAACCCAAAACGTTCATCTACACCCAGTGCACTGATACACTGCTTGTATCTGTGGATTCCTGACAGCTACGATCTGCCTCCAGTACGCCTGCTTTTACATTCAATACACACAAAAATAAATGTATTTATCATTTTTTGTTCTATTTATCGAATTCTATCTTTTGTCTACCTGGTTTATTCATAACATTCGGATTAGGTATTGCTTTTGTATCCCACACACTTTCAAAGCAATTTCATATTTGCATTTTTGTATAAATGAAGAAGGAAAAATTTACTTCACATTTCAATTGAAAGGGTTAAAAAAAAAAAAAGACAAAAAGGGGACGTGACAAAACTTTCAAAACTATTAAGTAATTAAGTATACAGTACATATTAGGGGAGGCTAACTGGTCAGAGGTAACCTGGCTCACGGCAGCTTGATACGTGTGGTACTCTGAATTCAGTTCTACACATGAATCAATCTGGAAAGGCTCTCCTTTGTGAAAAGGTGGGACGTTAAGGGAAATGGATTATTGGGTGAAGTGTCATTTAGTGCCCACCCTGCTGTGATTTGTGCTTAACCAATCACAGGAAGGACTCATAATGATGTATCCAAAGTGCACGTGTCACTACTGTCATTACCTGATTTGGAATCCTACCCAATTTAACATGTTTTTTTCAAATTGAGCATGTCCAGATACTTTGTTGCAAGCACTGAAGTTGCTATAGGAACCATACTTCATTCAATTGAATTTACTCCTGGAAGATAACCGGTTTTCCCGACAAATACTTGTGAAAAGTCCATACAAATTATACATTTGAACTGCTGAGTAAAGTCGGATTTAAGATGTAAAACAGCCAAGTTTGAAAATAATGGCTAAAATGATCACTTGTGTTTCTCTTTCTAAGATTAGACTCCATGAAATAGTAACATTTTCATTTAACTACGGATAAACAAGTTTTGTAGGATTTTTACGACTTTAATTGGTGCTAAAATAATGAGCAATGATAATACATTTCTAGGTTGAAATGTCATTTAGTATTCTTGTAAAAAACAAACAAAAAAAAAACTATTTCCCAGCCTTAAAATTGTATTTGAGCTTCACAAAAGTATAATTTGTGGTAAAATACGTATTTGTCCAATAAAACCTGAAAATAAGGATTTTGCCCTCATCAAAATGCTTATTATCTGTCGTAAACTCTTATTAAATAAACAAATAATGTAAAATACTGTTGTGAGTTTCTTTAAACCAGGCTCTAATATCACTAATATCAACATGTGTCTGAGTGGTTGTCATATTTTGTGAGATTCTGAGGTTAATCCCAGTTTCACAGTTGAAATCCCGTCATGTTCCACTTCACTTTTGCCTCTATTATGGAATTTAGATGTTTTTGTTTACAAACTTTAAAAGGATCTAGTGTTGCCTACATATTTGTTAAGACACGAACAGACCATGCGTTTCTCTGATTACTCAATCCGTTGTCAATCACGGCTATAGTTCTTCACCATAATGTTTTTTTTTACAAGTGTGTGGTCTTGACCTGTCAGGCTTCTTTTCCACATTTGTCAAAGCTGTATCGTTAGTTGTATCCCCCTCTGTCACAGCGAGGGTTCCCGTGTCCATCTCGCGAGCAGCTCGTTTCATAGTGGGGGTCTGACCAAAATAGTGGCCTCTCTGCGTGAACGTTGGCCTGTTAGTGTCCCCACACACGCTGAGGGGTTGATGTGAAGTGACAAATCCACATTCCTATCGTTAAATACAGAAGAGATATAGCCTACATGTTGGCAATGTATAAATGCTACTGCAGTGTGAAAGTGTTCTTAATAGAGCTGCTTGAGCTTTCTTACTCCGTATTAGGGCTGCAACATTTTGAATGGACGCAATTAGCAAGTCACAAAAGCTGCAATTTTTGAAGTGCAGTAATTGTCTCCACAAACAACAAAATATCTCATTGTATTCTGCATAAAAACCCAGTAGTTTAGATCTGTACAAACATGTTCTGAAATGCATGTGATTATTTTCTTTTCCGATTAAAGGCCTATTTCAATCTTTTTGTTAATTCTGATGCGTTTAGCTGTGAACTTTGAACAGAATCCTGTTATTAAAACATAAATTGCAAATCTAATTGCAAAAATATTTTCCCCAAATTGTGCAGCCCTACTCTGCATCCTCTTCTCTCACATCATCTGTTTGATCACATTTCATCCATTTTGTTTTACTCAGTCTTGATTTAATTTAATTTAATGTATATTTATTTGGTTGGGACAGTGCTTTTAATGAACATAAGAATATAAGAAACACATGATGTAAACACGCAGGATTAGCCGCGGGCTCATTTTCATCCGTTGTCCGTTCACTCTCACGACACACTCTCATTAATACACATGTTTTTAGTGGTATGGGAAACCGGAGTACCCGGAAGAAACCTACGCAGACACGGGGAGAACATGCAGACTCCATGCAGAAAGGCCCAGCACCTATTGATGGTCTAGAGTAATCCATCAATATAACAATATACTCAAAAATCAGAAAAGGTTTATTGCTTTTGTCAATGAACAAAATTCACAAACATAGGAACTTGCTTTGGTGATTCGGTGCAAAGTACAATGATGAACAGTAATAATACTCACTGTTTAATCCCCGAAAACAGCATGTCCCTACAACTAATAATGAAGTATGTTGCAGTGTGTCAATGTTTGAACAAAATACTGAACCTTAAAAGGGTCTTGATATATATATGTTTATTATACAGTTTCTTTTTTTTTACCCGCAGGCTTATTTTTTTACTTTTTTTTTACCGCAGGCTTATTAGACAGGAGAGCATATTGTGAAATGGGGGGGATGAGAGAGAGGGGTAGCACAGGCAGTAGATGTCAGAATCGGGATTTAAACTCACAACACTCCGACCGGCTGCACCAGGAGGCTGGCATATGTGTGCTGTGCCTTAACCACTCAACCACCGGGCAGCAGGTCTGTGCCAGTGTCATACTTGTGCATCACAGTAAGGCAAGGCAAGGCAAGGCAAGTTTATTTGTAGAGCACAATTCGTACACAAGGCAATTCAAAGTGCTTCACACAACAGGAAAAAATGCATTAAAATCACAAAGACATGGCAGAAATCACAATCTTAGTTCAAGACATAAAAGAGAAGAGTGCAAAGAAAAGCATTTCAGTCATATGCACAGCTAAACAAAACAGTTTTTAGTTTAGATTTGAACACTGCCAGAGTAGCGGCCCCTCTCACATCCTCAGGAAGACTGTTCCAGATTTTAGCTGCATAAAACTGAAACGCAGATTCCCCATGTTTAGTCCTGACTCTGGCACCAGCAGGAGGCCGGTCCCTGAGGTCCTCAGAGTCCGAGATGGTTCATATGGCACTCACATGTCCGAGATGTATTTTGGTGCTAGGCCATGGAGAGACTTGTATACAAGCAGAGCTGCTTTGAAGTCTATTCTCTGAGCCACAGGGAGCCAGTGCAGAGACCTGAGCACAGGACTAATGTGATCGTACTTCCTGGTTCTAGTCAGGACCCGTAGGTTACATTCCATCATAAGCATCATCATTCTTCCTTCATTCAAAGCCTGCGCACAAACACATACATAGATAAGACATAACATTATTTAATCATCTGCATCATAATGCATAAGTGGATCCAGAAAACAAATTATCTATGTCCTGCATTAACACATTAATACATACACTCATATACCTTCTGATTTTGACCTATAAATGGTATCTTTCATTGTGTACACTTAATAGAGCTTAAATGGGTCTTGATGAGAGATCAGAAAAAGGTTTATTGCCATTGTCAATGAATAAAATTCACAAACATAGGAACTTGTCTCGGCATGAAGGTGCGACATAAAACACTGATCAATAATAAAAACAACATATATGAAATCAAAAGGGCATGCATAAAGAAACAATTTAAAAAATTACTATGGTATAAAATAAAAGTAAAGATAGGCATTACTATGTACATAAGAATTTACAGTTAAATTTACAGATGTAGTGCAGAAAGTGCAGTGACTGGTTGATTGAATTGTGGTTAAAGTGGCAGATGTTTAGAAGTGTTCATAAGACCAACGGCAGAGGGAAAGAAACTATTCTTGTTGTGGGAGGTTCTGGTGGACCGTAGCCCCTTGCCTGAGGGGAGTGGCTCAAATACTCCATGTCCAGGGTCGGAAGGGTCAGCTGTGATCCGACCTGCTCGACCCAGAGCCCTGGAGACGTACAGGTCCCTGCAGAGATGGAAGTCTGCAGCCGATCACCTTCTCAGCAAAGTGCACAATGCGCTGTAGTCGCTGTTTGTCCCTGGCTGTGGCTCCAGCGTACACACACGGTGATGGAGGAGGTGAGGATGGACTCAATGATGGCCGTGTAGAACTGCACCATCATTCTGCGCTGGCAGCTTGGCTTTCCTCAGCTGCCGCTGGAAGTACATCCTCTGCTGGGGCCGTCTTGATGAGGGAGCTGATGGTGGGCTCCCATTTGAGGTCCTGGGTGATGGTGGTGCCAAGGAAGCGGAAGGAGTCCACGGTGGTGATGTCATGGTGAGGGGGGGCTGAGGGCTGTGACTTTCCTGAAGTCCATGATCATCTCCACTGTCTTCTGGGCGGGCGTTGAACTCCAGGTTGTTACGGCTGCACTAGGACACCAGCCGGTCCACCTCCTCCTGTAGACAGACTCGTCCCTCTCCGATCAGTTTTACGGAGTCGTGGCTGGAGGTGCAGCAGTTTGTGTACAGTGAGAAGAGCAGAGGAGAAAGTACACAGCCCTGTGGAGCTCCTGTGCTGATATAGTCCGAGTGTCTGAGACATTCTTCCCCAGCCGCACGCACTGCCTCCGATCCGTCAGGAAGTCAGTGATCCACCTGCAGGTGGAGTCGGGCACGTTGAGCTGGGAGAGCTTGTCCTGGAGCAGAGCAGGGAGGATGGTGTTGAAAGCAGAGCTGAAGTCCACAAACAGGATCCTGGCGTAGGTTCCCAGGGGGAGTGCAGATGCTGCAAGATGAAATGGAGTGCCAGGTTGATGGTGTCGTCCACAGACCTGTTGGCTCTGTAGGCGAACTGCAGGGGGTCCAGCAGGGAGGAGGTGAAGGACTTGAGTGGGGCAAGACCAGGCGTTCAAATGACTTCATGACTACAGGCGTAGTTGATGCTTTCAGAAATGACTAGTGCCGATTAAAAAATATAATCAGATTAATCACACTTTTGAAATAGGAATAATCACAATTAATCACACATCAGATTCATGATGTCATTATTTATATGTAAAATAAAACATTATAATATCTATCTATATCTATATATATCTATATATCTATTATATATCTATATATCTATATCTATATCTATATCTATCTATCTATATATATATATATATATATATATATTATATATATATATATATATATATATATATATATATATATATATATATATATATATATATATATCTTTATTTCAGAATTGTAAATGAACTAATCTATTTAAAATCCATATTGGCTATAATTTGGGTCTATTTCATAACTGTGTGATCACATGTTTCAGGTAACTGTACATGACCAAACAAAAGGGTTAGTAGGGTTCAAGACCCTTCATCCCGTTTGTGGGTGTAACTGGCTCTTATGGTGACAGATTTGAGCTAATGGGGTTGGCCTTCTATTCTACCATGTGACATTAGAGCTGTTCCTTCCTCCTTCTTTCAGGCAAGTCTACTGTGCAGTGCAAGCCAAGAGAGTGCGTTAAATCAAATCAGGCCGTGTGATTAATCGGCGTCGATTCATGATTAATGCGTCAGTTTTCTATGATTAATCGTGTTAGCTCAATGATTATATTCTTAAGTCCTTATTTGTAGAAAAAGATTCAATTGTCATGTAGACCCTGTATTAAAAAAAAAACCAAGATCTTTCGACTTTCGTCCAAAAGTCAACAAATATTTATTTGTGGTAAATTCAACCCAAACAATTACAGTTTGAATTCAGATATAAAAACAAATGTGTTGGTTCAGCGTGCATACATTTACACAACATAAAACTTGATGAGATAACATTTCCCTTTGATACAGATCCAGACACAATTTATTTTATGGCATGTTGTAGTTTTAGTGCATGCCTCATGGACTGAGTTGTAAAAGTAAAGTATTCCTATTGGAGGCCTTGTGTTGCTGTGCTGGCACATCTAACCTGTTCTAGTAATTGACTTGTGTTATTTTTAATGGAGCCATATGTTGTTCCTGCTGACTGAGGCACACTCCGGGTTTGATGTGTTGATGCCTTGTCAAGATTTCCCCTGGATATTTCTGTTGGCGCCCAAATCTCCAGCTCAACTTTTGTTTTGGTTTGTACCCTTTCAGCCTTTATTCTCTCAAAATAAAACAGTCAGTCAAACAGATTAAGATTTATGTCTTGAAAACATGTTTTGTGCACACATTGAGCTGATTCATGTGACTGACAAACTGCATCATTTACAATAAGTAAGGACAATGTCTTTAGACTCTATTGCACAGAACAGTAGCTGTGTGAACTGGGGTGAAAGAGAAACGTGCGACATTCAGCAAAATGTCAGATCTCACAACACAGAGGCTGCGACCAACTCTTATCACCTTTTTGATTTTTCTGTCATTAGTTTTATTTACAGCTATAAATAAATGCGTCCATAATTTAGGTATTTAAGTCATATGAGTTTAATTGATGCTGGACAAACTTATACAATTCTTCCAAGATCTTAAGGAACCAAGAAACTAGGAATGTCACGATATAAAATGTTTCTGTTTTTTGGCGTTTACAACACCATTGTTGTGAGAAAAAATAAACATGATTCAACAATCTTTAATTTTCTTTCATTTCCATTGTCTTGTTACTTACTCAAGTTTGTGACCAGCTTTACAAAAAAGTTTATGTTAAAATGAGACAATAACAGCCATATTAAAAAGTAGTTTACATTTAGGTCAATTTTTTCTACTCTATTCTATTCTATTGAGTTAAAAAGTTAATTTAGCTTCTTCTTCTAATTATTTTTTAGAAATTAGATTATACTGTGACCTGATCAGTCACGGTTATCGATTAACCGAATAATCTTGACATTCCTAAAGGAACTAGCATGTTTTATATCATGCAAACATGAATATGGAGAAGCTTGAATGTCCTTGTACTAGAGTGGGAAAAAAACCCACCTCATTAAAACTAACTTCATCTGGCACGTCTTCCCCCGTCCACACTTCTGCCAGGTAACAGCTCTGTAACAGCTGCTTTCTGAAACGTATGGGTGAAGAGGAGTCTGGGAAATGATCCTGGCTCCGTTTATCGAGAATGTGGTGTGCTAATCTGTCTCCCTCTGAAAATCCCCACCTCTACAGTAAAAATTGCTTTTAACTAACTCTCCATCAACTTTACTTTCAGTTTTTCTGAATTCTAGTGTTACGATTATTGTGAGAAGAAACACAACAATACAACAATCATTCATTATTACTGACACAAAACAAAAGTGAAATCCTTAATTTTCTTTCATTTTAATGCATTGCTGTTCTAATAGTGTGTGACCAGCTTTATGAAATCAGGCTTTCTGAATGAAAAGTAAAGTTATTGTGATATAAACAGCCACATACAAGTACTTTACATTTAGGTACATTGAAAGTACAGAATGAATTGAAATTAATTAATTTTGCCTCTAAAATTTTGACAATTATTCGTTTTTAGTTATTATGATTATATTGTGACTTGAATAATTACAGTTTTAATCTAAACAAATAATCTACTATCACCCAACCCTCTCAGATGCCGTTTGAACTAATGTCTACATCTTTAAGTGGAGTTTGCATTATTCTTTAATGACAAAGTTCAGGGCATAAAAAATGCTATACATTACAACGCAAATAATAACCCTAAAACCACTTTGACACTTAGAGCTGAATCACTTTGCACATTTAACTGACAAAACTGTCCAGGAAATCATCATCAGTCTGAGTTCATCTACATGCTGCCTCGATGTGTTACCCTCCAGATTTCTAAAGTCTGTGCTGAACAGTTTGTTAGCACCACTCACTCACATAGTTAACATGTCGCTTCAATCTGGAACATTCCCAATGTCTTTGAAAAACTGCGGTCATAAAGCCTCTCCTAAAGAAGAGCAGTCTTGATGCCGCAGTACTGAGTAATTACCGGCCCATCTCTAATCTGCCATTTTGGGGCAAAGTCCTCGAAAACAATGTTTTCCAACAGCTCACTGATTTCCTCTTAAAACAACTCATTTGATGTTTTCCAGTCAGGTTTTAGACCTCATCACAGCACTGAGACCGCTCTTGTCAAGGTGACAAATGACATCCACCTGAACACTGACGGGGGCAAAGCCTCAGTCTTAATTCTGTTAGATCTGAGTGCTGCTTTTGACACTGTCAATCATGGGATTCTGAAATTGTTAAGCATGCCTTAGACACATGGCTTTGATCTGTGGGATGCCCCAAGGGTCAATCCTGGGACCCCTTCTGTTCAACCTCTACATGCTGCCGTTAGGTCAGTTGATACGCAGCGAGAATGTGTCCAATCACAATTATGCAGACGACACTCAGATCTATGTTTCATTGACGGCAGGTGAATATGGACCAGTGGATTCACTCTGTCACTGCATCCAACAGATCAGTGTGTGGATGCAAAACAACTTTCTCACAGCTGAACTCAGACAAGACTGAAATCATCGTCTTTGCGCCACAGAAACAAAGAGAAAGTGTAAACTGTCACCTCCAGAGTCTCGCTCTAAAACCTACACATCAAGTTAGAAATCTGGGGGTAATAATGGACTCAGATTT
The DNA here is from genome assembly GCA_015082035.1 of Chaenogobius annularis. Lineage (NCBI taxonomy): Eukaryota > Metazoa > Chordata > Actinopteri > Gobiiformes > Gobiidae > Chaenogobius > Chaenogobius annularis. The sequence goes on along the minus strand of BJKM01000127.1, from coordinate 956,919 downwards.
GAATTTTAACAGCCACGTCAAATCAATAAAATTAGCATCTTTTTAACATCTAAAAAACATAGCTAAAATCAAAGATATAATGTTTGAATTAGACTTGGAGAGACTTATCCATGCGTTTGTCTCCCAGTAGATTATATTTGTTTGTTTGTAGCAAAATAAAAAAAAGCGATGTGAGTATCTTTGTCCATAATTATTTTTTATTTTTTTATTATTTTTTGTGCAACACCTAAATATTTTCCTTGTTAGTGCACATTTGAACCATCTCGGACTCTGCGACCTCAGGGACCGGCCTCCTGCTGATGCCAGAGTCAGGACTAAACATGGGGAATCTGCGTTTCAGTTTTATGCAGCTAAAATCTGGAACAGTCTTCCTGAGGATGTGAGACAGACCTCTACTCTGACAATGTTCAAGTCTAAGCTAAAAACAGTTTTTTTAGCTGTGCATATGACTGAAATGATTTGATTTGCACTGTTCTCTTTTGTGTCTTCATCTGTTTTGTGATTCTAATGATTTTTTTTTTCCTGTTGTGTGAAGCACTTTGAATTGTCCTGTGTACGAATTGTTCTCTACACATAAACTTGCCTTGCCTATTATATATTATGGACTTAAACCGTCTAACGACTTGGACCGTTAGACTTAAACTTGATCCAGAAGAAATTACTTGAACAAAAGCAGCTCAAAATGTTTTAAAAATGTAATAGCCTATTTAAAGTTAACAAAAAGTGAAACAAAAAATCTTGAACTGTAACTTCGACGACTCAAACTAATTATATCATTAACTACTACTGCTTCTGCAAACTACTACTACTACTACTACTACAACAACAACAACTGCTATTATTACTACTACTACTAGTATTACTACTATTACTATTATTAATACCACTACTACTATAACTGCTACTACTATTTCTACTACTACTATAACTGCTACTATAACTTCCAAATAACTGCTACTACTACTACTAATACTACTACTGCTACTACTGCTACTACTACTATAACTGCTACTATAAATTCCAAATAACTGCTACTACTACTACTACTACTACTATAACTGCTAGTTTACTTCAACTCACTATTGCGTTAACTTTGCTGTTGCAGCTTCAAAACTTACACTGTATTTTCCCTCAATGAAAGCATTTGTCCAAAATATTCCCAGAAACACTTGAATGTGATGCTTCTCCACCTTTTCTTGCATGTTCGAGACCTGTTTTCTTATTGCTCAGATGTTGCATTGTCTCCATTGACCTCATCTATCTCAGTCTGACAGGTTCCTTGTTTTTGTTTACTTCTGCATATTCATGGCCAGCCACAGCCCAAACACTCATGTCACTTTGACTTGTTCTCCTGCAGCCGACGAAATTCAGAAACTCTTTCTTTGGGAACATTTAAAGTGATCTGTGTTTGTAAATGCTTAAAGTGCATATTGCAGATTAAACTACAGTTCATTAAAGCATGCATCGTTTTCTGCAGTTTGACAATGTTGGTTAAGTTGGTAATTTTACATGAGCAGCAGATGTGACATCACTGTTTAGCAACCAAAATACATGGCTTCTTTATTTTCTCAAATTAATGCTCAAACTGTTGAAAAAAAAAAACCTGAAAAAATGTGTTCCCTGTTGTTTGGAAGGAACTTTGTGCACTGATGACAGAGATAGAGTGATTCCTTTTTAAATTTTAGCAATGCTTTTTCTCAAGATTTCTTCACAAACTGCCCCTTGACTGTAATACATATTTACCACATGCACTATCCCATCAAATTGAGTACTAATTTGACAAGCATAAACCCCTTAAAATGTTATGTGTCCACAATTCCGTAATGGAGGCTGCTGGAGGCTAAATGAAGTAACTGTAATACATTTTCAAGGATCAGCTCATATAAATTCTAAATACTAATAGTTTTAAGTCTTTGTGGGGGGAAATATCAACAATTTCAATTTCCAGGTTAGAAATGTAAATTATTTTGCTTTTCTATTACAAAGGATTGAAAATATACTATTTTCTAGACTCAATGTATTTGAGCTTCAGAAAAGGCATAGGCCTAATGGTTAAGTATGTAATATATCTGTAGATAAAATGAACAACTATCGTGGGGTCAACATTTCTGTGCGTGTAGAGATGTCCACATTAACTAAGGTGAAATAAAGTTGGCTGGAGCGGACATCGTGGCTGTTGATTCTGGTTAGAGAATCTGAGGAGACTGGAAAAACTTGAGAATGTCTTTCTGACAGTGCATATTTGTCCAGTAAAACCTAAAAAAAAACCTAAAACAGTGGCCTTCATCAACAATGCTAAGTGTCCATCATAATCTCCTATTTAATAAACAAATGCAATAAATACAAAAGAAAATGTGTTTAAACCAGGCTCTGATATCACTCACATGTGTCTGAGTGCATTTATTTTGTGATATTCTGAGGCTAATCCCAGTTTCTCCATTGAAATCACACTATGCTCCACTTCCCTTTTGCCTCCCATCTGGAATTTAGAATGTTTTGTTTACAATTTTTTAAAGGATCTATATCCCGGCCAATTTTCTCTAGATGGTTGTGTGTGTTCCCTGAAAACGCTGCTCCACTCTACTTCTAATAGCCATTGCAATCAAATTATTTTAAAAATGGTAGCTAAATGAATGGAATTATAAAGTCTGAACTGATTGTTATTCAAACTGTGACATTGTGTTTCATGTTTACAAAAATTGTCAAAAGTAATGAAGAAAATATTTCTGAATCATTTTGAAAAGCCATTTTCTCCTGTTCTCTTTCAGAGTACACATATTTCATGTGATGGTCTAATTGGAGAAGCATTAATCATCCGAACCAACTATAGCCAACAATAGCACAATTAAACACAGCAGGAAAGTGTAGTGTTGGCACTATTTCAAACAACTCGGGCATTCATGGAAACAGATGCCAAATTGATGAGGTGTGTGTAGTAGTTAAAATGTGTTCATTATGGTTACAGTGGCTGGCAATTGTATTCGTACTGCTATTCCACATTTCCCCCCAAAATTTAGATAAATTGTATTGGCTTTTTGTGTGTGTGAAAGAGCAACACAAAGTGGCACACAATTGTGAAGTGAAAGGACAATTATACATGATTTCCAAAAAAAGTGCAGTTTTTGCAAGCCGCTCTGTCTGCATTTTAACAAAAAGCATACAAGGGGGAGAGTCAGATGAGAGGGGCTCCATCTTGATTTTCTTTATTTCTATTTTATTTGGTCCTTCTAAAAACAGACTAAAATGGCTTTTAGTAATGATTTCCTGAACATAAACTGTACAGTAGCGATGGGAATCTCACATCTCTGTCCATGTGCACCTCGATACACTTGCGAGCCGATTAGTTTAAGATGCATTTCTTACAAGCAACAATGCAAATCCATTTGAACCAACCCCAAATCACGAGACATTCCAGTTCACAGAACAACGTTTTTTTGGCTCCCGATCAAATTTTTTGATAGTTTGTTATTTCTGATACTGATCTGATACCAATCTCAATCCGACAGCAATCTTCTTATTTTTATGTTTTTTTTGTTTACACAGTTTAGTCTGATGCTGTGCCTTTATACATATTGGTGGGCAATGCTGAATTTGGTTCCTTTTCGTGTAAATAACTGCCTGTATAAAATAGGCCTACTTAAAATAGCCCAATTATTTGTTAAATATTTGTACAATGTTACTCCTCCGCAGCACAGAGCAACACTCACAGTAAAAGATCATTAGGTGGTGTTTTACCCCTCTGTTTATAAAGGCAATGTTTTCCTGTAAAAAGGTGAGAAACCTGAGAGCATGTGGCTACTTAATATGCACGTTAACTACTTCTTATGCCTGCGAGCTATTGAATATGCACATCAGCAGTGCTCTGCTGCGGATTTGACCAAAGTTTGGAACTCACTTTTAATGCTCAGTGAAGACACAAAAAGGTAAGTCAAATACTATGTCTGTCAATAATAATATTCATAACTGCATTTTAATCTGTGCCATTTAACACGAATAATATTACAATTTCTTCCTCTAAAGTCTGAGCTGTGCTCAAAACCACATTACTGACAGAAGATTAACTGTGGACCTCCTGATTGAAAAACCCCTCTCAAATCGTTGACGATTTACCATGACTCGATCTTGAGCTGTCGCTCTTTCGATGAATTGAACAGCCCTAGTCAAGCCCCTCTTCAGTCTAACACAACATTTCTTTGATTTATCTCTTCTATGGCCTGTGTTGTGTTTACTGACTGGAGCAGACACTTGTTTTTCCGTGTCTTTGAGCAGAGTGTGGAGCTATCTTAGTCTGCGGTTGAGTTTTGCGGTATTTTGCCCACTATTTCCTGTGGGAACACGGGTGGGAGCTGCTGAGGCCAAAAGATCGTTCACACTGCAAAGTCACCCTGATCATGGTAGAAAGTGGGTTGAAAATATGACTTTTAAAAAACAAAATTCATCAGCAATAGAGTACAGTGAGTATAGTGCCAGAGAGGTTGAACTTTTCTTATTTCAATGAAAATACTTTCTCTCAGTGTTCCTGCATGTAACCTGTAAGCAAGATTCATTATTGTGATATAATAATTCAGAACCCCCAGTGGTGCGGAAACTGGACCAATCACAGGGCAGTATTGTGTTTGAGCAAAAGCCAAACATGAAGGACCCAAATGAAACAAAACAAACATGGCGATGCCGACAGACGTACTTCAGCCTATTTTAGCATAAATACAGACTATTTGTATAAATAAATGCGCTTTGTGCATTTGTGGATGGGAAAGATGTCTGTGCTTGGATTTAAGAAAGAAGTTTTATTTCTCTGCTTCAGCCAACACATTTTTTTAAAGTTCCGAAACAGATCCGTTTTCAGATTGATAAAATGTAGAACTCAATTCAGAGTGATACACAATCAGTTTAGTCTGCATGATTTACCAATAAGTGCATTTTGGCTACTCACCTGTCACAATCAGACACAACCAGAGCCTCCCCCACAGGACTCTGCTATGTGAACTTTAGATATCCACATTCGGACAGAACTGCTACTCTGTCAAAGAAGCAGGAGTGTGAGGGGTTGTAGCACTCTGGGACATTTTAAATTCAACCTTAAGAAATGGCTTCTTGATAATCAGAAGTTTAGTCATTATTAACCTCTTAGTAAGACTGATAAATTGTAAATATGTAAATTTATAGTTGGATTGCTAACGAGGTGTATTATGGAAAATGTAATATTTTAATGTATTTTGATTTACTTTTGATTTTGAGAACAGAACAAAATAGGACAGGGCAAATGTTAAACTAAAACGGATTAATTCATCTACAGTTTACTGCAATTAGTTTTCTATTTTGTTCAATTGGAGTCAGGTCATCATAACACACATTCAGCCTACACATATGTTTTTTTTTTTTATAATGTTATAAGGTTATGCGTTCTTCGTGTATTGAAGATTTGAATAGGAGGAAGTCGAGGCTCAGTCGTGCAACATGGATTCCCAAACATCCTAATACGCCTGTTTATCAGCTCACTGTGTCCTGGATTTGGCGAACCGTAGAAGCTTTTAAATATTTACTGATAAGAGCAATCCGACCCTATGGCGTGTACACAGAGCAGCCGATATTTGCCATCTTACTTTGCAGACGCAGGGCTCAGACACAGTGTGAGACGCCGCTGGGGGGAAACTCAAGGTAAAAATGGAGATGACAAATTGTTGGTGTCAGCAGCCCGTGTGTTAAAAGCATATTTACATGTTCACACTCAAACAGACACACTGCCTGGGGGGCTGTTCATTTCACTTATGAATATAAAATGTACTCAGTGCCTAAGCAGTAAGTACAACATTGGTCTATTTTCATGACTAGTCTACTCTTAGGGTTGGGTACTTAGGTACTAAAACATCGAAACTACATACTCAAGTAACAATACTGACAAAACACACAAAGACAAAAACTGTTTAAAGTCTTTATCTATATCAGATGTTATATATAAGAACACTAAAAGAAAGTACTTCTGTGTTGAAAAGGACATTATTGTCCAAAAACTAAATATATATTTTATTTTGTTATTATCTGTATTCAGTACCAAATATTTTCCTTAGTACTGCAATCAAGTTTTAAATGTCAGTGTTGTTTCACTCAGTAAATAAATGTTTCAAATGAGTTTGAGACCGTATCTGTACTTTACTTTAGTGATTTTTACAGTGGATACTTTTTGCTTTTACTTCACTACGAGAGTCTGTGCTTTATACTACATCTTAGAACTGGACTGAAAAGTAGAGAGCTCTTTTCATATGGTTTGTCGTGGAAAACATCTCTAACGGTTATCAAGAAATAAAGTAAAACAAGAGAACCGAGTTTGTCTTTTCGCAAAAGTGAATGGTTTAATTCTGTTGTACAATCAGAATTAACCTCTGTCCGTACTTCAAAACATGATGTTATCCTCCGCTGTCCTGTCCCTACATTGGTCTCAAGTTTTTACACAAAGGAATTCACGTTCTTTTATTGAACACAGGTCACATGACATACAGCTTACTTGAATATTATTGGCCCAACAGGCCAAATGCTGGTTACAGGAACAAGGCTGGGGGTTTGTTGATTACATTTACTGTGGAACTTCTCCAGGTTTCTGTTTTTCCAGGCCTAAGGGGGTCTAAGGACAGGGGAGCTTGGGACATCTGTCTAAGAACACGGGATGCTGGGACATTACCAAGTCCCTATGAACATTGTTTATTCTGTTTTTATTCTGTTTTTTCCACTGTAGCCCCTTGAGGCAACTGCTGTTGTGATTTTGGGCATTACAAAAATAAATTGAATTGAATTGAATTCACATTCTGGCCCTGAAAGAAGACAATGCCCTGGTGTGAAAGCCCAAAACTAGGCTTGGCCTGAGACTTCCTGGGCACCCCTGGAAGTCCCCCAAGCAGTCAGAGATAGATATCAAAAGGAGACACAGCAGACGTGTGATAATCAGGAAAACAGTATGGTCTAGGTTTGAGCTGGGGGTGGAAAGTCTATGATGTCATGAAACATGAGGGCAAAATTATATTTTTCCAGATCAGGTTCGAGGTTTATTTTTTAGCACATTCTTGGCAAACATTATGCCTAAAAGTTCTGAGCTCCGAGCAACTGAAAAACATAAATAAATACTTGTCTCTTGATGACTACTATTGACTCAAAATCAGTTATCAAAATGACTACCTTTAACTCTTTAACAATTCTCAAAATCTGTGGGAAATTCTTCTTCCGTTGCTGATATAGAATGAACTTTGCCTTTGGAAATAAAAAGTTGAACATCTCCATAAGATTTGCTCTGCCATTCAATTACAGACAGGATCAATGGCCTTGTCAGGGCGCTGCTAAAGGTCACTAACGCTAGTCCGCACGCACACACACATTAGCATGGGTCTCCTGCTTCTGAGGCATGATCTGAGGTCAGGAGCATCCATCAGGTGCAGCGTACAGTTGTGTTCAGTGTCAAAGGGAAACGTGGGTCGTTTTGCCACTCGACAGGTCAACTTGTAAAATGCATCTGAAAGTCAACTCATAATTAGAGAGAGAGGCTCTGCCAGGAAAAAATATCTAAATCTGCCTATAGATTTTATGAGCTATATTTTATTTACAATAGATACAGAAATGATTAACGTAATATTAATAATTAAGTAACCCCATAGTTACACTGCCAATCCAGTCTTTATTTTGCTTGGCAATAGGGCTGCAACGATTAATCAACTAATCATGACCAATTGGCAATAACAAACATTTGTAGTTGTAGTTTGAGAATCATAATTATAGTTAGTAATCTGGACTATACAGACTGTTAAACACATATTTAAATACCTTTTTATAACAAAGACAACAGCATTATTAAATCAAAATGTCAAAAACCAAGAAATGTCAAAAAACCAAAACACTTTCTGATTTACATCAATAAAACATTTTATTTGTAAATATTTTCCATCTAGAAGCCTTCATTTCCCGTAAATAACAAAACACTGACCATTACAGAACACAACATGACCAGAGAGCGAAAATCTAAATAAGAACATAAGTAGACAGCAACTAAAAGAAAAGAGAGAAGCACATTTTGAATTTAAATAAAATTTGTCTCATGTCTGTTCCTTGTCAGTTCAGTTGTTGATCGTTAGTGAGGTTTGTCTCAGCCTTCTCTTTGTGGTGGCCTTTTTTCCTGCCGCTAGAAGTATGCTCCAAAGGTATTTGGACCATTTGGGGCTCCATATCTGTATTTTTGTATTATGTTTATTTCAAGTTTCTTCTTGGTATGAAAAAGGCAGTTTAGGGGAAGACAATAAATCAAGTCAAGGTTGCTGTGCATTTGTCTTTTTATGCACCGAACAGTGAAAGAGGTGGAAACTTTTGAAGCGTAGTTTTTTTGTCATTAGAGCCGGCTGCTCCTGTGTGTGTGCGTTTGTGTGCATTTTGTGTATGTGTGAGGGAGACAGAGGAGGTGACGAGGCTGCAGAGTGATGCTTTCAGGCCCCACTCCAGCTGTGCACCGGGGACTGCGCCGCCAACTGTCATTTGCATTAGATGCTGAAGGACAGTACTAACATTAAATGGAAGAGCGGAAGAGACAATTTTAACAGAACAAACTCTAACGCTGATCGTTTTCTACTGTGAGGAGGAAGAGTCAGCAGTTCACACACTTTGTTTCTTTATTGTCACTGTAAGTGTAGTGTAATTTCAATTAACTGGCGACTCCAGTTTAGGATTATATGAACAATAATGTTTAAAATGTTTATATTTAAATAGAGGTGGGCAATATCTCTATTGTCCGACAGTGAATATGAGAAGAAAACAGAGATTACCATGATTTAACCCGGACCCCCAGAGAGGAGGAGCCTTGTGCAAATGTTTTTAGTGGTAGAGGAAACCTATACAGACATGGGGAGAATATGCAAAGTCCACACAGACATGCACCACATCGCCCTGGAGTCAAACCCTGAACCTTCTTGCTGTGAGGCCAAATCCTATCCGCTGCGCCACCCTTGAAAATGTGCAATGTAACGTTCGCCACCTGCTAGTCTCCACTGAGATGTTTAAGATTTGTCTGGAATGTTCCAAATGTATGGCATTGAACTTACTTTAATCGATAACAGTCATTCTTGTTGCTCAAAATACCTTGAAGAACTTGGAACATTTCTGCCGAAGCAATAACATCTTCGTGTTATAAAGTGCACCTTTAATAACAAAAAGTCAGTACATTTTTTTTAATTATGAAGAAAATTAATTAGAATTGTGTTTTTGCTTGCTGGTAGGATCTAACACGTAAAGCTTCGATTAGATTTGACCCATTCCTCCCAAAGCAAGTCTGTCTTCTGCAGCAAGAACCACAGTGTCCATTGCATTGTACAAGTCTAATTTATTACCACCACTTAACTCTGTTGCCACAAAAAACAGTTTAATATACTTCTCTGAGTCAGAGCGAAAATGGGACAACAAATCATTTTACTGTGAAGGTCACCCCAAAGTCATTAGCAGTAAAAGAGGAAAACACTGTCAGCTCACGTAAACATATTTTATGCCTCACACATCAAACACAATGTGTCACGCTGCTTTCAAAATAAAGGTCTGTCGGAGGAACCTTAGTTTGCGTAAATCAAATGTTGGACCGATTTAGTATTGCAGCCACACGTTTAGTACTAAATCTATACCAAGATTGATTACAAAACAGTTTAGGGAGTGCTCACACTGCCGTTATTTGAGACTACCATTTTAATCCTGATGTGGATGTGGGTTGGTCCTGTCCTAATCCTTGTTTAGTTCTGATCGAATCCAGGTTTAGTTTGGGTTTAGTCCTGGTTTAGTCCCTGTATATAAAAGTAAAGGTATAGTGTATCAAATCTGGTGGGCATTAAGATGTCACATATTGTTTTATTAACCATGTCTTTGCAGAAGTGGCTTGCCCTGGTTCAGTCTCAGTGATGATAAAAGATTTATACAGTGACATCTTCTCACTGATAGAAATAGCTGAGATTCCCCCTCCCTGGCCTCCTTCAAGGTTTACTTTGCACCACGGACAATTTACCAGCAATCTGAACACTTGAGTCATTAAAGCTTGTGTGCGTGTGTGGCATTGTAAGAGAAGAGCTCAGTCAAGGATTTTACTTGCAACGAATAGCTTTTTTGTCTTTTAATAGTGCATCTCATTTATACAGTTAGTGCACACTACAGTGACGAATGCATAGGATGTACCGGTAGTTGTTAAGAGCAACATAGTATCGCACTCTACAATATCATGAGGAAAAAAGTAATAGTAGTAGGGCTCGACCGATAGTAGGTGCTGATAGCCGATAAAACTGATATAATAATAAAAAATATATATAAAAAATAGGCAGCAGATTTTAAGAAGTGTATAATTGGGTGACTTAGGTGACATTTACTGTTTTTTCCCTCTTAATGGTCAATTTTAATGACAGAAAGTATGTTTTTTTCATAGACTCGCCTTCTATTGAAGTAAACAAGCCTGTAGGAGTGACTAATATGTGCGCGGCAATTAATATGCGTAAATGCCGCCCATTAGCACATCTCATTCACAGATCACTGTGAGTCAGGAAACACAGATACAGTCATAGTCGCTGAAAGAACAGACAGGCAATGTTTACAATGTTGTGGTAGCTCTTCATGTGCTAACTAAGGTGAGCGAAAGACACGAGGCGTCAAAACTGACACATTTACATCACAGCTCGGATATGCAGATTTATACCCCAAACAAATGCATTCTGCTTTTATTTTGTTTTCTAAGTGAAAAGCTGATTTGTGATTTGTGGGCCTTGCTATGAATTTTATCATCTAAATATCGGTATCATTAAATATTACCTTTTGTCAACAGCAGCAAGCCAAATATCGGATATCGTTATCAGCTCAAAAAATCCAAAATGCCATCCCTAATGGAGACAATTTTGACTATTCTCAACTCCATTAACGCTGATGAAATGTGACTATGTTGTCACTGGTGTGATCTGTGCTGAAGTTAATTTCATTCTTGAGTTTGTAGCTGAGTTCAGAATCAGAATCAGAATCAGACAGAGTTTATTGCCATTGTCAATGAACAAAATTCACAAACATAGGAACTTGTCTCGGCCTTAAGGTGCAACATAAGAGTTCAGAGTATTTAAATCCAGCGCTGCCTCAGTCAGAGCATGAATGGTCAGAGTACCACAAACGTCACTGTGGAGGTGCATTCAGCTGCTCTACGGCATCTCAGACACACAACCAAACTACTGCACGGAGACACGGAGCTGCACTCAAAATTTGGGCAATAATCTGAAGTTAATTGGATTCAATTGCTGTATTGTGGCATCCAAACTCTAACGAGGTATAACATGCCAAGGTGGAATTTTGGCAAGATTTTGTCCAATATTTTTTCAAATATAAATATCCCATATCGGCTGATAAAATGGGCTGTAGTTATTATGCAACAAAGACTCATTTCAATGCGATAGACACAGCTTTCTTTGGATCCTGATGAGGAGAACATCATTGCTTTGTTGTTCATGTACTTTTATAACTGCTTTTGAGTGCGTTGTCTTACAGCACATGGAGACGGTCATACAGTGTAACCAGTTATGAGCACTTTTGCCTCTTGTGTTCAACTTGTTTAAACTTTGTGAAAAATGCCGGATATCCATAACGCGCCACCACACTGAGAGCAATTTGAGCACAGTGGCGGGACACTTGATAAACAGGCCTATTCTTCACGGCGCGTGCGAATATTAAATGTGCTTTAATAGAAAGGCGCTCTGTAAGTAACAGTTTAAATTGATGAGTTCAGCAGGAACAAAGTGCTGTGAAGAGGAGTTTGCAGCGGCTCCTCTGACAGCAGCAGTCTCAACCTCCTCATCGGGCTGATAATATCTCTGTACCAAGACATATGACCACATCATCAGTTTAACATCAGTACATGGGAGTAACAGCTGAATTAAAGAGATGGAAATATTTCAAAAATGTTGCTAAACATTTTGAAAGTTCATAACAGGCCCAGTAATGGAAGGGCATCTGACTTTTATGTGTGCCACATCAGCATGCAACTGCAGATGAATAAAAATAAGCTTTGTGATTGAGGGTTGAATGTATTATTATTATTATTACTGACCTTTATTTAACCATGGAAAAAACCCATTGAGAGCGACACCTCTTTCTCAAGGGTGACCTGCAGCATGTAATGAATGTGTCGTGTGCAGAGAAGCATTATTATTTTACATTAAACCTGAAGAAAATGTTCTTTTTACCTACTATTATATGCAGAGTACACACATTACTGAGTCTTACCCCGTTATTAGCTGGACATAAGAGCTGGACATGGTGCATGCTACATTCCCTCAGCTCTGTGTGTGATTACATTATTTACCTTATCTTTAATGACAGAGTGCACTTACTGTGATGCAATAGCAGCCTGGAAAAGTTCAGGAATTTCAAGCACTGTTGATTAGAAAAGGGTCAAAGATACAGCCTTGGCTAACAATTTTGGATAGGGATGTCAAGGTTATCCGGTTAATCCATAATCAAGGTTTTTCTGGTCACAATGTAATCATAAGAGCAAATACATAATGGTTGTGGCAATTTTAGAAGCAAAATTAAGTCTTTTTACTTACTGTAGTTCAGACTATGTTAAAAATAAAACATAGATTAAAGTTGTCATGTTGTTTAAGCTGCGTGTGGTTCTCGGGAACACTGGAACATGTGTTGAAAAATGCTCATGAACGCTTACTAGCTAATGCTAATGTAAGTAAAACTAGTAGGGTGTTTTCCAAAACAGATAACTAGCTTTTGTGATTTCTGCCATGTCTTTGTGATTTTAATGCTTTTTTTTTTGGGTTCCTGTTGTGTGAAGCACTTTGAATTGCCTTGTGTACGAATTGTGCTCTTCAAATAAACTGGCCTTGCCTTACGTTTAGTTTTGGAAAAGCGAGCAACAACAACACTTACTGGCCAGGTCTATAAGACGCTGTTAATGTCACACCAAAATCCCAACTTTACGAGATAAAAAGCACATGTATTTAGCATTAATCACTGTAAGGAATTAACGTAACGATAGAACCATAGTGATTTGAAGTCCCAGTTTTTGAAAGGAACTGCTGCAAATGGTGAAGTTTGGACTTCTTCATTTTTCCTTTATCCTTGTCTCCTTGGTCCTTGTTTCTTCTCTCCTCATTTCCTTTCTCCTTGTCTCCTTCGTGCTTATGTCTTCATCTCTTTATTTTAGCCTGTGTCTTTCCTTCTGCCCTTCTCCTTCCTTCTCATCGTGAAACTCCTGAAGTTCATTTATGTGGATCCCGCTCTCTGTCTTGCCGTTTTGACTCTGCTGTCTCCAGTCGGCTCTTCACTTGTCTTCCAAGAGTTACCTCTGAGCGCAGACGCATTGCACTTTCATATCCTGAGAGAAACAGAGGCTGTTACCGGTGCCGCAGGTGTTTCCCAGCATTCCTCAGCAGCTTCGTGTCGAGGAAATCTGTCAAACACCCAGCTGCAAAATGTGCTATAAAAAATGCTCAACCTCTTTGTTACTGTGTTGCTCTGTCTGTAGATTGTAATCTGAAATGCTTTTTTTTTATTGCTAGTAGTACAACAAAGTCAGGTTGACAGTAAAAATTATGAAACAAACAAAACATATTGTTGAATTTCCTCTTACATAAATAACACATACGTTATTTGACAGTTGTTTGAGTCCCTCTGTTGCAAGTGTGTGCACTAATTTGTATGTTTGAACAGTCTGTAATCCAAGAGTGATTTGGGTGTTAAAGAATAATAATAATAATAATAATAATAATAATAATAATAATAATAATAATAATAATAATAATAAACAAGTTATTATTATTATTATTATTATTATTATTATTATTATTATTATTATCTATTAAAGTGTAAAGGGTTGAAAAGTCAAAAGACTAGAACTGCGACTAGAATGAGCAAATCATAAAGTCTGCATTGTTTTGAAATACCATAACTTCCACCACAAACAACAAACTCTACTCATATTCTGCATAAAAATGGCTAACCTTAATACTTAATACTTAATGCTCCTGCCGGACACGTTTAAAATGTGAACTTTGAACTCAATCCTATTATTAAACATCGGAAATCTAATCGCAGTCACAATACTTGTCAGAAAAACAGTACATTTTCCCAAAGCTCTAGATTTTTATTCAATCAAAATGGACATTCGTGACTGGTAAATTATCCTATCGATTGTCAACATTCAGTCGGCTTTTTTTGTGTGCCAAAAGCTAAATGTTAAAGCCACAAAAATGATTGTTTTTTGAGAAATAAAAACAAATGGTTATAGGTTGGAGCTCCAATGTGTTCTTAGAAATCTGTATTTAGAAAAATAAATATTAAAACTATACTAAAGAAAATGTAATGTTCTCCTTTAAGCAGTAGTAGTTGTGTACAGTAAGCAGCCCTCGCCTCTATCCTCTCTCACACAACAACCGTATTCGGCACTTCCATTTGCAACAATCATTATTTGGGCCATTAGCTGGTGTATTAGCTACCGGAGGCATTTGGAAATCAGCTGCATATAGATTTACAAACCCGCACACACGCTCATAGAGACACTCACTGGGTCCATTAGAGAGCTACATACAAATCAAGCAGGAAATACTAAACCTTTACCGAAAATAAATATATGCAAAAGAACAAGCTGCCGAGGCTTTTAAAACGTCAATCACAGCAGATACAGGAGACAGGAAGTGGAGCAACAGGTGAGGAGCGCGAGGCCGTACGAGACGGCCAAGGTCGAGATGAACCAGCTGATGCAATAATGAACTAAATCAGTACATTAGCTCAAATACACATCTATTTTCATTTGAACGGATGGCACTGTTGTAGTATGTAAAGTATTGGGCTGACTTTATCGAACAGAGCTGCCCATATTTAGCCACATTTTTGTCCTTCTGCTCAAAACTTAATAAGCAACTTTGAGGGACTGGAAAATGTGTTCTAACGGTCAAAATCAAAATACTCATTTTCCTTAAATATAACACACACTAAATTAAAACAATAGAATCTATCATTGTTGAAATGACTTGCAAAGTATATACAGTGCTCTCCACAGAATTTTTTAAAGGGATGGTAAATAGGCCTCATATGAGGTTGCATCTTCCTCCAAGAATGGTTTAATGTACCTTCATATTTCCAAAGGTACATGCACCCTAAACACACTATTACATGGTGTATAGGCCTATCCACCATAACGAAATTTGAATATTGGCTACCCAAAACTTAATGGAATTATGGAAATGATAAACACAAACATAGACGTAGTCATTTAAATTTATTATCATTGAGCACTGTATCATAATACAAAATGTGATTCACAATTTTGGTATGTAATGATAATTGATACAGTTGTAGCCGAAACCTCATGTGATTTCAGTGATTAACCAATCAGTTGCTCTAACATATTAGCTGATATTTTCCCCAACGATCTTCTGATATCTGACACTTGTGTGACAGCTTATAGCACCGTACTTTTCGGGCTATACAGCGCTCCTGAATAAAAGCCGTGCTCACGATTTTTAAGAAGAAAATAGAACTTGTCCATATACGGGCCGCACTTGTAAATAAACCACATAAATAAACACGGTAGTGATGTGTCTTTTGAACCGGGGTCTTAGTGGCGCACCCACGGTCCGCTGCGCTGCGTTACTAATTAGACTAATTTCTAAGTGAATAGGAGTTGGATTGTAAATGAAACACAAAGCATTTTGAAGTTTAACAAGCAAAGAACACATCACAGCTGTTCCCTACTGTTCCCTCTGTCCTTCGTTACTCTGTATGAGCTGATTTACCTGTGGCTGTGTCTTCACATCTGGTTCAGCGAGTGAGTGTTACGTTGTAACATGAGATATTTACATAGAAATATGGTCAATGGTAGTGATGCACATGTCTTTTGACCTGTGAGTCAGGTCTGGCCAAGAAAGTTTAATTTCAATGTGGCAGATTGCCGTATATCACAGGGGCGCGCTCTGTGTGTCTTTGTATTCTGCCGCGTCTACATTCACTTCCTCATTAAATTAATTCTTCCATGAATATTAGTCTGATTGTAATAAAACACACAGCGTTTTGAAGCTTAAGCTATAGAAAACACAATGTGTCCCTTGGAAAATGCTTCCACTGACGTCTTCTTCTACAGCGTGTCAAAGCGTAATATATTTCCCACTTAGCTATCTCGCTTATTCTAGGCTAATAAGTGATAAAAAACACTAAGACTTGTTTATTTGAAGTAGTATTTTAATGATGGCGCTACCTAAAATATGGGATGAAGTTGGGTTTTAGGGATGATTTATTTTCCCCTCATGTCAAATCGTACATACGTACATACAGTTATGGCGATGTACGTAACGAGACCTCTGATATAATAAAATATAGAAGACAGAGTAAAAGAAGCATCTGTAAAATCATCTTTCCCTTTTAAACATATCTTAAGTCCCCGTGATCATTACATATGAATTTTTGGGGTGTTTTAAGTGTATGTTCTCTATCTCTGGGCAGAAAATTAACCTTGCAACCATTCAAGAATCAAATACGTATGCGTACTTTTTTTCTCCCACACTGAACTTCAGACAATTATCAAAGTTTCCCATCAACAAATTAACTTTTTATTTACTTCTTGAGTTGTCCTGGCTAATGTCCCTAATCACGGTGGTACTTTTCCATTTGTAATCCTAGTCAGCTCCTTTGCTCACTGCCGACTGCTTAAGCTTTAGGTTAACTATACGTCTTGCTGTCAGACTCCACTTACCAGTAACAAAGAGCACAGAGCAGCGCCTCATTAGTTCTCATGCAAACGAGATCGCTATTGATATCTCCTAACGAACTGCCACCACGTCATTTCGATTTCCTGTTAACTCACTCCAGACAATGAAAAATCAACATCCAGCAATTAGTCTGAGCCCAGAGATCAGGCTGCAGGCTATGGGCTGGAGATATTTATGAGGTTAAATGTGGCCTGTCTGCTTGTCCAGTGCTGGTCCATTGTTGTCCCATTATTTTTGCAAGTTTTTTTCTTCGAGTAACACTACTTTAATGATATTGCTAAGAATAAAGTTGTGACTCTAATAATTACTAAAATAAGATTAAAACATAGTTGGAGAAACAACTACTTGAGAACTTTTTTCTTTTTTATTGTTTTCGTGAAATATAACACAATTAAAACCAAACAGAACAAGACACAGAGAGCGAGAAAGGAAAAAAGGAAAAAAGTAGTCCAAAGAAAGTCTGGCCCCAATGTCTAGCAAATTTGTCCATTTTCAAATTCAGTGCACAAGTTAGTTTTTCCATTTAGTAAAAGCCAAATAAGTACTGCGGGTTATACAATGCAGACCGCTGTATCATATGTCAACGTGTCCAAATTCAGTTCCTCATTAGACTAATTTCTCAGTGAATATGAGTCGGATTGTAATAAAACATACAGAGAACCTGTCTGAGCTGTCCTTACTGTCCCCTCTGTCCTTGATTACTCTGAGCTAATTTACCTGTGTCTGTGTCTTCACATCTGGTTCATCTGAGCTTGTGCTTAGCGAGTGAGTGTTAAGTTGTAACATGAGATATTTACACAGAAAGATGGTAGTGATGCAGGGTTATCTTTTGACCCGCTGGGTCAGGTCCGGCCAAGAAAGTCTAATTTCAATGTGGCAGGTTCTAATCTGCAGTCCGCCGTACATCTCACGCTCCACGTGTGTCTTTGCGTTCCACATTAATCAAATTTTTCCGTGAATATGAAATAGTAATAAAACACACAGTGTTTTGAAGCTGAAAATACAGAGAACACGACGTGTCCCCTGGACAGTGATCACTGTCCATTGACGTCGTCTTCTACAGTGTGTCAAACGCTTGCGCTTCCAGCTAGAGTGCCCCCCGGTGGCCATTAGCCAGTAAAAATCTAGAAATTATTCTCTCATTTCTTTTTATTTTTATTTTTTTAAACAAAATATTACTCAAGTAGAAGTAATAATATGGTGTCAGAAAACTACTCTCAAAGTACAATTCCTTCAAAAAGTTGATGTAAACCTCCAGTTGAATGACACTGGTTCACAGAGATGAAGAACTTGACAGTCATAAAAGTCTGCACCCCGTTTCACACCCAAGCTCAAAGAAAGAAAATTAATACATGACTGTTTTTATGTAATTTATGTCCATCAACATATATACTATACTGTAATGTAATGTAATGTAATGTAATGAAACAAAATAAAATAAAATAATATATAACATATATAAATTAGTGCCTTTTACACACATTTTTAAAAATAAATCAGTGACACAGCTCCGGCCCCACTTTGAGATTCGAAGAAAGTGGCCTATTATTAGATCAGGGCTCTCAGTAGACCTGTAGTTAGAGAGATAAAAGCTGCTGCCTGTGACTCCGTGTGTAACAGTGTAATATTTATGTCTCTACCTTTTAGTCGCCTCCTCCTCCTATCAGACTTGAACCTCTCATTATCGTGTGTGCACTACAGTGGAAGAGAAAACTACAAGCACCAGACCTTTTTCTGTGAAGTTAAAATTTGACAAACTAAACTTCGGGTACAAATAAATGGAGAATGACTCTCGCATTTGTCAAATTTGTCAAATGGCATCAGTGACCAAAGGAGGTTTTGGTTGCTCATTTTTATTTTTTTGGCATGGACAATGCACTCATACTTAGTCACAAAACAAAGCTTGTAGCTGATGCGATGCTAATTTTCAACTCCTGTCCCTGGTTGGGCTTTTATACACTTTCTACAGTCAATTACAAAATACTTTAAAACACATTTCCATTTTATAAGTGACTGGAATTCGGAAAAAGCTGACAATGGCAAAGCTGTGCACCAAAATGATTTCTAGGATTTTGCTTCCTCCAGCGCTGTTTATCTATTAAAGCAATGGTAACCTCTTTCTGTCACACATTACATGACCTAAGCAAAAGGAATAAAGCATTTTGAGTAAGCAGAGACTAGCTGTTAAATAGTTGTCGCCATTTACATATCTTTAGTTCAACTGAAGTTATGACCTGTAATCATACTATTATGTAGGGCTGTAACCAACTAAAGAAATTGCTCGACTAAAGACTTCATTGATTAGTTGACTAAAAGGGGGTGTGAAATTTGCAAAATATATGAGCCGTATTATCCAGCCATGCACTTACAATTAGTTGTGAATTGCGTATTTGTTTGTAAAAAGACATTAAATTCACAAATTCATTCCCAAATCTCCAGCTAACTTACTCCAAACCTGTCCTTTCTTCTGTGGTCCACATACATCCTTTATAAATCCTATAAGTCATTGTCATGAAGTCATTTGAGCGCCTGGTCTTGCCGCACCTAGTCCTTCACCTCCTCCTCCCTGCTGGACCCCCTGCAGTTCGCCTACAGAGCCAACAGGTCTGTAGACGACGCCATCAACCTGACACTCCACTTCATCCTGCAGCATCTGGACTCCCCGGGAAACCTACGCCAGGATCCTGT
The DNA here is from genome assembly GCA_015082035.1 of Chaenogobius annularis. NCBI lineage: Eukaryota > Metazoa > Chordata > Actinopteri > Gobiiformes > Gobiidae > Chaenogobius > Chaenogobius annularis. The sequence goes on along the minus strand of BJKM01000127.1, from coordinate 937,480 downwards.
TTGTGGACTTCAGCTCTGCATTCAACACCATCCTCCCTGCTCTGCTCCAGGACAAGCTCCCCCAACTCAATGTGCCCGACTCCACCTGCAGGTGGATCACTGACTTCCTGACGGGTCGGAGGTAGCGCGTGCGGCTGGGGAAGAATGTCTCAGACATTCGGACTATCAGCACAGGAGCTCCACAGGGCTGTGTACTTTCTCCTCTGCTTTTCTCCCTGTACACAAACTGCTGCACCTCCAGCCACGACTCGGTAAAATTGATCAAGTTTGCGGACGACACCACCCTCATCGGGCTCATCTCGGACGGGGATGAGTCTGTCTATTGGAGGGAGGTGGACCGGCTGGTGTCCTGGTGCAGCGGTGGTAACAACCTGTTCAACGCCAAGAAGACAGTGGAGATGATCGTGGACTTCAGGAAAGTCATAGCCCCCCCCGCCCCCCTCATCATGACAGACTCCCCCATCACCACAGTGGACTCCTTCCGCTTTCTCGGCACCACCATCACCCAGGACATCATGTGGGAGCCCACCATCAGCTCCCTCATCAAGAAGGCCCAGCAGAGGATGTACTTCCTGCAGCAGCTGAGGAAAGCCAAGCTGCCAGTGCAGATGATGGTGCAGTTTTACACGGCCATCATTGAGTCCATCCTCACCTCCTCCATCACCGTGTGGTACGCTGGAGCCACAGCCAGCCAGGGACAAACAGAGACTACAGCGCATTGTGCGCTCTGCTGAGAAGGTGATCGGCTGCAGACTTCCATCTCTGCAGGACCTGTACGTCTCCAGGGCTCTGGGTCGAGCAGGTCGGATCACCGCTGACCCTTCCCACCCTGGACATGGAGTATTTGAGCTCCCCTCAGGCAGGAGGCTACAGCCCATCCAGACCAGAACCTCCCGCCACAAGAATAGTTTCTTTCCCTCTGCCGTTGGACTTATGAACACTTCTTAAACACCTGCCACTTCAACTGCAACTATTCATCACTCACTGCACTGTCACTTTCTGCACTCACATCTATAAATTTAACTGTAAATTCTATGTACATAGTAATGCCTATTTTTATTTTATACGATAATAATCTTAAATTGTTTCTTAATGCATGCCCTTTTGATTTCATATATGTTGTTTTTATTATTGATCAGTGTTTTATGTTGCTCATTAATGCCAAAACAAGTTCCTATGTTTGTGAATTCTGTTCATTGACAATGGCAACAAATCTTTTCTTATTCTGATTCTGATTCTAAAATAATTAGTTGACTAACATATTTTTGGTTGACTAAGACGTCATCGACAGATTAATTGGAACCAGTGGTTCTCAAGCTTTTCACACCAAGTACTTGTATTTGGCCCCAGAGTACCACTAGATCTAAACCGGGTCTAAAACAGGACTATTCTAGGTCTAAACTATGGCTAAAAGAGAGGTCTTAAAGGATTACAGAAATGCTTCACAAGTTTTATGCCAGGTCAAACTCAAAAGAAGACAAAAATGCAGATTGACTTAATCTTCAACAAATATATAACGTAATGTTGCTAATAGCCCTGCTGCTAATTAGACTTTTAAACATGATTCATTCCCCACTGTTGCCAGCAGAGGGGGAAAGACAAGACATTCAAATAAGATGATGGTTTATACTGAAAAATGATTAGGTCCATTGATAGGAATGTGGGAGAGGAAGAAGCTGGACAAAGTCATCAAGAAGTCTAGCTGTGCTCGGACTCGGACTCGGACTCGGTGCAGGAGGAGGGGGACAGAAGGGTCCTGGCTAAACTCACATCTATGCTGGACCATGATTCTCACCCCTACAGGACACTCTGTCCGCTCTGGAGAGCAGCTTCAGTGACAGACTGATTCACCCTCGTTGTGTGAAGAAGAGGTTTCGCAGGTCTTTCCTTCCTGCTGCTGTCAGACTCTACAACAAACACTGTTAGTCCTGAACATGTGTCATTCAGCTTTCTTTTTTTTAATAATTAGTTTTTTTTTTATTATTCAGAATTAACAACACATAAACATAAATAAGACCAGAGAAAAAACAATCAAAAACAAAACAATCAAAAACATTAAACATCCAACAAATAATAAAACAAAAGAAGAGAAAATCATGGTACACGAAACCCATAAAAATTGTCCCATCTAGTTCACAGTCTGTCAAATTGATCTATCTTGTCCAAATGTAATTTTTTTCCAGGTTACAAATGTCCAGTATAATATTAGTCCAGTCCATGATTGTATTTTGTGTCCTCCATTTTTTTGTTAGAGCCTTTTTTGCTGCTGCTAGGAACATGCTCCAGAGTCCATGGCAGGAGTCCTGAGGCCCAAATACATAGTTCTGAAATCCATTGGAATGGTGGTGTCATACATTGTCTGTAAGGCTTTGCTGATCTCAGTCCAATATTTGTGAACAACAGGACAATCCCAAAACACATGATAGTGATTTGCCTCCCGGCTGCCACATCCTCTCCAACAGTCTGCATTAACCTGTGAGTAATGGGCACTTTGACATGGGGTTATAAAGAAGCGAGACACATTTTTCCAACAGAATTCCCCCCAAACATGTGATTTTGTGGTTTTCCACTGAGATGTACATATACTTTTCCACTCATCGTCAGCCAGAACTAAGTGACCCTCTCTTTCCCATTTACCCTTAATGTAATCAGTGGAATGAGTGCCCAAATTGTTAATACATTTGTACAGTTTAGATATTAATCCCCTTGAAAGTTCAGATTTGTATGCTTTAATAAATATTTCGGTCAAAGGGCATGATGGTCATCATTCTTTCTGATTTCTTGGTTATAATAACTCCTTATTTGTAAATACCTATAAAAGTCATGTTTCTCCAAGCCAAAGGATTCTTTCAACTCGTCAAAGCTCTTCCGATGATTCTCCTTTACAATCTGGTAAAAGGCCTTTTATACCTTTTGTTGTCCAGACTTTAGATCTTGAGTCTGTGCGGTTAGGTGCAACATTTTGATCATAAACCAACCAATTCAAAATTTTAACATTTTGTTTAGTTTGTATGTTTTGATCAGCTCCCTCCATGTTGCAAGAACAGACTTCACCCAGGGGTTCTCCACCTCCCCCAAATGACTCAAACGTCTGTCATCTGCCTGCAAAGCCTGCACCGGAACTCGCGGCACAACTGCAATCTCAATATTCTGCCATTGAGCTTCTTATTCTGGGTCACACCAGTACTCTGGCTCTGCTCTGATCTGATCTGAAATAAAGTATTTTTTCAAACAAGGTAAACCCCAGCCCCCTTTTTCTTTTGATACCTGTAAAGTTTAGAATCGGACACAGTTTTTTCTCCCCTGCCATATGAATCTCGAGATTGCTTTATTCCACTCATCAAACAGCCGGTTGGGGATGGAAACTGGAAGAGTCTGGAACAGATAGAGAAACCTGGGCACAACATTCATTTTTATGGTTTCAATCCTTTGATTGATTTAGACTTAAGTAGGGTATAAGGTTCCATTTTTCATAAATTATTATAAAAAATGTTATAGTAATAAAAAGAGGCGTATATTTTTTCTCCAGAATTGTTGATAGGTCTCTATGGAGGACCACACCTAAATATCTAAGTGATTTTGTTTGCCATTTAAATGGGTAAGTCGTTCTAAAGGTCAGAGGGGGATGCCAGAATGAAATAATTTCGAACACAGAACAACTGAAAAGGTAAAAAAAAAGAAAAAAAAGGGTTCATTCTAGAAATGGGCATTGAACCCAAAACCCGATCTAAAAAGATCGCAAAAGGGAGGGAAGTCCAATCCTAATGAAGGGCTCCGCCAAAAAAACTCCCAGGCACTCCTGACACCAATCCTCAGAAGGAAGTGGATATATAAGATCCCTGGCTCACCACAAGCCCCTGCAGCACTCTGCATATATTTTCAATTTCCACAAACCCAATCCCCCACATTTGATACCTCGATGAGTAGATGTGTTTAGTCACGGAGTTTATGTACAATAGCAAACATCCACCATGGGGGCATAAAGTCTGATGTTAAAAACTAAAAAAATCAGATCGTTAGTCTCTTCAGATTAACAGAAAAGTTTCACCATGTGACCACAACCCGAACTCACATACCCCACGCTGGTGGCTCCTTTCCCTCCTCGCCCTCCTCAACACCCACAAGCCTCAAGTTAAGACGACAGGATCTGGACTCCAAATCCAGGAGCTTATTCTTCAGCATTGTCACCCTGGCCCGCAGCACCTCCATCTCGGCCCTTACTGTCTGCAGATCGTCCTTATTGTCTGATACACGTTGCTCAACCTCCTCAATGCGTGTCCCCGTTATTCCATCGGCTTTCAATTTAGCGGTCACTGAAAGAAGTCGTGTGAGTCTCCACCTGGACTCCGCATCTCCGGTGGAGAAGGAGCGCGGCTTGCAGGTTTGTCAGCCACGCTAGCTTCGTTAGCCACACTAGGCTCGTTAGCTTGTGATGCGGGCTGTTTTCCAACGGAGCCGTGGGCCGTCAGCTTTGTCTGTTTTGGTCCCGTGGCGCTACCGGACTTGTGTCTTCCTAGTTTACTCATCGCTCGTCTTTGTTCTTTGGGATTGGGTAGGTCAAATGATGATTTTAACTCAGTGCGTCACCATGACCGGAAGTCATTCAGCTTTCATAATCATGTGCAATACTGTTATACTCTTGTGCAATACTGTGACATAATGTCAATGTCAATCTTTTCTGTCCATATGACAGCTGTAAATAAGAGTGTTATTATTAAGATTATAAGAGTTTTCTTTTTTTCCTTCTAAGTTATCTGTTTTATAAGAGTTTTTTTATGAGTTTTTTCTAAGAGTTTTTTTTTATAAATGATCTGTTTTTATTATTATACTGTGCCTAATCTGCATCTGTACCCTTTGTTGCAACAGTGGAATTTCCCCATTGTGGGACAAATAAAGGTGCTCTTATCTTATCTTATGTGTTGTCAATCTTATCTAGGATTTTTCCAAAAACATTATGTACCACTGCTGTAGAACTGCAGAAGTTAGCTCATCCAGAAAAGTCTCCAAAATTACTTTTTTTAAATAAATGTTGACAGACACCATTGCAAGCCACAGGAGGGATGCAAGATATTAATAAAAACAAAAGCAAAAACAAAAGGTTAACTAAAGATGAAAAAGTACTAGATTGTGTTGTGTAGCTCATTGTGTTGTTGCTGTGTGTAGTATTATGAAGTAGATCAGGACACTCCCCTCTGTGCCAGATTCCTGTTGATGTTTTTCCTCCTCTGTTGTTGGGTCCAAAAAGGGGAATTGGAATATTGAAAGAATGGGGCCAGTCTATTTGTCACGGTGCAAAACAAAATACAGTACAGCGGCAGCACGAGGCACGTATGAAAAGATTTACTCTGTGATCCCAAACAACACTGAATCAAGAGCGAGAGGTATCCTTGAAAAAGGCCCAAATATCATAAAGTGGACCAAATGGCAGCTTTATACGAGTGAGTAAACACACTGGACTTATGTTCTGGTCAGTACTGCGATAGTTGAAAACGTAGTCACATAAAACTAAACTTTCTATTATTTCTGAGATAGAAAATTGCACTTTCAGCACTATTAAGTTAAAGCGTGTGTAACGTTTCTGGTATAGTATAGCATTGAACGTATCTATTCCAGATAAAGGCAGTAAGAGACAAGCTCCTTTGCTTTTATAATATTTGTGGTGTAATTACAGGGATGGTTGTGGCTTTGTTTCTGTGTTGGTTTGTACCGTTTTTTACTTTATAGAAACTTAGAATTTGCCACGTTACAGATTTGGATTTCTTATCTTTAACTATCAGAACAAATGTAGGCAGAACTCTATTAATAACTGTGATAAATAAAGGAGATTGAATGGTGCAGTGACAAATCAAGTCCTTCACACCTTCACACAGGAATGAATGTTTCAGGATACATGTACCGTCTTCTACGTCCGCAAAAGCTATTTTATATTTAGCGCGTTCACACCTCGCTGACTGGATCTAATCACGGCTTGTACTTTATATCAGTGATTGTGGTAGTGTTGTTGTCTTTGTTTGGTTTTTAACACATTTTTTAACTGCTTTCTTCATTTTTGTGGTGAATCAGTCGCACCGCTGAAAAATATTAAATACATCTGATCCACATTGCAACTATATTAGAGATTAGAGTCTTAGTAGTGTACACATTGCTTAAAGGGCCTATATCATGCAACATCGACTTTTCAGAGCTTTTAACTTTCTTACAGTGCTATTGGTACTTCGTATATGTGGTTTTTTGATTAATTCCTGCAGTCTTTAGCTAGAGAATAGTCTCTATCCTTCCCCTCGGATGAGCTGACGAACGGGGGGCGTACTCACCAAGATGAGTCAGCCCTGTTTCAGCCCATCCTCCAGGAAGCCCTCTGCACCTGTAACATGCACCCAGGTAGGGGAGCGGGCTCCAAGATATGGGTGATATTTTATTTATAACTTTTATAACTATTATGTTATGGGTGTTGCACAACATTTATTATTATCAACTATGCCCTTATGGTAGACTTGGAAATGGGAAAAATAGCATAATATAGAATCATTAAACGGGTGTATTAACATTTCAATGGACTGAAATTTGAAATGCTAAACTAATACCGTAATCACATACGTATTATGTATTAGAAGATGTGTAGAGGTTTAAACTACAGGTTTGTTTGCGGCGATAAGTATTTGACTTAAATTGCATAATATAAGCCTAAATTGCAATTTCAATGTGATTGCAATTCATCTTGCAGCTCTAGAAGAAAGAATTGACATTGAGCGACCATTTTGTTGGTGTTTGACTCACCAGAAAATTGCAGCTTAACAACCCAAAATTGGAAAAAATGTGGAAGTAATATATTTTGAGGGTGCAAGTAAGGAGACTTTGATTGACTTTTTATTACATTCACTACTGGTTGAAGGAAATATATGAAGGAAAATATTGACTTTTTGTTTTATTGGTTTGTTGGTTCCATTCGAGACCAAACCAGTGTCTGTAATATCCGGCCTGAGCTGCAAACCAGGGACACGGTTGATTTGGTGTGCGGTTGATACGCTATAACAGTATATTTGTGGCTGCGTCCTTGACAGTGCGATGGGGATATTAGTGGAGACATGCAGCAGGTGAACTCGGCTCGCCCTGATCCTGTTGCACTAATGCGACATGAAGGCTGTTTAATATTGCGTTGCGGGGTCTGGTCTTGTAAATAAAACACAATGGAAGAGCTCATGGGCTGTAGAGTGGGACCGTCCTGCTGTCAGGGGCGACTACATGCCCCCTGATGCTGAGCCGGGAAGATGGGACGGGACAGCTGGTTCAGAAGAGGAGCTGAGGAGGTACACGCAACAAGAGGCACTGGTTTAGACAACAAGCTGACAATGTTAAGTCTGGCACCACTTATCTGACCAAAAGTGTACCAAACCAGACAAAAGCCAAACTTGCAAGCAGCAAACTTGTCGACAACATGCACAACGCTGGAGACTTCAACAAACGAATAGTTTAAAACAGAAAAAATATAATTATTATTACTACTGTTTGTATGTTTTCAAAAGCCAAATATATTTCACTGCAATAAAAACATTAAATAATTCCTTCTTGATAAAATCCATGCAACTTATGTTTTACTGGCATCACATACAAGTAGCAAAAACACAATTTATTTATTTTATTTGTATTCTTTTCCCCCAAAAGATATGTCCCTTTTTCCAAATGTACTTATCCAATATATATTTAGTCTCAAGGGCTGCTGCAACAAGTTATTATTTTGCTAATCAATTAAACTAGGATTAACCGGGATTAAGCTAAAGTGATGCAGCTAGAGGAAGTTCTTAAGAAGTATGTTTACAAACTAAAAACTAAACAGATTCTTCAACAAAAACCCTAAATGCACATGATTTTTCTGTTTTATCTGTTGTTGATGTAAGTCCTGTTTGAGTCATAAAAAATCTTCTCTCAGCTCATGACACGTTTTGGAGTCCGTTTTTGGAATATAAATTAAGTTAAGTTAATACAGTTAATTGAAATGCATTTGATTTTTTGGCACATTAAAATTTTGCCCTCCTCGGTTCTGTTTACTAAAGACAGCTGCTCACTATAGGATTTAAAATGGATTTTAAGACGTTACCCAAAGCGAGCAGCACAACATTTTGCAATGATTATTTGTCTCACACAAAGACACTGAGTCCACACTTTTGCCAATTTCAGGAAAGATTTAATACAGGTGAAGGACTACGAAAGTGTCACGTGATCGAACAAATAGACTACACTCTTATTTACTAGAGTAAAAAAAAAAGAAGAAACGTGTGTGGATCAAACCGTTTGTAAAAGACATAGGAGAGCACGATATTCAGGAAACAGGCCTTTTACACTTATTGTAGAGGTGTAGAAAAGATTCAGTTGTAGTCATCTGGACTCTGTTTTAGAAAAAACAAAACGTTTCGACTCTCATCCAAGAGTCATTCTCAATCCGTGACAAGGGAGGCTGGGACATTACCAAGTACCTATGAACATTGTCTGTTCTGATTATATTCTGTTTTTTCCACTGTAGCCCGGTGGGCAGGGCTTACACAGAGTAGGATATAAAACCTGAGTTTCCAGACTTCAATTCAATTCAGTTTATTTTCGTAACGCCCAAAATCACAACAGTAGTTGCGTCGAGGGGCTATTGTAGAGGTGATGATAAATGTAAATCAACAATTGTAAAATGTCAACATGTTGAAACCTTGCATAGTGAGGTTGTGGACTGCGACGCGACAAATAATGGTAAATAGTCACATTGACCCCACAGACATGAGGAGCCACGACAAATAATGACAAGAATCGCAGCTCGGGCCACGCCCTCCCGAACTCTGGAGAGACAAATTGGTCTTAAAACGGCCAAAAAAGGATTTACAGTTTACGGTGGATTTGTCTAGCCCAAGGAAGACAAGTTGTAAGACTGGCAATCGGACCCCCATCTCTATTCTAAAACTAAAAGTCAAGAGCCATAACCACTCTGCTACTTGCCAATCACTATATAGTCCAGTTTGAATAAAAAGTTACAGTAAATGTTCTTCCTGTATATGAGATTGACAAATTTCCAAATTTTGTAAAAGGGATTATGATGTTTTGGATGAAGATGTCTTGCTGTGATGCCCAGAATCTGACACTCACAAGGATAACTGTGAGGAGTGACACATATTGACAGTAAGTGACGTATTTTGGTTGGAAGTATCACCGGAGGGCAGCTCACAGATGAAGTAGCTGGTGCCAAGAGCTGTTTATCTGAAACTGTGTCAGCGCAGAGCTCCAGGGAGGGGACTGTGGTACAAATGAAACAATGCTGCAGATAACTCGTGGCATTTCTCACTCAAAGAAGACCCTCGAAATAATAGTAGGAACAGGACCGATATAGATTTTGGGGGCTGATACGAGGCCGATATGTAAGGAAGTTGGAGGTGCTGATAGCCAATATAACTGCTGATATATTTAGTAATGCAAAATAAATAGTTTATAGCCAGCTGGTAATAAAAAAATGTGTCAGGCTCAATGGGTTTATGCTCGTGACATTTACTGTTATTCTTCCTCTTTACAGTGAATTTTAAAGGCTGAATGTTTGTTTGCACAACATTCTTTTTGTTTAAATGATTGAAACTTTAGAGCTTGCGGTGAGTCTATTTAATGAGTGTGCGTCGCAGTAGTAATTAATATGCGTAAATTATGACTTTTCGCGACTTGTCAACATGTGAGTCCAGTAAACATGGATACAGCCACAATCACTTTACAGTAGCCAATGAGAGAACAGAGGCAATGTTTACAATGTTGTGGTAGCATTTCATGAGCTAAGCGCTAACTGAAGTGCCCCAAAGAAACAAAGCATCAAAATGGAAACAATTAGAACACTCATCGCTCAGACAGGTCACCTCTGTGCACAAATAAGATTTCTTTTAATCCTGACGAGTAGTGAATATAAAGCAGCATGTTGTTGTTGACAACAGCAGTAGAAGTCTGTGTGCTAACGTTAGCTGACCAGAATCTTTTCTTCTCCACACTGACACTTCGATCAATTTGTGTTTTTATTTGGATTTATTTATTTATTTATTTATTTAACAGGATAGCGTACAGTTACATAATGCATGAGGGCAAAGATGCTTGTAGATGTTGAAAGCTAATTTCCGTCTTCCGTCCTTAAGGAAGAGTGAAAGGGGAGCAAAGTGCATACGTTTACAGTGTACAGAGAACGTATACTCATACATTCTCTAACAGTCATTCACACTCACACATTTTCCCTCTCTCATAATATAATACAGTGCAGATATAGCAGCAAAGATATAGTAATCAAATAAGTAGTTTAGCAATTTAATCTTACTCAATTTATTGAAATGTAGGTACAATTCTGACAAAGTTTACATAAAAGGGCAGATAATATAACATACATTAGGATTCTAAAAGCACATCTAATATATTACACTTAATGTACATATTACTGTCAGTGTGTGCATCTCTGGTTCTCTATATATCAATTCTTTAATTCTCTGGAGAAGGTAAAGAACAGTTTTACACCCTACAAACAATTACCCTTCACCTGCTTTATCCGTTATCCAGTAACGTATCTGAAAGTAGTCAGACCACAGCCTCTATAGTACAGCAAAGTAACTGAACATTTGTGAATGCAGGTGAGTGCTCGTCATGAGACACAGACAGGGGTAGGACAGGACAGGATAATAGGCTCCCATCACAGCCAGGCCATCTTCAACGTGTCTCCTCCGATCTATCAGGACCATCCCGCGCCTGTCTAATCTCATCACAGCAACGGGGAGAAGGAGAGAGAGAGAGGGAACCACTGGCCTGGCAAAAATAACAAACACTCAAGTCTATGGCAGGGTCAGAGCACGTGAAGACAGCGGCTGCATTCAGATAGTTCAAAGTGCTCTGTATTCTGACTGTATGGTGAGACTTAGAGAATTTGTCAATGTGAAGGTTTAGCAGGGGAACTAAAAAGTACTGGAAAAGATTTGGACTGATCATAAATCACTGTGTCAAAACACTGTGAGGAAACTTGTTCCATCTGGCAACACAAAACTGCCATAATATGTGATAATAGGTGTTGAATACCATATAATGGACATTCAAATGCATTTTGGAGTCTCAAATGTTAAGGATGCATTCACACTGTTTTTTTCCCCTGGTTTAACCCCAAGTTTCATTCTGGGTTTAGTTTAAATTTTGAAAATGTGTGAACGCACTCAATAAGTTCATTTTTTCATTTTCTACCACTTGTTCCCTTTAGGGGTCGCGGGTTACTGGAGCCTATCCCAGTGACTTTGGGCCTTAGGCAGGGTATACCCTAAACAGTGGCCAGCTCGTCGCAGGGTTAACACAGAGACAGAGACACTCACACAGGGAGGACATGCAGACTCCACCCAGAGTGTGAAGAACCCATGATCTCTTTCTTGGGAGGCGTGAGCTCTAACCTCTCTGCCACCGTGCACCCCAATAAATTGACTTTCGTAAAATCAATAACAACTCTAATGTCTCAATAAAGTTCAAAATTTGGGCTGTACTAGAACCAAATCAGAACTAATCACAGGGATTTTGGACTAGTTTTGTTCATTGTTCATTTATATATTGAGACCATAACTATTTATACTTTTTGAAAGGATGAGAGCATAATATCCTAAATAGCTTCGATAGGACATGAAAGTGCAATCCACTTCAAGCTTTTAAAAAAGACAGCGATGGAGAATACTGGATTACTCATCCAATTATGAAAAACTAAGTATGTGTTTGATGAATAACCATTGACCAAGGGGGTCATTTCCTATATTCTTATTGTTTAAGGGATTCCCTAGTCTCCACATTTTGTAAAGGGCCGTCTGGCCCTGGGCACTCAGCTTTCTTTGGCTTGTCTTCTCCAGAGAGCCAAGGCTTGTACCTTAAGTGCTCCTCTCTGCGTGAAAATGTGTGTGAACCTCCAAATATAGAGGCTGTTTTAGTGTCCGGATAGGAGGAGACAGCAGTGATGCAAAGTCTATTTTGGCCTGAATTCTGTCTGATAGTCCATCATTACCTCTGGCAGCACACGGTGGCTGAGGAAGGGATATTTGGAGCGCTACAAGTCCAACACAATACATGTCCCCTTTTGGGTGATGCATGATGAACTGCCAAAACAAAAGGAACATAAAGTGGCTCAGGACTGGTCACATTTTGACATATTTATGTTGCTATGTTCATATGATATCTTACAACTAGTAAATTCTCCTTGAAAATAACCAGTGCAAAGATTACATTTATTATTTTCAGTCAGCGTTTGTCCTTTAGGCTGGTGAACTTCATGCATCCAAAAACCATAATAACTGATTATGGTAATCATTATTTGCTTCAATGGCATTAAATATTACTTTTGATAATACAGTTAGTAGATGGTAGAAGTATTTAGCTGTGGCTCAGATACATTTCCCCACAAACAGGGAGCAAGCAAAAGCTTTCCTATAGTTGAAAGCAGAGGTGTTCAAACTTTTTTGTGTTTACAATTCAATAGGAAGCCAAGAAAACCTCGTCATAGTGGACTGGCTTTCTACTTGCCCGGAGAATGAAGGGCTAAAATGAAACAGATATACAAGTTTGAATCTACCACGGGTATGTTTTTTTAAACACTATTTTTATTTAATTTTCCATAACTTTGGTTAGTTTTACTTTCCATTGTGCCTTGAGGCAAAGTGACGAGCACATCTGTCAGAGTGTGTCTGAAAATAGAGGTGTTGATCAGCTATGAATGCTCCTTCTGTCAATTAAGCGTCTCTCCGCCAGACTAACTCAACTTCCCTCCAACACACAGAGCCTTTAATTAGCAATTTAAGTCAAAAGCAACTTATAATGACTCTAATGATCTGGGCACCATTAAGACCTACAACGTCTTCACCTACAATCTCTCACCTACAATCAATACAAGAACAAATTTTGACCGTAACTGTGTAATTTTAGTGTAAAATTTCACTTTAGTGCAGACAATATTTTATTGTCCTGCAATGTCAGTTAATTAAAACTGTTGTTTGAATATATTCCACACTATTATTTATGTAACAACATTTACATTTTGGCACTATATGTGTTGGAGGAGTGGTGTTTTTTAGATGTGGTGTGTCTTTTAACTCTGGACTACAAATATTGATTCAAGTTTTTGATGATATAATCAAAACCGACTTGTTCCTACCTGCTCATTGATCTGCAGTCTTTCTTTTATTGGTCTGCTGATTAATGTGATGTCATCGCTGCCCCTTGTGTCTGTAATTCACAATAATTCCTAATTGACCCTCCTCAAGGAGGATTTTGGGAGGCTTTGTTGATGCACATTAGTCTGATTGCTGTGAATTTGAATCAACTGTCTTCATCAGTTATGTTTTGAAACTGTGGTACTGCTAATACAACTGCGAACACCCAGACTTGAACTAATCAGGAACATTTAGCAGTTTAAATGGACTAGTTTGGTTGTTACTTATCCTAGTGTTCACACGGCTTTGCTGGAATTCTGACCTAAGTTGGTTCCTTACCCTGATTCCTCTCTCTCCTCTTCCTCACCTCCCTTCTTCCTCTCCTCTCCATCCTCTGTCTACTCTCCATCCCTATGCCTCCTCTGTCCCCTCTGCCTCATTACCTTGCCTCCTTTGCTTCCTCTTCCCCCCTCTCCATCCTTACCTTGTGCTCCATATCCCTCCTCTGCCACTTTCTCCTCCTCTGTCTTGTTACTTTCCCTCCTCTTCCTCTTCTACTCCCTTCTATCCTCCTTACATTGTGCCTCTTCTTCCTCCTCTATTTACCTTTTATCCCCCTGCCTCCTCTGCCTCATCTTCCTCCTCTTTTTCCTCCTCTCCTCTTGTTTCCCCTTTCCCTTTCCTACTTACTTACCTTCTGCCCCCTCTCGCTCCTCTGCCTCTCTTGACAGCTGCAGTCATTGGCGTGAGCAGCCGAGAGGAGGATTATAGAGGGATACAAAGCCCACACAAAGTCCTGCTGGGACCTGAACCTTCCACAATAGAGATATGCTGCTATATTTTACCACAATGTGTCATTGCTATTCAGGCTTTTTAAGGGGACCACAGCTTAAAAGCCAAATAGAAAATAATACATCTTATCTTTGCATGTATTTTTGTATGCTGCAAAGACCCAGTATGTCCAAACTATAGCATTCTCTATCAAATTCACATGTAAATGATAGGGTGTTGGGTCTTGCCTATACATACTGTGCAAGGTGAACTCTACCTATTCTACCTAGTTTGTGGATCCTCAACCATCTTAAAAAAAACACGCTGAATTTAAACCTTTGTACAAAATGAGTTTCATGTAACTTTTTATCAGTGTATAATGCTGTAAATTGAGCTTGGCTGATTTACCATGTTTTACTTCAGCCATCTTATTACCACAGATTTGCACATGATTTATTATATCAATATCTTGAATTGCTCTGTTTACCTGCTAAGCAATTTGTCCGCATCAAAATGGCTAATTCTGCAGTTTTATATATTTTTTCCAATTAGTTTAATGGAAGCTAAACCTGCATGCAGTAAATTGTAATTATGATATAGAGGGCTTCGGAAATGACTTATGCTAGACTGGCAAACATAAAATGGAAGTGGCATAGGTGAAGAAAAAGCTAAGCACTACTGCTGTGTGCATTTGGTCAGAAATGAGAAGTCGAGGTTCCGACTTTCATGTTTGCCATTCATGTGGTTTTATGTTGTAAGGTCGGGATTTTACTAGAACTGACCAGTGCATCTTAATTAAACAGTAGTGTCCGATCTTTTTGCACAGATATATTGCTGTTATCTATGGACAACTGACAGTACAACTCCTGTTAGTTAACTCCTGTCATGTTAATTTTTCAACTCGGAACAACATTCCCAGACTATTAAAAGTGAAAATTTGCACACTGCACTTTTAAATATTTGAATACCTGCATAATCTTGTTTTGTTTATTTGCCATTGTGGTTAATTATTTCGCCATACTTTGCTAAGAATTTGCAGCGTGGAGCAACATAATCAACTATATAGCATATGAATGTGGAAGGGTAGACAACATAGATGATGTTGGAACTTCTGGGCCACCGTACTTATAACAAATTCACTTTGGCTCATTGATTGTTTGCGTGTGACACTTACAAATCTAGTGCAGCCTTCTCAACCGTCTATTATTTCTTTTGGGTAGATGTATGAAGAGCGCTGGGCTGTAGGTTACATCAGGTTTGGTTCATTATCTCTCCTGTGTCGGCTGCAGATTTACTTTAAGTGTAATTAGTAGCACTGGCAGCGGCTCGATAACCATGTCGGGCCTTTCACACTGCACCCATATGTCTTCTTATTGCTTTCTACTACTTTTCCACTCCCCGTCTATTACTATGTTTACTTCATCAATTCTGATAAAGTAGACTGCATAAAGTGTAAGTAAAATACAACTTACTGGTTTGACACACCACACACATCGGAACTGAAATACATAACAACCGATAAAGTATTTTCATTTCAGCAACACATCTCATTATCTTGAGTAGTTTGGACCGGGCAACATCCGATCTGCTCATGACTGACTGTCCGTCCACACGCATCTGCAGCTCTCTCCGGCTGACTCTCTGGGTCCCTCTCGACTGGCTTCTAAAAGGGACTTTGATCATTTTAACAGCCGTATAAAGCTGACAGGTTGCCCAGAGAAAACGTCTGATCGCACCACAGTTGATGCAGGAGAATTGACGTTGAGAAGACATGACATTTATAGGGTCGCCAAGGACTGGGCTGACATCCTGGTGCGCTTTGGGAGGAGCGGCTCTGTAAAAATAACATGAACATTGACAGTAAGCTGTCCAACACGCATCATGTGGCCCCCCAGATTCACTGTGCTCGAGGACGGATGTCTCTGTAACATGGAATGCAAACTGTTAATATTTAAAGGTGCACAATGTAAATTTTCTGGTGCAGGGGCCACCATCTGCATGACTCCATGTAGATGTTATGCAAATTATTTATCAATTTGGCATTTTTCTTCACAATATTGTTATCGCTTGTACTGTTGTATAAGTAGTATAAGACGTAATTGTAGTATAAAGTATAGTAAGTTGAAAACGTTATCGTAGAAGAAATACTAGAATCCAGAATATATATCTATAACCTAGATAGTACAATATTAGAACAGAATGTCCACGTACGAGGTGAAGTAAATTATCAGACAGCTGAAAATTAGCCCTTGAAAAAATATGCACAAAAATGTGCCAAAAAACGTCATCGTCTTAAAACTTTTTTTATAGTTCATTGTAATTCATATTCAAGCTGAGCAGTTTTTTTCACATCAGTATGTAATCATTTATAACTTATCTTGATACATATTTTGATGTCTTTCCAGCTCGTTGCCTTGATCAAATTTCTCTACATTTCACATTTGGTTTACGGGATGTTTCGCTCTTTTCATCACATCCAGCAAGTAACACGATTCCACAGCTACTGCAATCAATTAATGACAAGAGACAGACAAGAACTCAAATATACAGATTTTCACTTGCCATTTATACTGAAGAGCTTTTTCGCTATTGAGCACTCCACTAGAAAAATTTATTATCCACTCGTCTTGCTCTTATCACCCTAGTATGCCTTGGCATCAAATTTCCTCTACCATTCACATTTGTTACGCGGATCTTCTCGCCCTCAATCTTCATCGTATGCATCCAGACATAGGTAACAACGATTAACCAACATAAGCTATGGCAATCATTTACTGAAAAGAGACAGACAGACTCAGAGACCATATAGAGTGCACAGATTATGATTTTTTTTTTGGTCAAAAGCTAAACTAACTACACTTTGAAACAAAGAAAAAACTAATCTGTCATGTAATTACTATATCCTTAAAGTTAAGCATCCTACATCCCAGTTTTAGCACTGTGAACCTCAACGTTTTATCGAACATACATGGTATTACAGTAGAAACTCTTGCGCCACAATGAAAATTGCTGAGCGGATAAGACAGTTGTCCAGATCTAACATGTTTCTTCACGCATGATGAAAAGACGTGGTTATAGATGGAGTGCTTTATGTAATTGACCCTCTCAATCTGTACACGCAACAGATGGCCGGTGGCAATACATCCATATTTGTGTGTTCTCGCATTCATAGTGTTTCATTCTTGCGCATTCTGCGCATATTCACGGTGCCATTTCAAACAGGTCTGATCAATATCTGGTCAATAATAGAGCTTGAAAGTGAAGCCGCTCCAAACATATAGACCAACCTAAGCACCCAAAACAACGCGAAGGACCTTTTTAATCAGACGTCAGCTGCTAGATGAAACCTTTGACCTTGTTGAGGCCGCATGCTGTAACTCTTTGTAAACTGCAGTCCTGTTTAGCATCCAAATATTCAAATTCTACATCGCAATTGATGTATCATGATTCTGTTATTTGATCATTACACATCTGAGATGTGACTTTAGTCCACAACAAACTGTTACATACAAGGTTGCATAAGCGCTACAGCACTAATCCAAAAGGCGTATCTCCATTTATTTACATGTGATACAACCACTGACAGGTGAAGTGTGAATTCGATTTAAATTTTAATCCCCTATTTCAGTATTAAAATATTTACGCAGTCTTATTATTTTCTCTTTTGTCACTGTAACACAAGCAAGCACAGCATGATACAACGTTAAATTTGCCCAATCTCCCATGTAAGCCAGTAAGAAGACACAAATGTCTTTTCAGATTAACATCCTTGTAACTCTCTACTTGAATGAATGAATGATAATTTTGTGTGTAAACAGTCTCATTTTCCTCCCTCATCTGGTGCGAAGTAAAAACGTCACGAAGAGCTTCAACGTCGACATACGAAGTGACGTGGGCGTTTGGTTTTCTCTTTGCGCCGCTCCTGTCCGATACGATTTACTTTTTCAGATTTTTTTCTTCCGCCTTTTGAAACACCGGCATTATTTCCCGTTTTCAGATTATGAGTGCTGACAATTGAACCAACGTTTACTAGGTTATGCTTTAACCTTTTACAGCGAAAGTCTACAGGTATAAGGATAAGTTTCCTGGTATATAGTTAGTTGCATGTTATCAAAGATGTAGCATTAGTTTTAATTGAGTGAATAGAAATGTAATCCTGTAACTGAAAACATTGCAATCGATTTTTAATTCTTAGTCTAATTAACTCTTCAGGGCTGCAACTGAGTGTAGTGTTGATATTGATTGATGACTTGGTTGGCTACTTTTAGGAATGTTTATGAGAGGTCAGCTGGGCAAAAGCATGGATAATCAATGGCACATATTTTACAACAGCGTAGTAATTATTTTACTCATAGAAGAGATATTTAATAAAGGGATAGTTTAAAAGCCTATCATTGCCATTTGTTGATGATGAGTACGCCTGGGGTTGTGTCCAACATAGTAATACCAAGTTGTCCAGCGACCTCTTTCACACAATAGGTTGTGACAATAACACACAATTCTTGCAAATAACCAACAAATACACATCAATATTTCTGCCATTCAGTGATGCAGCAAACAAAAATCAGGACTATATTCTGTTATGGGATTATATACAATACAATAAAGTCCATTACAAAACGACACATAACTAGTGTAAGACCTATATGTCTAAAAACCATTTGCAAATGGGAATCCAAAATAAATATTCCTCACAGCAACTAGTCACATTACAGATACTGAACACACAACCCTGTTATCGTCCTCATACTGGTACGCCTTTAATTAGCAACTCACACTATCCTACACACTAGCAGTCTGCCATATCATTGCCCTGAGCTGAGCGTACAGAGATTATAAAGGGCCTGATTGGCAAGTCAAACGATTAAACTTTATTGTTGATGTTAACACTTAATTATACGTAACAGGTATTTACTCTAAGAACAATTAATTTCAAATAACGTTTAAACCAAATTAAAAAAAAATAATACCGCAATAACAAAAACAGGGACAGTTCAATTACGTATTCCGTTGGTTATAAGTTTTATTTTTCTAGGTTGTAGTATTATGTATAAAATTGAGCTTTATCAGAGCTTTATATAAAGACCACATTGGGAGAGAATATGAACATAAAAATTATCATGTATTTTTCGTACAGTTTAAATATACGCACTAATTGTCTAAAAATATTTAATCGAACACTGGTCATATTTTGAGTATCTCACATTATAAAAAAAACAAAAATGTCATGAGGCTATCAAAATTGTATTGAGATTTTGAGGTTTACATATTCCTTAGTACTCGCTAGTACTTCAAGATCTGCTTACTTCTGATGCTACTCAGTATTATGATATATCAATTATTTAATAATTAAAACC
Organism: Chaenogobius annularis; assembly: GCA_015082035.1. Taxonomy (NCBI): domain Eukaryota; kingdom Metazoa; phylum Chordata; class Actinopteri; order Gobiiformes; family Gobiidae; genus Chaenogobius; species Chaenogobius annularis. The sequence goes on along the minus strand of BJKM01000127.1, from coordinate 918,192 downwards.
ATTTGTTTCCCAAATATGTAACCTTATACAGACCACTAGATTTCAATTTAATTAATTAACACTCTCATATATTGGCACATGGAGCTTATTCTTCTTTGGTAGTGAGGAGCTAAAGATCTCCATCACATGTGTACAGCAAAGTAGTAAGGTATTGTGGCGCTCTACAGTATGTTTGAACACATATTTAACGTTTGAACGTCGCTGCTTTCAACGTGATGGCGGTGAGTACTACTTGTGTACCCACTCCTGAAAACACTGTCATATTGAGTTCTCTAGCATAACTGATATTTGACGTATCACACATTAGACATTTGTGTCTGATCATCATAAAAGTACTACTCAGAACTTTTGTTAGATTCCTGCACACAGCCTGGGTCTACCAAATAGCGGCGTCAGGTATGCCAGTAAAACTGGCAATCATCAGTGCTCCATCAACAACATAGGGCTTTTTGTACTCTCTTCTCACTTAGAAATAAGATCAAGAATTTTTTATTTTCAAGCGCTCTCACTTGCAGTTCTACGATGCTTTAGCAAGATTAGGGACATTTATTGGAAGAGCTTTGCAGTGCACATTATTATTATAAATCACGTTGACGCTTCAGCCAGCGAAATGTCATCAATGTCCTCAGGAGGTACGAACGTTGCACCATACGAGCTCCACTAGCACACTTCCCCAAAAGCTCGTTCGCTATGCTACGTGTGTGAGTAATGTGCATGTTATAGTAGGAAGTACAGTGTGTTGGTGTTCACGGATTTGGGAAGTACAACTATTCACATTAGTTTGTATACAAGATCTGTAGAATATATAGAAATAACACATTTTAAAACTATCATTCGGCGCAGCCGATCTTTAATCAATTCGTATTTGTATAATAATAATACACCATTCAAATATAGTGATAAAAATTGTATGCTATGAGTCGCTATGGTCTCCTGGCTGATTATGAGGTGCCTAGGTGTTTTCTTGGCACAGGTTGATATATGTCACTCAGGCAGTTGTTGTATAAAACCACTGACCGCAGGTAAGCTCGGACTCGTACTTTGCAGACGTGGACTTGACTTGTACCTAGCCGACTCCCCTATATAGACGGCCCGAAACGCAGTTTGAGGGACACATAAAATTGTTAGTATAAAATATTACACGATTTGAAACCTAATACAATTATGAACATAACTTTATCACTTAGTCTAACGGTCCTGTAAAGATTCAGCTCATTATGATTGTGTATTTGGAGTACCAGTATGTAAGAATATCTGTTTCTTTGCCTTCAACATTTTGACTGCAGTGCGTTGGTCATTGAGAGCGCAAAAAAATTGTGATCTTAGGTTCAGCTGAGTTTTTACCTTTTCTCATCGAGTCGACTTACACGTAGAATTTCATTTTTGATATTTTGTTAAGAAGGCTTCTTATTTCTTAGCAGAATTGCCAGTCACTTCTCATTTTGCTATCACTTTTTTAACATTTATTGTTGTTGATTATTTTTTAGATTTCTTTCTTCTTTCCTACAATTTAGATTCGATCTTTTTTTAGGTTGCTTTTTCTTGATCACTTATTTGTTTCTACGATCTTAAATTTATTACTATCATGCTTCTCTATTTTTTATCGTATCTTTTTTTTAGCTTAGTTTTTGTGGTTCCACTATAACTGAATATTGTGGTTTGCAATTTTTTTAATTTATTTATCTGTTTTGAATCATATAAATTTCATTTTTTTTTGCTGTCCTGTTTGTCTTAAAACTAGCATCTTAAATTAAATAAGTTCTACTATCTTGCTTTTCTTTTTCTTATTATGGTCTGTATGTTTTGATTTGCTACATTTAATGGTTCAGAATTGGTGTTTCCACCAGCGGTTGACAACGAGACTACTACATAATATCACAGATAAGACATTTCTTCGCTTTTAAGCTCACTCTAATCTTTAAGTTTTTTGCCACTCATGGGTCTCTATTTTAACTATTCTGACAATATTGTTTAGTTTTTTTGTTGTTCAATTTCACTATGGTCCCGCAGAAATACGGTTTAACATTCCCCTCCTTTTTATCACACTTTTGTGAGATTTACTATTATGGCTTTGCTGCTTGTGAAACAGTAAGTGCCCTGTGGCGCGATTGAGAATATTACCACAAGTGCATTCGTGCAGAAGGCGCGAGCATATGAACTAATAGACTGTATCAAATGGAGCAATAATCTCTAGACGAAAGTAATTGTAGAAAGATGAGAGTAAGAGAATAAGGAGGTAGGGACATATAACTGCAAGATAATTGCATATGTGAGCACGCGTATATGTACATATCTGACAGACAAATAGCTAGATTCCCATTATTGGTCTAGCTAGAAGTGGCAGCAGTATTTGATGTTCAATCAGCGTAGTTAGTCGAGAGGATTGAGAAAGAACAGGGATGTTCACTATTAACATCTCAACATAACTCACAATTTTGCTACGTGGATAGCTGTATTGTACTGAACATTATCTGTCAGAGAGCACATGAACCACATGCACTTGTTACACGGTAATTCAGAGATTATATCTCAGGATTATGCAAAAGATCTATAATAGAGAGTTGATTATTTGTGCGATTAACAGCCGCATTTGATGAGGACTCGGCCGGCGCCTTGATAACATTCAAACAACAGCTTCAAACTGCCTCATCTCCGGTTCGGTCATTGTCGCCTGTGTCTAACCAGAGAGGTTACAGTTCCCTGAAGTCGGATAATATCTCAGCTTTCTCTTTCTACACTTTCATCGGGACTTTCACTCTACATACGGGCCCGCTCCGGACTTTTTCGCTATGCAGTCTTTTGAGAAGTCTGTTATTCACACAGTCCAGTTTTAAGAATTGTCCGGGTAAATATCCGTTGGCTTATCCTGCCTCTTAAATTCGAACATCGTTAGCACACTATTAAAACCACACTTGAAGTTCAGGTCTTATTCACTCCTCGCCTGCAGCAAGAGAGAAACGAGACGAAATATGAGTACTTGGAACACGTGTGGCTTACTCTTGTCTTTTGAGAGCACGTGAAAGACCGCAAGTACAGTCGCAGACCTCCAAATTATTGATCGGTATGTATGACATATGTATAAGTTATATTTCGGAAAGCGGTGCACACAAAGAACATACTTACACAATATACCTTTAGAGCTGGTGCAGCATCATTCTACTCTGTATCGTTGTTGTTGTACGACTTTTCCTTTGGCCTTTGTTAGCTTGGCCTGCACTTCCAGTTAGGCTTGCCGGTCGGATGAGATCTACTTTGAGCCAATTGGTCCTCATTGCGGTTTGCGTCTTGACATACGATTTCGTGCAGGTGTCTGTCCTTTCTAAAATGCCGAATTGCATCGTTGCATCTCAACGTTGCTGAAAACAAACGTTGATGTATGGATTCTGAACCTTCGCCCTCAGTCGGTTGCGTGTCAGAATCCGCTTGGACCTATCCAAACCCTTGCCATCACCTCCGAACTCTCAAAATAAAAATAAAAAATAATAAAACGACGTTACCCTCTCGCTCGCCTGGCCGGGGTGGCGAGATAGGCAGACTTGCAGACAGTGCAGTCAGATCGACTCTTAGAGAGTTATGTTAGCATAAGGCACTGTATCCTCTTATCAAATAAAGACTACTAGAAGCCATTTGGACTTAATTACAGCTAGTGTAGAAGAAGTACACAATGCGCCTTTGGTCAGCAGCGACGTGGCCTTGTACTTTAGAGAAAGGCAGAGTTATCAATAGCAACTGGTGCGGCGGCTGATCACTAAAATGTGAACGCAGAGGAAGAGTGAGCGTACTTTGTGACGTATGTGGGTTACTACGACAGCTTCGAGCACCTGTATTTAGATTGCAAATTCGCGTTAATAATTAGAGTCAATATTGTGTTATTTAAGAGTATAACGTCGTCTTAAGTCGCACGAGCGCGTGTTCAATTAATCAAATTTGGGCAGATGTGATGTTGACAGGGGCAGATAATGGGCCAAGTGCATTTTGTTGTTTCGTGCCAATTCATCGACCAGGTTGTATGCCAATGCTGTGGCATAGTTGAGGAGCTATGAGCGCATCAGGATTTTGTGTGATAATGGGATTTATTTACAACAGAGAAGCTAATAACACAACTGGAGTAGAAAAATGCTATAGCAGGCGTCGACTCAACTAACACGTGCAGATAAACGACGGTGGCCCGTAGATGAGTCATCAATATTATGGCGTCGCCGAAACCGACCTACAACATCCTCGTTCAGGTATGTAAATAAGCACTATGGCAAAAGGGCAGAGAACACATAGACTAAAATTGGTGCAATTAGTAATATGTCAATTATTTTATTCATATGCAAGATTCAGTCGTCGCAAGTCTTCAAAATCGCGTCCAACCCATTAGGTTTAAATGTGCTGTTCATATGAGGTAATTTAGATGATATAATCACTCTCATACAAAGAAATCTCGTCGTCTGCCGGCTTATCCTTCGAGTTCTATTATATGATCAATCTCTCTCGCTCTATTTTTGTGAACGTATTCATTTTGCTATATGTTTCTTCTGGAAGCTTTTACGGTCGAGAGAAAGAAGTCCCTGTAATGGCCCTTGTCCTTAATTCTGGTGCAATTTCTCAAACCACAATTCTCTCTCACCTCACATAATATTCGCACTCAGTCTCAAGAGAGACCGTCTATCCGTTACAACAAATGATCTTGAATAGAACCTTAAGGTAGCTATCATGTCATGTACAAAAATGGTTGTGCGGTCGATATGAAGTCTCTCTACATCAGCTCTTCGGGAGACATCTGTTACGCTTCGACCATGTTGCTTACAACTATTTAATTAGCGCAAATTTGCGAGTTCAAAGTTCTTTAAATGTGAATTTATTAAGTGAGCAATACGCTAGTTGCTTAAATTTACTTACTATATCCTCTTTATGCTGGACTCTCTTCATTGTCTATGAAAGGTCTAATAAAATGACATTTGTGGAGAACAGAAGGACCAGATATGCATCAATACTTACAGCTCATAGCCTTTTTGACGGATTTTCTTTAACGTCTTAAAATATTGCACTCAGGCAAGGCTGTTTTTTTTTCTGGAAGTCAAGTAGTTTGGCAGGACAAAGGTGCCCTCCAGCTTTAATTGGTTTCATTGAATATTTTCCCAGGAGAAAGCCTCAGTAAAGCTGAAAATTGAAATAAGTTCACTATCAACATAGTAACTAGTATTTACATTACGAGTCTCATTTTGTTCTTTATTGTCCGCTGCATCATTTTCTAAAAAGATCTCATAAATATTTTTTCTAAAAAGTATTGCAATTTTAAAGGCGTCTAGGAGAATGGACCAACCAATAAAATAATCACGTGTTTCAGAATGTCTGTACTGATGGTTACAAGGTTAGCGGTTTTTATGCCGAATAAGAGAGGATATTTTGTTGTTTGTGAATAAATTAAGTTGAATTATGGTACTTAAAAAAATTGCAGATTTTGCGATTAACTAATTCTATCCACTCAAATTTCGTTCTAATTATTATTCTTGCAGTTCTATTGTCTACTTTGATTTATGAAAGTTTTATTTGAACATTCTTCAAACTCTGATTGGTGTTCTCATGATAAAATTATCAGTATTTTTCACGAGTATCATGGTTTAGTTTTCCCCAAGGCAAATCAAAATAAAAGTAAAATCGCTTTTTTTTAAATAAAAAAATAAAAACACAGAAAACACAAAACATGGACCATGGCACAGACAGTAGACAAGTACATATAGGCATCCATTAAAAAAATAATGACAAAACATTACTCCAACAAAAGTGTCCCACATCCCAAGTATATATAGATATTTATTTTTTTTGAATGTCGCTTTTGTCCTGTTTTATCTGTAAAGAGTAAGAGACAAGTTTTGTATGCAGTTTGATGTGTTTTGTGCATGGTATATAACATTTTAAAAAGTACTTTCGATCATAAACCATATATCATAAACTATAGCTCAAAAATCAGGAGAACACTCCCTGCATGCACTGTGGTCCCTCTTTATGCTGTGAACAGGTTGCTCCAGTCCAGGGATGTGGAGAGATGGGTCAAATGTAGAAAAAAAACCTAAGTACCTAAGTATACCCTTGCCTTCGTCTAAAAGGTCTTGGTGGCGCCCTCCCAGTTTGTATAATTAGCCTACATCCACTATAACCCCTCAGGAGCGCAGTGTGATGTCCAGTTGTAATATGTGAAAGAACACGGTGATAGGCATTTGTTGGGGATGCTGTCTGCCATCATTACCCATAGTGTTATAAAGAGTCTCCCAGTTAGCTGTGGGCTGCAGAGAAAGCACCGTGTTACAATGCGGTGACTCTCCTCTCATTAACCTTTAGCTCAGGCCAAACTGCTGCTCATGTAGAGAGATGGACTCATGTCGAATACAGACACGAGAAACTACATCTACAGGCCAAAGCACATGAACTTTGGCTCATTATAAAGAAGCGAAGCCTGTAATAGTGGCACAGTGACTTCGTGATTAATACTCTTGCCTCACAACAGGAAGGTTCTGGGTTTGATTCCTGGACTATGCACGTGTAGCTGAAAACCTGGAGCACAGCGCATCGGACAACAATCGCAGTTGAGGGTGGGTCCAATCGGTGTCTCTTATTTGTGTCGCAGGACTCTCAAATATCCTCGGATCATTCAGAAGAAAATCTGTCTTCTTTTATCTCAGATTTACACTTTAGTACTTCACTTGTTGAGTCAATAGAAGTCTGCCTATGTTCTTTCTTTCTTTTTTATTTCATTTGAAAGACGCTGCATGTTTCTCCGATTGGTTGTTACATTCCTGACTGTACAGTTTGCCCAAAATGTGTAAGAACTAGCAACTAGCTTCCTATGGAAAATGGCTGTTATGTAGCAATAGTGCGTTGGGGGGAAAACATTTGTTTTATTCAGGTACCAGCCCCTCTTCTAACTGCACATGATTCTGTGGACAGTGACAGGAATAGAGAGAAGGTCAAGCAGGTTTGGTTTTCACTGATATATTTGTAGCAGTGGGCTGTTGTGCACAGCTACAGCAAAAGCCTGTTCCTGGGACTCTACGAAACCTAAACCTACCTACCCAAAATCTAGCAACCCGTCTCCCAATCTCTGAACTCCAACAGGTAAACCCACATGCTGAGAGGAGCAGCTGCATGACACCCAGAGACAATGCACCGATTATACACTAATATCTACTTGGATTTGATAAATAAATAATGGATTACAGCAGGTTATGTGCTCCTATCCACAACACATAATCTCATTTCTCTATAACTCATGGCATCGCTCACTTATGCCAATCCAGGGGTGTAAAGTATAGAGGTGATTTTATTATTTTCGGAATAATCAGATGATGTCATTCCAAAAGTGGAGAAACACCACTTTACACACTTATTTGAAAGATTACACTGCAAGCTTGTTTCATTTTTAATCTGCCCTTATTGCAGCCTTTTAGAAATATATTTACGCAAAATAGCAGTTGAAATATTATCATAAAAAACAAAAAAATACTATCCCAACTCCAGTTCTATGATTTTTTAAAATATGTTTTATGTTTCTTGACCAGCTCCTTGTCCCCTTTTCAGACTGCTATAGAGACTACTTGGGGTGGCTATTTTAAAAAACATTTTGTCATCTGTGGAGAATCCTGCTTGAAATCATCATATGTCAGAAATGGACAGTAATGGTGTGACACACTTTTGATACAAGATACATCTCTTTTTTTTACTATTCATTTATACCCTTCACGTGTCACATATGATGAATGAGGTTCCGGCGCTTTGTATCTCGGCAACAGCTGATCCAAACCTGTCCCCGAAAGTGAGGTTTTGATTTGTCACTTCCTGTCTACCCACAATGCTTGAGGACTGTCGCACACTCCACATTGAAAACAATGACAGTTCAGTAGATCAGTCTATTGTTTAATCCTCTCTCTTGTCTTCTGGGCTCATCCATTCTACTGCCAACAATAAAAAAAAACATTCTCCATTCTTTTCTAAATGCCATTGTATGTTACACAATGAGCTTACATTCAGTCCCTCTCTCCCTCTTTCTCTCTTCTCTCTCTGTCTACTGCATACTGCATACTGTATACCATAGAAGACATTTCAGTTAAAGTGTGTAGTCGTGGTGACCTTGAGATAAATATCCCCCATCAAACTTAAACAGGCCCAAAACCCCGGACTCACACCGCATGCAGTCCAGCTGCAGTGCAGTAAACGCAGTCCTTCCGTAGCATTAAAAGTGTGAGAGGAGCTCAGACTGCACGCCGTGCAGTGCGGTGGTGCCGGCGGAGGTGTTACGGCGCTTTGGATCCTTTCCATTCGATTGAATATTCACCGGACTGCCGCAGCCTACCACAGGCCTTTTCAGTGAAATTGTCTAAATGAAACAAGACAAACAGGAAATCATATGAGGGCGGGTGAAATGCCTCTGCCATTTTTTCAAAAGCAAACCCATCTATTTACTACCTTTACTGACCTTTACTACCTCAGCACATGTACATTAGGTCATACCTAGTAATACAGGCTCACAAATGCCCCTTTTCCATAAGCACCTTCCTGGCTCTACTCTAGTTGTCTCAGCTTTAGTGCATTTCCATTTGGTGCTACGTCCTCAGACCGGGTACATTATCTGCAGTAGGGCAGATAAAGAAAGTAGACGATAAACTGCACATGAAGTGAGTTTACTGTGTAATCTGCACCAGCTTCACTGACTCTTCCAGCGTGGATTATAAACAAACTCACGTGAAGATTTACATTAGCTTAACATTTTATTATTAAGAACGCTTCAAACTTAATTAATAGCGATGTTTTGTGGACTGGGCTTCATTGAATTGGGGAGGAAAATACGACAAGGACATGGATGAGAACGCTGTAGTTTACTTTACCTTCATGTGGTGAGTAATAAAGTTTTGTCCTGTTCACTATTCTCCATGTTTGTATCCTTCCTCTGTGTCCGTAATTCCGTCTGCTTCGCTTATCGCTTTATTGGTAGTTTCTTTGGCAGTTTAGCTGATGTTTTATAGTTACTATATCATAGTGCTGCAGTTGGCATGTGTTTTGGTGTTTGTCTGTCTGACATCCTTTATTGTCGCATTTGCGCCCAGTCTTACACAGCAACACTGAACACCAGTTGAAATGGAAATACAATCAGGGCTGAGCGGGGCCACGAGCTCAGAGCCGAACCGAGTAGGGACTTATGGAAAAAGGGCAAAAGTGTGTTGCACCGCATCAGGGGCCTCATAAAGCCTATATCAAAATCAGAATCAGAATCAGAAAGAGTTTATTGCCATTGTCGATGAACAAAATTCACAAACATAGGAACTTGTCTCGGCCTTAAGGTGCAACATAAAACACTGAGCAATAATAAAATAACATATTTTCAATCAAAAAAGGGCATGCATTAAGAAACAATTTAAAAATTACTATAAAATAAAAATAAAAATAGGCATTACTATGTACACAAGAGTTCCAGTTACATTTACAATTTTGAGTGCAGAAAGTGACAGTGCAGTGAGTGAGTGATGAATAGTTGCAGTTAAAGTGGCAGGTGCTAGAAGTGTTTCATGAGTCCAACGGCAGAGGGAAAGAAACTATTCTTGTGGCGGGAGGTTCTGGTCCGGATGGACCGTAGCCTCCTGCCTGAGGGGAGTGGTTCAAATACTCCATGTCCAGGGTCGGAAGGGTCAGCGGTGATCCGACCTGCTCGTCCCAGAGCCCTGGAGACGTACAGGTCCTGCAGAGATGGAAGTCTGCAGCCGATCACCTTCTCAGCAAAGTGCACAATGCGCTGTAGTCTCTGTCTGTCCCTGGCTGTGGCTCCAGCGTACCACACGGTGATGGAGGAGGTGAGGATGGACTCAATGATGGCCGTGTAAAACTGCACCATCATCTGCACTGGCAGCTTGGCTTTCCTCAGCTGCCGCAGGAAGTACATCCTCTGCTGGGCCTTTTTGATGAGGGAGCTGATGGTGGGCTCCCACTTGAGGTCCTGGGTGATGGTGGTGCCCAGGACGCGGAAGGAGTCCACGGGGGTGATGGGGGAGTCTGTCATGACGAGGGGGGGCTGGGGGGCTGTGGGGCTGCGACTTTCCTGAAGTACATGATCATCTCCACTGTCTTCTGGGCGTTGAACTCCAGGTTGTTACCGCTGCACCAGGACACCAGCCGATACACCTCCCTCCTTTAGACAGACTCATTCCCGTCCGAGATGAGCCCAATGAGGGTGGTGTCGTCCGCAAACTTGATCAGATTTATGGCGTCGTGGCTGGAGGTGCAGCAGTTTGTGTACAGGGAGAAGAGCAGAGGAGAAAGTACACAGCCCTGTGGTGCTCCTGTGCTGATAGTCCGAGTGTCTGAGACATTCTTCCCCAGCTGCATGCACTGCCTCCGATCCGTCAGGAAGTCAGTGATCCACCTGCAGGTGGAGTCGGGCACGTTGAGCTGGGCACGCACAAAACGAATCCCAAAATGTGCGTACGCATTTTTCCACGCAAGGAGTGTGATCTATGAAAACAATACTTGACGTGAAAATGTGCGGACTTCCACACAAACTCTGGAGCTTGCGTGGAAGCTGCGCAAAGTTTGGGAAGAGGTGGGCAGGGGTGAAATAGCGACACACATGGCAGGTTGGTCAAATGGGACCATTAACAAAACCGTTAATTCAGTAAAACCAACAGTAAAATGTGCTATACAATTTTTGTGAGGGTACGCACAATCAAATGGGCGATACACCCTTCACGCGCAGAAGCGTGCTCGTGCACCATCATGCACTTGCTTCATGAACGTAAACCAAGTATTTTAAAGTTTTCAATCATTGCTCCTCAGATTCTTAGCGCTCTCCCCTGCTCACGTACCTGACGCACGGTGCTCTGGAGGTTTAAGCGACGCTCAAAACGCAGGATTCGCGCCGCAAAGATGCTCAAAACGTGCCGCAAAAACGCTGGATTCCCAGGAGGCGCGTCCACATAGACTTTGGATGTAAACTGGACAGTTCGGGCAACAAGTACCACTTTACTGACGCACTACGACAATCCACAGGCTTTATACAAAACAGCCAGGGCATATTACAGCAGAACTGACAGTGGGGCTTAACAAGCCACTAGATACACGCAGGAGCTGCAATAAGACTCGTATTAATATGACAGAAGCATAAGTAAATTAAAGCTATCATGATGCGTCATGATAGCTTTAATTTACTTATGCTTTACTCGAGCGAGCCGGAATGCCCGCGCAAAACGTCGCAGGGGTGAGGAGCCCTAGGAGCGACGGCACTAAAGAAGCCAACATGGTTTCGAATTGAATTCAAATAGACGATAACAACAGTGTCAGAGGTCAGAGAACGAGAGCTAAAAGGAGCGCCCTTTTATAGGCGCCACCTGTCGGCAGAAGATGGCAGGCGTGCACTGTTACAACTGCTTACCCACTGCTTGAAGTAAGAAAAAAAAGGGAAGTGAACACAATCCAAAACCGTGAGTAAATAGTGCTTTGTTTACCAGTACTTCGTATAAACATGGTTAGTTATCTTGTGAACTTGTGGTGTCGGGAGGTTAGACCCTGTGACAGCAGCAGTGCTCCGCTTCTCGTGTTAGTGGCAACCAGACCGCTCTGGCACAGCAACCTTAGCGGGATCGCGTGCTGTCTGAGCCCGGCGTAAGCTACTCCTCTAGTTAGTCCAGTCTAATTTGTCCACCTAACCAAGGCTTTATTTGATCCCCGTTTCTTTTAATTTTTGTGAAAGGAAAGATTTTGTTCATCCAAAAATGATCAGGAAAATTATAATGAGTCTGACTGTTTTGTCCTGTTCCCCCAATGACAATAATACTCACAACTCTCACAACACCAATCCGAAAGTGTTCCTTATTGTACCTCACTTTTAAATTCACCTTATTCCAGAAGTTGCCCTGAGCAAGAGCCGAGAGAAAATAAATTCTACACTGACTAAAACGTCATTTTTAGGCCGCCCGGGGAATCATTGCAGTGTTGACTTGGTGCACGTGAACGTTGGACATTTTATTCGACCCAAAGTGCCAATACAACGGAAGTGCCGATCCGTGGCTTAATTGGATTGATATGCTTTTTAGCTCTGTTTCTTATTGGACGTACAGTGTATGTTTGATTGCTTTGCATGTAAATACAACTCTAGAGTTATATTTTATCCAAAATGCACAAGACTCAAATTAATGACTTGTCTTTATATATTACAGAAATTATGCACTGTTACAATACGTTTAAGATCATAACAGTGTAAATTGAATTACCATTAAAAAGGACAAATGATATGTTTATGTAATGTTTAACATATACATTTAACTGTTGTCTGCTGTGAGTACTGAGTGTTGTATTTTGTGTGTGGCAGTGGAGCAGAAGAGAGCCAGAGGATCCAGATGAAGGGATTATTTCTCAGCTCACTGTCCAAATAATTGTTGCCATCGTTTGGCTTCCAACAATAGCATTTGGCCCAAGAGCCAGCAGCTCTGGGACCAGCTCTGTGAGCTGTGAATTGAAAATGATCTTGTATAAAGACATTCTTCTGAGGGGTTATTTTATCTTAGCTTTTTCGTAACATTTGGGACACTTGAACGTCAACAGTACATGCTATAAATATATGTATGTTATTTAGCCCTATTTTCTTTGCACACAAAAATGGACTAGACAGATGGAAATAAGGCTAAACTCAATAGGAGTTAGCCTTATTGAAACAAAAATGTACAGTTTTTTAATCATTCAATTATTTAGGTACAATGATATTCAATTCAGTAATCTTCCACCAGTTGTAATATTTGATAAAAGTCTGGGAGTCTCTTGACTTGTAGAAATGTATAAATATCTAGCTTGGTTCAAATATGCGTGAATGTTAAGCAAGAACCTTTTGAGGGCGGAAAATTACAAGTTGAAGTCTATAGCAAACAAACAATTCATACACCACATTTTTATTTGGTATTAAAAGTCAGGTGTAGAAGTGCTGGGTGCATGTGATTTGATGTGCGATGACTGGAGGCTGCAGTGGACTTTGGCTCCCACACTCTTCGCTCTTAGTTAGTGTCGGACTGAAACACCAAAAAATTCAAATCCGTTGCATTTTCCTCTTTTTTGTCTTTTTATCACATATACAAATGTTGAGAATAATGAACTTTGCTGTTGAATGAATACCCTTCTTACTATCATTTTTGCTGGTTTTACTGCATGCCATTTTAAACATGTTAATCGATAAAAATCATCTGAAATGCATTTGCTTAATTCATTGCTCACCTCTCTCCCACGGTAAATCGAACAGGACCATCAATGTGCAGGTAATTGATGGTAAAGTTCATTAGGCGTGTTAGCTGATATTTAGGGGCTGTGGGCTGCGGGCTAAAATACATTCCATTTCATAGCTCATTAACCTAATGGTGCCTCTATCCAGCCCTGTCGTTCGGCCTCTGCTTCAGCTGCTTATTCTATTTCCATCAGTTTCAATGGACAAATGTAGGGCAGACTTGGACGACTTGGACTTGAATTAACCTATATTTATTTCAGTTGACACATGTCTTGTAAAATTGTTGAGCAATTTTTGGTTCATAAGAGCAGTTCTAGATATTAAGTAGAGAAGAAATTGTCTGTGAAATATTTCACAAACAATATTTGTCTTTGCTTAATGAGCGCATGAATGCAGCCCGTTTATGAAAGAAAATGGGATTTTATGGCTTACTGTGTTCACCCTTGACCCTCCCATAGTAGTTATTAGTTATTACTTTAAATTACCTTTGACCCTAAAACAACATGTCTGACTATATAGTCCTCAAATCCAAGTTCGATTGGTCACTGGTATTAGTGCACATTAGCATCCCCCAAAATTTGCTGACTGTGGCTCTGCGGCAAAGGTGAGCTCCCTCGATCCCAATCAAATGTTAGACGATACATCCTCCCACATACACAGTGTTGGCTGGGGTGAAGTTCCTACAAATGTTGCTAATAAGCCACACCAGAGGAGCGGGTTCCTATTTGTCAAAGCCCCGGGCACTGAGCTGCGAGGTGCGCCACATGCTGAGCCCGCATTTCTGCTGGAGAGGCGGACACACATGATTCACCCAACACGCTGAAACACAGGCCTTCAACTGTTTGCAGGGGGCAGCCCGAGAAGTGGGAAATGAATATCTACATTCATTTTTTTGATAAGTTGGATCTTTTGACCATTATTAATGCTCACTTTAGTTTCAATATGGTACAAAAATGATATATTTTCATGATAATGCCTTACATTTGTATGGACTTTACAAGCCGCTTAAAGTGCGTTACACACACACACACACACACACACACTGTGTATATATATATATATATATATATATTTATATATATACATATGTATATTGCTAAAATTACATCCTATCCCCACACAGTCCCTAGGTTTCCTTGTACTGCCCCTGCTCCAGCTTCTCCTGCTCTGCTGCAGAACAGATCGAGGCTCTATAAACACTACAGGCTGCTAACTATTGACACTTTCTGTTGTATTTACGAAAACATGATTTAGTAAGAAGTTGCTTGACTTTGTACAACTGCGCCAGCTCGACGCATCGCACGTCTTGTTTCATTCATTCTTTTTCACTGTTTCTAGTTGAATATGAGGCTGATTTTCCTCATCTTAAGACAGTTTTGCTTCTTGCTTGTGAATTGTAGAATACGTATTTGGAGTTTAAACTGCTCCCAGCTGTGCCTCTGATTTGTCTGAGTCTGTTTAAAATGTGGCTTGTACAGTGGAGCTGCCTGTGCGCATCTCCAACTCGCTTTGGAGAGAGAGTGGCAGCAGCGGCATTGGGCTACTTCGACAACTAAGTATTGTCCAAGGACACAACAGTTCAAGCTGTGATAGAACTGCAAATACTTTAACCACTGAGCCAATTCCATGCATTTTTGTTGGACTAAGAAGAGACTAAGAAGAGATGACTAAGAAAGGGTTGTCTTTTAAGATGTCGGTGTAATCCCTCATTCTTCCAGGAGTGTTCCATTGTAGAAAAAGATTCAGTTGTAGTCATCTGGACTCTGTTTTAGAAAAACAGGGTTTCAGCAAACCATTATAAACAACAGGAAGGTTGTGGAAGTTTAAGATTCAACCTTCCTGTTGTTTATAATGGTTTGCTGAAACCCTGGAGACGCCTGGGGCATTCTGATGCTAATCAGGTACTTTGTAAGGAGGGAGCGAAAGTCAGGGTACAATTGGCCTCAGTTAGTTTCAATGGCCCAGTTTCAATGGCCCATTATCTGGATGTCCCGCCCTGTGGGCAGGGCTTTCACAGGGTAGGATATAAACAGGAGTTCTCAGACTTGTTTCACAGATTGGGAATGACTCTTGGATGATGAAACGTTTTGTTTTTTCTAAAACAGTCTAGATGTCTAGATGACTACAACTGAATCTTCTTCTACAATGTTGTCTTTTAAGACTTAAAAAAAAAAAGGTTGGATTTTGTTGGATTTTTTGTTTAGTATTACTTTTTATACTTTTATCCATATTCAGACATTTTCCACAAACTTTTTTTTATTCTTAGACCAGCAGAATGGAGCAGAGTTCAGCTTTATTGTGGTCTTCTGAACAGTCTGGCAAGAAGAACCATTGTTCTAAACTGTTTTCATTACTTTGCAGAGAGCAAACTTTAAAAGACTGCAACAGCAATGGACTTTTAGGAAACATCCACCACACTATAAACAGGGCATTCTCACCCAACCTCATCTATTTATCAAAGCTTGGGATTAGCATGAATCACTTTTTTTGATGGTTCATGCTATAAATCCAATGAAACACATGCAGCATTTATTATACTATTGGTCAGCACAACCACTGCACTTACATGCACGCCAGGAAAACCAGGTTACTTTGTCCAATATAAGTATAAGTCCATTTTCAAGTGCATGTCAATTGAGGGGCTGTGGATTGATTCTCCCAAATCTAGTTGGCGCTGGACAAACGTAGCTGCACATACTCACAGTAACTTCTTCTGCGCCTCTAGCAAGCTTGTACAAGACACGTGACCAAATTCTTTACTCATTCCGAATCTGAAACGTTTCAGAACAACTCTCTCCTACCAGTCCTTGCTCCGAACCGGCATCACAGTGTACGGCTGTGCGCGATGCGCCCGCACAGTGCAACCCGGCCCCTGATGGCTAGGAGTTGTTGCACTCGCCTATTTGAATCAATTTGAATAAATATATTCTTGTAAACGTGGGCGGAACTGGTCGGACTCGTTTCTAGCACTGTCCGATTTCTCTTTGCATGTAGATGTAGTGAATGTGAAGACTAGAAGCTCAACAAACATGTCTTCCGTCTACCCAAGTTGAATTAACAATATTGATTAGAGACACAATGGTGATGCTTGTCTGTTACTAAGGTGTTTATATCTCTCACAATCTCTTATCTGAGCAACACAGGGCAGCGGCACTTTGTATTGAAATTGATGGAGACATAAACTGACATTGATTTTGCTGTTGTACGTGTGGAATAAGCTTACACATGGATCTCACTTTTTTAACCAGTGAGTATTATTTTTAAAAAAGGTCTACCAACTTCTAAGTAGTCAACAATTAATTAATTAACATAATATTTCACCTGCTACAAAACATGCACAATAACTAAATAACTAAAATCCTCCAGCCATGGTAGTCCTGACCAAGCCAAGCACAAAATCTGGAGATGTGTCCAGCGACCACTTCTCCTGACAAAGTGTCCCAGCGGCAACCAATAAAGTGTATCTTAACCTTAACTGCTTTCCCCTAGGTGCACATTAAAAGCACTGGCCTTCATTTATCACCATTGTGTTGAAAATGGTGTAAAAGTTTATGTATATTTGTTAGAACACTAGAGGGTGCATGGTATTTATGAAACCGTGCGCACTGCTCTGATTTTGGTGCACGCAGGAGCTCTGATAATACATCTGACGGATAAAAATCATCATCATTTGAATAAATGCCACAAAATATAAATGTTTAAAACGGCCTCACCCACAGGATTTACGGCATGTGCGCACGGGATACGGCTAAAGGTAGCGTTTATCTCAAAGAGTAATAAACCTAAACACATATCCTACATTTGCTGAAATGAAAAAATAAATTATCAACTGATCAACTTCAAAAGGAAGATAGCAATAGTGTGACACAGGTGCTACAGTGGGATTTGATCCAATCCAAACCCAGACCTGAACCAGCGGCGCAGCTCTGATTCAGGCCGGGCACAGATGAAGAAGTGGGGAGTGGCGTGAGTGATGCTGCCTGAGCAAAGCAACCGGGCAGCAGATCCCGCGGTCCTGTCTGTACTTTGCTCCACCTCGGAACCAGCACCATGCGCTCACGTCAACGTTGATACATCCCGGTACATTGGTCGTACACCACATCTACTCATTTGCCGTACGCATGTTTGATAAATGAGGGCCATTGTGAAAAAATCCGATCATTCCATGCTAAACTATTTTTATCAATTGCAAACCTGGAAAGGGGCATGGTATCAAGACCGAAAATATTATATTTCCCATGCATAAGAAATCTAACGTCATCCCAAACCATTGCATTACATAAAATGATGTTAAAACGAGGCATAGAGGCGCAGAGATGTAATAATAATAATAAAGCCACACAAAGGTGGCCCTCTCCAGGTGGGTGGGGAGTCCTTGCCCCAAGTGGAGGAGTTCAAGTATCTCGGGGTTTTTTGTTTTTATAGATTTTTTTGGGCCCAAAGGCTTTATTAGACAGGAAGGTTAAGAGTGAAATGGGGATGAGAGAGAAAGGAGGACATGCAGTACATTGTAGGGGCAGCACCTCAGGGTCTTATTCAAGTGTGAGAGAAGGATGGGACGTGAGATTGCGGTCGCTAAGCTCTTGATTTACCTATTTACCTTGGTCATGAGCTTTGGGTAATGACCGAAAAGACAAGATTGTGGGTACAAGCGGTCAAAATGAGTTTCCTCTGTAGGGGGGCCGGGTGCTCCCTTAGAGATGAGGTGAGCAGGGTGTGGAGCTCAGTCACACGGGAGAAGTTCGGAGTGGAGCCGCTGCTCCTCCACGTTGAGAGGAGCCAGCTGAGGGGGCTTGGGTATCTGTTTTAGGTGCCTCCGGGACGCCACCCTGGGGAAGACCCAGGACCATGGAGGGACCATGTCTTTCGGCTGTCCTGGGAACGCCTCGGGATCCCCCCGGGGGAGCTGGAAGAAGTGTCTGGGGTGTGGAAGGACCCTGGATAAAGTGGAAGAAGATGCTTTTTACAGCCCCTCAAAACGATAGTGAAACAAAAGCAGAAAAATCTAACAACCGGAAGTAATTTCTTTTTTACGCTAGTTTCAGCCAAGTCTCACAGCACCTCAAACTTGGATTTACTAAACAGCTTTTTGTGAATTGCTGAGATCGGCTTTATGATTAAAAAATAAAAATAGAATCAGGTACAATAGCTTTAATGTGGTTTGTCACATTTTGTCTAATCCTTCGCCGCTTACTTTTGCTGCTATTCCTGGACATGCGATAAGAGCACAACAGACAAACATTAAAAGTATTTGATCCATCGGGGAGGGCAATGCATTAACCTTAAACTGATATTTAAATGTCAGAGTCTCTATGTGTATAAGGGCTGTACTTCCTATAGTCAATGTAATGTAGCAGAAGTCTACCCTTTCCAACAGCATATTACATCAGATTACGCACTCACAGATGAATAATTGCTGAGGCGGCTGTTTTAATCAATTAGACCCAATTACCAAGCAGGAGCGTTGCACATGACCTCACGCCTTCTTAATTATTCAGCAAGGTTTTCGCCTTGCTACAGAGAGCAGATTTGTCAACCACTGCACAATACTAAAAGATCTATAAGGCAAAAAAAAGGAAAGTCCAATTGAAAAGTCCATTTGTTTGTTTTTTGTAGGGAGTAATTTGTTTGAATTATATGAAAGTATAATGATAATTCCAATCAGGGCTATAGTTACATCTGTACCAGCAACTATGTACGTGGGTTTGAGAGTACGCTGTCACCGTCAAAAACATTTGCACATTCATTAATTAATTTTCTACCACTTGTTCCCATTAGGGGTCGCGGGTGACTGGAGCCTATCCCAGTGACTTTGGGCCTTAAGGCGGGGTACACCCTGGACAGGGGCCAGTTTGTCACAGGGTTAACACAGAGACAGAGACACACAGACAACCATTCACGCTCACATTCATTCTCTATGGCCAATTGACAGTTTCCAATTTTACCTAACACATTTAGTCAATTCAATTTAGAGTGGGTTGATTGTCGTTAGGGCTGCAGATTATTGCCAGAATATTGATATTGCTATATTCAATCAAACAATCAATCAATCAATCAAGATTTATTTGTAGAGCACACTTCATACAAACATAACCCAAAGTGTTTCACAGCCATAAAAAACATATAAAACCACATTACAAAATAATTCACAATACAGAGAATAAAATCATAAATACTCCCATTAAAATGTTTTTAGAACAGTAAAATGCAGATACCTCAGTCATATGCCTGTAGAGGCCTGCCTCACAACCTCATATTGTCAAACACAACAATCAGTATCACAAGAAACTAAATATATTGCAATAACATGGTTTCCCACTTGTAGGAAATTAGCTTTTTTTATACATTGTAAATGTTAGCCACGATTTTTCTTATGAATTCAATCATTTAGTTTTTTTTTGGGCATTGATCTAGTCTCTGGCTACTGACTTTCGACACTTTGACCTGCAAATTAAGGCATACACATTTGGTTTTAATTGGACTGATTATTATTATTTTTTGCCTTGTGTAGGGTTTAGTAGACAGGAGAGGACAGGGTGAAATGTGGAATGAGAGAGATTTGAAGGGGACATGCAGGGATTTGAACACTGCGGCCGGCTGCACTTGGAGTCCCGCATACGTGTGCTGTGACTCAACCATTCGACCACTCGGCAGCTTAACTTATTAAATATTGCAATAATATTGTCATTGCATTGCACTACTAAATTGTTTGAAGCAAATATCACATCTGTTTCACGTACCATGCTGCTGTACTTGCTTGTCATATATTTATACTTTTTGTATTATAAGACTTTATGTCTTTTATGTGGTTTGTTTACCTGTTGGTTAGAATTTTAAAAGTCAGTTGTTGTTCCCCCAAACATTGTGGCATCTGTGTGGCTGTAAGCAGATAACAGAGAGAAGGTGTGGAGAGTGGGACTGAGCAATGAGTGAAGCCGGCTGGACGTCCAGATGGAACGGGGGCTCTGGGACTCAGCCAGGGGGAAACTGCTGAAGCTGCTCTGATCTGTGGGAGACTCCGACCAGTGTGTCCGGTAAGCACTTACACCGAGAGGCCCCAAACCTTCAGTGGGGGCGTGAAGTGATGCTTAGACTGGTGTTTGGTTTAAAAATAGAAGCCTGGGAAAAACATAACAAAACATTATTCGGCTCAGATAATTATTTTTGATTTTGTAATTGCAATCAGCAATATCGGTCTAAAACTGAAGGACAGAAACACGCCCATTTACTTCCTGTTCTAAACAACAGTTCATAGTGGAACTGTCAAATGTCTTGGGAGGAAGGTGAAAACAGGACATTTTCTGAGCACTCAACAATGCAGGGTTACTCAAACATGCAAGAAATGATGAAGGAACAGAGTTAAGTCAGTTTTATTTAACGTGTGCCTTTTAGTGCCAATATTGACAGAATATTTCTGTTTTCTCCAATTCAGACAAGTATCACCAAGTGAGTTTATGTTTTATCCCCCTAATGTTGTTCGATCCCAGCTCTGACATTTTCACCCTGTTGTTGTTTCATTGGGCAAGATACTTCACCCAACTTGCTTAAAATGTATGAAAGTGGTGAGTGGGTATGTGTGGGTTTTGTGTGTGTGTGTGCGTGAATGTGTGTGGGTATGCGTGTGTGTGTGTATGTGTGTCTGTGTATATGTGTGTAGGCCTTATTTATCTAGTCAATATTGTTTTCATTCTTTTTTTCTTTTAAATTGAGTTTTCTGAAATTTGGCTTAGCGTAGAAAGAAACATCTGCGTTGTAAGTCATCTTTGCTAATTGAAAACAAATGTAGTTCTCTTATTGCTGTACCAAACCTCCGGACAAGTGAAGCCATCACAAGTGCTTATCCCAGGATCTTATCTGACCAAACTGCAATTTAGGACCATGTCTTTGAGATAGGCCATGATCCGGTTTGGAGAGAGATCTGATCTTTCCCAAGGTTATGCCAACAGTCTCATCTAGAGTTCTCTATCCAAACCATCACCCTCGACGCAGCAGATTTTTAAAAGCTCTTGTAGGCCCATGTGGAGAAGGGGAAAACCGGTTAAATTAAATTGAAATATAAAAGATAAACTTAGGGCTTTATTTAGTGTTGCTTATGACACAGGACCAAACAAATGGAAGCTTTCTGGAAATTTTAGAAGCTCTAAGCCTGCTCATTCAGCAAACACGGCTGCATCGATTTACTGATTAGCTTGGAAACACCATCTGAGATAGCATTTCACGTATTCAAAGAGTTTGAAACCCAAAACCAATACCACAGTCTACAATTTTCTGTTTCAGGAAAATCAGCCTTTTACAAAAATTCCCTAACATTGACAGAAAGCAACTTGGAAAGACACGCGTTACTGAACTTCAGAGAAACAGGCTAAATATGGTTTCATGAACAGAAAACACATTTCCGAAACCCCAAGGAATGATGATGTGTATTGATTACTAACCTACAACTGCATATATAGTTTTATAGACATTGCATTACTAATTACAAATTATAATTATAATGACAGTATAGATATATTTTTATTCCAGAGCGTGAAACTTAAATCCAGTTAATTTGACCTTGCAATCATAGCACAGCAGGCAGAAAACAATGTGCTGGACAAAACACCCTCTGTATTTTGTGTAATTATAATATATGGTTGGTTTTAGAATAAGCCCTTAGGTGCCATGACTGTGAGGGGCCGGTGCAGCTGTCCCGTTCAAAGACACACCTCAAACTCACAGTTGGAAACGCTACTCCATCTGCAGCCAACAGTAACACCACTGATAAACAGGGATCACAAATGTCCCCTCTGCCTCACCTGACACCCACTCTGCAGGGGGAGAACTCATCACAGCAAAGACAACAAAAATATCAGAGGGGAAAGCTGCTGCTTTAGAAGGCATGCACTTTTATTTGTCTGTGTCCTTTCATGTAGCTTTTGGTTTTCTCCAAATGTCTAAATAGCCATTTGAGATATGAGACATTGGAAAGACATTTCAAAGCAGAGTACGGGTGAAAAAAAAAATTACATGTGCAATTAGAACTAAATTACAAATGTTTTATGGTATTTGGGCATCATTCCTACAAGAAGGTCAGATTCAAGACATTTTAACTATAAATATAGACAGATGAATATAATATAATATGTGGTGATGAAACAAATGTTTTTAAAGTATATACTGAATAAAAGGCTATTATTTGGCTTACTTTATCTTTAATTATATTATAATTTTTGTTGAAAACAAAATTAAACACATTATTGAAAAAAGCCATATACTGTAGTCAGTGCTGCTTTGGAGGCATGTAAAAATTAGATATTGAGTAAATCGTCTATAATAAGATAACCAGCAAAACTAATAAACTAATAAAAGAACAAAGAAAAACTTTCTCATTGTCCTTTTCCATTAAGGCTAAAAGGTGATATTTCCCTTTCGTCATTTTATGTTAATGTGTGAATGATGTCACTGTGACTAGGTCTCTACTGTAAGTTGCTGGGATAGATTTAATTGATTGAAAGAAGATTTTACATTTCTGTTGTTTGAAAGAAAGGTGAAGATGTCTTTCCTTGTTTCCTCAGTGTGACTTGCTGGCCATTGTGAGAAGAGCACTTACCTTAAGCGCTATTTCTCTGATCAAAGTGGCGAGAAGTTCATGGTATAGGTACAGGTTTAGTATAGAGTTTTTTTGACATTCCATTTCATGAAGGTGCCGTGTGAGTCATTTCCCTGTAATGTTGTGCTGCGACTCTCTAGCGTCAATAATAATGAAACATAAGCAAGGCAAGACAAGGCAAGTTTATTTGTAGAGCACAATTCTTACACAAGGCAATTAAAGGTGCAGGAAGGCAGGGAAAAAATGCATTAAAATCATAAAGACATGGCAGAAATCACAAAATCTAAATTTAAAGACAGTTAAAAGGTGCTATTTTCAGGCTATCCGTCAAATAGTTCACGACATAAAAGAGAAGAGTGCAAAGAAAATCATTTCAGTCATATGCACAGCCAAACAAAACAGTTTTTAGATTAGATTTGAACATTGCCAGAGTAGCGGCCTGTCTCACATCCTCAGGAAGACTGTTCCAGATTTTAGCTGCATAAAACTGAAACGCTGATTCCCCATGTTTAGTCCTGACTCTGGGCACCAGCAGGAGGCCAGTCCCTGAGGTCCTCAGAGTCCGAGATGGTTCATATGGCACTAACATGTCCGAGATGTATTTTGGTGCTAGGCCATGGAGAGACTTGTATACAAGCAGAGCTGCTTTGAAGTCTATTCTCTGAGCCACAGGGAGCCAGTGCAGAGACCTGAGCACAGGACTAATGTGATCATACTTCCTGGTTCTAGTCAGGACCCGAGCAGCAGCGTTCTGGATGTACTGCAGCTGTTTTACAGCTCGTTTGGAGAGGCCAGTGAGCAGGCCGTTACAGTAGTCTAATCTACTAGAGACAAACGCATGGATAAGTCTCTCCAAGTCTGGTTTAGACACTATACTTTTGATTTTGGCAATGTTTTTTAGATGGTAAAATTCTGCTGATGTTATTGATTGATTGGCTGTTTAAAATTCATGTCTGAGTCCAAAGACGATGATTACAGTCTTGTCTGAGTTCAGCTGGAGAAAGTTGTTTTGCATCCACACACTGATCTGTTGGATGCAGTGACAGAGTGAATCCACTGGTCCATATTCACCTGCCGTCAGTGGAACATAGATTTGAGTGTCGTCTGCATAATTGTGATAGGACACATTCTCGCTGCGTATCAACTGACCTAACGGCAGCATGTAGAGGTTGAACAAAAGGGGTCCCAGGATTGACCCTACAGGTCAGGGGCATCTGGTCTGAGACACAGTTACCAATTTCGACAAAGTACTTCCTGTCTTGCAGGTAAGACTTTAACCAGTTTAGGGCAATGCCAGTGATGCCCACCCAGTCGTCTAGTCTACGTTAGAGGATCCCATGATCGACAGTGTCAAAAGCAGCACTCAGATCTAACAGAATTAAGACTGAGGCTTTGTCTGTATAGCAGCAGTCAGGGGAAAGGTCATCATCGTTGATATCAGAACTCTTGAGCTTGCTATATTAGGCGTGAGTGGAGAAATCTTAAATCCTGCTTTGATCAGATATTCAAGATGGCTGGGAAGGCCCCTGGGTGAGGGTGGAGATGGGAAGGAGAGTGAGGAATTTGTAGTTGGAGTAGATGTTGCAGGGGGGATCCAGGGCTATTCTGAGGGCAGGGGCGATGGCAGGGATACTGCCGGGCCTGTCACAGATGGGTCCAAGGCCTTTGATGAGGACCCTGCGGGAAAGAACTGAAATGACTCCTGCACTGGCCATGGTGAAGATTGTTGTGGTGCTGCTGCAGATGTGTCCTTCGCTGGAGGCGGTGGAGGTGATCGTGGAGCAGCTGGAGTTGAATCCTTTGCTGGTGGTGGTGGAGCGGCTGCTAATGAATCTTTTGGTAGAGGCTGTGGTTGTGGTGCTGCTGATATTGAAATATTGGCTCGGTCTCTGGCTGATGGAACAGGAATTCTTCTCTCAATCCTCTCTTCTCTAACTATCTGCTCAGGACCCTGTCCAGGCCCAGTCCAATGCCTCAGAGCGTGGAGCTCTGTATAGGAAAGATAAGACACTGCAGTGATGTGACGAACGCATCTATTTGCCGAATAATCAATAGAGAGATTATTTCTGATTTATTTCAATCTTCTTTGAATTTTATCCCAGTTTCTAAATAAAACAAATATTAAGATAATCCTAATGGAATTGCTCGTGTTTATAGGTTTACACAAAGTAGACACACCATCTGTCCCCATATGACGGTGTCCCACTGGGCTGCAGGAGCGTCAGAGGAGACACCTGACAGAGCTCCCACAATGCACTGCTGCTCTGATGGTAATCAGTGCTCACTCATGCTTGGATGTCACTTTACACAACATTTTACTTAACACTAGGATGTAAGTTGATCAACCAACTTTTTATATTGCTGGTTACTTGTTACACAATTAGATATTCAACAACCAGTAATTACTAACTAGCAATTTAGAAATCAACAAATAATTATCAAGTTGCAAAATAGCCTAAACTAAAAATTACCTAGCAAAACAATAGAGCTTTATCAACTAGGCTTAAAAGTGAGATGCCTATTGCATAAAAGTAGGTTAAGTAGAGCTATCGTTTCTATTTAAAGCATCACTGGGTATTTAAAAAAGCAAACTATAACATTTCTTTTAAATGTCCACAACTTCAAAATGGGATTTAGAGTGATCTCTTTCTGGATATTATCAGCTCTGATCCAGAGCTGCCAAACACACTTGCAAAATCCAGATAGGACGCTCAGCCATGGACAGATATACAGGGGCTTGCAAATGTGTTCGTACCCCTAGAACTTTTCCACATTTGTCACGTCACAACCACAAATTTAAATAAATTGTATTGGTATTTGTGAAAAAGGAACACAAAGCAACACACAATTGTGAAGTGGAAGGAAAATGATACATGATTTACAGAAGATGAAAAAAAAAACAAAAAACTGTAAAGTGCAGCGTGCAAAAGTATTTCGCTGAATGCAAACAATTGCTGTCAGAAGTTTCCTCATGATTGCTGAAAGATTCAATGTGAAGGCCACAGAAGTTTGTTAAGAGAAGGTTTGGGAGCAAACAATATCATGAAGTCCAAGGACACGCCAGACAGGTCAGGAATAAAGTTGTGGAGAAAAATGTTATGGTTAGGTTATGAAAACATTTCCCAAGCTTTGAACATCTCATGGAGCACTGTCAATCTGACTGGGACAGAGGATTACCTTCAGCAGGACAACAACCCTAAACATAAAGCCAGAGCTACAATGGAGTGGTTTTGAACAAAACATATTCATATGTTTGAACGGCCAAGTCAAACTTCAGACCTACAGTAAATCCAATCGAGAATCTGAAAACTGCTGTTCACAAACGCTTTCCATCAAATCTGACTGAGTTTGAGCTGTTTCGCAAAGTAGAATGGGAAAAGTATGTCTGTATAGGTGCGCAAAGCTGGTAGAGACAAAACAGACTTTCAGCTGTAATTGCAGCGAAAGGCGGTTCCTTTGACTCAGGGAGACTGAATACTTTCCCTGCACTTTTTAGTTTTTTATTTTAAAAAGAATCTGGAAATCATGTATAATTCCCCTTTCACTTTACAATCATCAAGTTGCAACTTCACAATTTATTTAAGTTTGTGGTCATGACGTGACAAAATGTGGAAAAGTTCCAGGGGTACAAATACTGCATATTTATTTAATTATAGTTCTATATCTGGTGCCAGTTTCGGAAGAATGGAGTCATTTAGGTGCACTGACTCAAAGGGCTTGTGATTGTTGTTTATTGGCAATGAAGAAAAGCATCTCAGACTGAGACCCTCTTTGCTGACAGGGTTTGACAGGGGCACTTTGGGGTTTATAATGAGGATATATCACTGCCGGCTGAGGGATAGGTCATCGGATTTAAAATTTGATCGTTAAGATGACCAATATTATTGCCTGATTAGTGGCACTTAGTCAAATAATGGTTGTGTTCACATGACTTTGGAACATTTTTAGCAGAGTTTTGAATTTCGCATGAGGGCAGGTCAGAATGGTAGAATATATTTCAAAAGGGGAAGCATAATTGAATAATGCTAACCCTTTTGAAATATATTCTAAAAAACATTATTATAGAAATGATTTTGAGCCACAAAGTTTGTGGGGAATCTCTAACCAAAAATATCTAACAGCTAGATAATAATCAGTTTTAAAAGTTGTGGATTTTCTGTTTGTATATTTCCTATAAAACTCCCAAAGACTTTTAGGGTGCCATCCTTTTCTCTGCACTGGTAATTGAATAAATTGAATATATAATGCTATACTGTGTAAAAAGATACATAGTGCACCTTTAACTTATTATACCCACCTCCTAGAAACAGTGATGCAGATGGGCCAGAGCGCAAACCACTAACTCTGACAACTTTCATTTACAGCTCATTCATGACACAGTGTACTCTACTCTCCGCCATCTTGATTTTACGGTTGTTGCTGCAAAATTACATTTCTAAACCGCCTCATGACAGATAGACTGACAGTGGTTACTGACTTTGGTTAATATATATCCAAATATAATTGATATAATGATTATCCTGCCTTAAATCTGGCATTGATGACATTTGCACTACATCCTAAGATTTCATACAACCTAAATATGTTCTTTGCAATTGTCTTTATTAGCAAACCATATCTTTTCAAACCATTGTTTTACAGCGCATGTTTTAAATTGTGTAAAGTGTAAGTGTCTCTCTTTTAGAATTAACTTTCACCTTCACTACAACTTTGTCTTAGCTCACCATAAATCATGCAAATAAAACTATTTTAAAACCGAGTTGCTTTTTAGGTTTATGTTTGACCTAGCCAAAAATTGAAATTTTTCTACACCAAAGATCAAAGTTTGGCTCAGAATTTGTCTGTTACCTGCTCGCTTCTACATTTCACAGTTGACATCCTGGTTCAATTCAGCTTGAACTCAGCCTGAATACGCACATGTTCTTTGAGACATGCACAAATCCTCATTGCAAAACTAAGCCATACTTGAGAATTTTAAAAAGTGAATTGTTCTACAGCTTTCTTTACTCCAAATTAGCCAAAAACCTATTACTCTGCAACTTTACCTTCATTTGAATTCTTGGCCTTTTTTGTCAGCGATAAGTGTGCCCTGCCTGAACATCACCAATTGCCTTTACTCTCATCCCACGCTTGAGTAAACCAGAAAACCTGGACTTGAGCGGGCACAGTTTGGAATAAAAGCTGGAGGAAATGGCTCACAGTGTGGTGGCTGGGGCAGTCGGCCATCTTGGTTCCACCTGCTGTACCCCGACCAGAGCCAATCTCAACACCTGTCCGGGACCTGCGCGTGCAGACCATAATGTCCAAAGGATTTTTTTTTTTTCAATCCATAAAGCTATGAGGGAAAATTGTGTTACTTCTTGCACAATATTTGCAATATCAGCGGGTACTCATGCAAGACAGGTAATCCCAGTGTCAGCAGTGTGGACTGGACTGGCTTTCTGATACCAAAGAACCAGAGCTAGAGGCAATAACTTCCTTTTGGAGTAGAAGTTATAGGAGTAACAGATTTTTGTAAACTTAGCCTAGACATATGATAACAGCAGCCTCTACAATTAAACCACTAAGAATGATTTACATACGGGCCATGAAAATATTAGCCAAAAAAACACAGCTGTAGTCGACCAAAGAACTTCTTTGTCGACCAAAAACATAATCTGTGCGTGGATTAGTCGTCTAAAAGTAATGTGGCACGCTCTGTGATTTAACCATGTATCTGTGCTCGAGGTGCACTGACAAGACCTCCAGATTATAGAAGATCAATTACAAACATTTTAACAGAAAACTACTAGTAAACAGGGTTAATATCTATAAAAAGAATTGAATTAAACACACAATTCACACCCAAATCTCAAGATAGCTCACTTCTTTCTGCTGTTTGTTAATATAGATCGTTCAAAATGCACCCAAAATAAATAGTTGACAAAAAGTGTGGTTGTGCTTCGCTGATGGTGCAGGGGGTAAGAGCGTTGTACATGTGTGGTTGGACATCATGACGATGTCCTGGCGAAAAACATATTTTAAAAAAGACAATTTTCTAACGTTTTGTCATTTGAAATTGATGTCTAAGTGTTTGCACAGTCAATATCAATATCAATATCAATATCAATATCAAGGTTTATTTATAAAGAACACTTATAATAGTGCAATAATACATATATACAAACAATTAAGATACACATGAAATTAATAAAATAATGACTCAGCTCAGTTCGTGATTAGATGGTCAGAGAGGTAGGTTTTTAACTAGAACTGCTCTAGTGTCTCAGCAGCTCTAACATGCAGAAGCAGGCTGTTCCAGAACCTGGGCCCCGCCACAAAGAAATCTCAGCAGCTCTAACATGCAGAAGCAGGCTGTTCCAGAACCTGGGCCCCGCCACAAAGAAAGCTCGGTCCCCTCTGCTTTTCATCTTTAATCTAAGTACATCCAGGAAGAGCTGAGAGGAGGACCGCATGGTACGGGCAGGACCATGGTGGGACAATAATTCTGGGAAATAACAGGGAGCCCATTTAAAGACTTAAAAACCTTAAAAAGCAACATTTTAAATTGGATTCTGCCAGTGCAGTGATGCCAGGACTGGAGTCAGGTGTTGATGATACTTGTACTTGTGAGAAGCCGGGCCGCCGCGTTTTTCACTAACTGCAAGCATTTAAGAGAGGTCAGAATAAAGAGAGATGCAGTAATCTAGGCGTGATGTAATGAATGAGTGAATCACTTTTTCAAGGTCCTTGGCAGGTAAGTACGGTTTAACTTTTGCCAGTAAGTGAAGTAAATGAACAAATGAAAAATGTAATGCATGACTTGGGCAAAATGTAACAGACAGAGAGAGAATCTGTGTCAAACGTCAAGGTCACAGAGACGACTCTGATAGGGGATGGCGCGATAAGTCACGTGATGCCTGAAAAAATGAAAACACATTATTTTTGAAGAGCCACAATCACTGAGATTACGTCACTGCTTCCTAATGTTTTGGCCACACATCACAGAGTTAAACAGCTGATTGTGCATGTGGGTGCAGTGAACATATGACGGGAACAACCTGAAGTTTTGAAAAGAGACTTCTTGAAGTTATTCGACGTGCTTGATAAAATGGAAATCATAACATTCATAAGTGGATCTCTTCCAAACATCGGCAGGAAGATAAACAAGTTGAGCCGGCTGTCACAACACATGGCTGTCCAAAGAGTGTGCACCTAGAGGATTGCACATACATGTACAGTGATCCCTCGCTATATCGCGTTTCATCTTTCACGGCTTCGCTGCTTCACGGATTTTTTTTACAGTGCGGATAGTTTTACAGTGCATTGTGCTCTGAATCCTGATTGGCTCAGGGGCTTTGCTGTTGTCTAGAAATAAAATATTGACGCTGTACTGTATTGGTTTTTCACTTATCAACAGTTTTCGTTTCTGTACATTCTGCCAACTTTACGTTTGCATTTTTTCTCTGTAACAAAACCCACAATGTCAGCGCACGGCACAAGAATGGGACCCTTTGATGAGTCGTTCATTGCAGTTCTCAAATATAATCGAAGGTGGCATATCCGTTTATAAAAAATCTTCTTGCTCAGAAAAAGAAAGAGCGCCAACAACTACCCATAACAATGTTCTTCTCTCGGATAAAGACTCCTGCGCCTTCAGTAGAAACAGACGCTACAGCGGAGCGGAGTCAGGACGAAGAGGCACAGTTGGGACTGTGACATACGCCAGTGACAATGTTTCCAACCTTGTATTACTATATTCAAATACATTTTGGGCTTTTTTGTGGGTTTTGGTTTCATTCTATAGTTCAGTATTGCATTGTAAAATAATGAAAAAAATAAAGCTGACTACTTCACGGATTTCACTTTTCGCGTGTTATTTTTGGAACGCAACTCCCGCGATAAACGAGGGATCACTGTATTCTTTAAACAAGAGGACCTGTTTAAGAGAAATGGCCCACACATATGCAGAGGTGGAGTGAGGGTGCTGACAGAGAACCTGCTCCACGCTCTGAGGCATTGGACTGGGCCTAGACAGGTTCCCGAGCAGATAGTTCGAGAAGAGAGGAATGACTGCTCCATCAGCCAGAGACCGAGCCAATGTTTCAACGTCAACAGCACCACAACCACAGCCTCCACCAAAGGATTCATCAGCAGCCACTCCCCCAACACCAGCAAAGGATTCTGCTCCAGCTACTCCACAATCATCTCCACCACCTCCAGCAAAGGACTCATCAGCAGTAGCACTGCAACAATCTTCCCCGCAGCCAGCGCATGAGTCATTTTAGTTCTTTCCCGCAGGGTCCCTCTCCAAACGAACTGTAAAAACAGCTGCAGTACATCCAGAACGTTGCTGCTCGGGTCCTGACTAGAACCAGGAAGTACGATCACTTTAGTCCTGTGCTCAGGTCTCTGCACTGGCTCCCTGTGGCTCAGAGAATAGACTTTAGGGAAGCTTTGCTTGTATACAAGTCTTTCCATGGCCTAGCACCAAAGTACATCTCGGACGTGTTAGTGCCATATGACCCATTTCGGACTCTGAGGATCTCCGGCCTCCTGCTGGTGCCAGAGTCAGGACTAAACATGGGGAATCTGCGTTTCAATTTTATGCAGCTAAAGTCTGGAACAGTCTTATTGAAGATGTGAGACAGGCTTCTACTCTGACAATGTTCAAATCTAAGCTAAAAACTGTTTTGTTTAGCTGTCCATTTGACCGAAATTATTTTCTTTGCACTCTTCTCTTTTATGTCTTAAACTGTCATGTCTTTGTGATTTGAATGCATTTTTTTCCTGTTGTGTGAAGCACTTTGACTTGCCTTGTGTACAAATTGTTCTCTATAAATAAACTTGCCTTGCCCTGCCTTGCCTTAATGTGTTTGAGGCAGTGAATCAGGGGCTCAAATGAAGAGGTATTTGACTGCAGGAAAATATACATTTGCACGTCAGCAGCAAAGCATTTGCACGAGATATTGTATTTTTTAAAGACTGATCCTAATGGCAGCAAATAAATGCTGAAGAGAATTGAACCTAGGACTGACTAGCCTGACTGAAATTTTTCAGAAATGTTATTACAGGCAAGGTGTGACTGCAGTTGGCGATAGACAACCTTTTCCAAAACTTTACAAAGGAAGAAAAGTTTAGATATTGGCCTATGGTTTGTAAGAACATTAGGATCCAAATTTTTAGCTTTTTAATAAGGGGCTGGAGAACAGCATGTTTACAAAGCTGCAGCTCTGCAGAACAGCATCCTCGGGGCAGTCCGCTTTTTCTGTCCAAGGTGCTGATTTTTGTAAACTGGACCTGGACTGGGGTGGTTTTAAACATGAACTTAAGCATGTTTTAAGGAGAAGTCCGCCATGTACTCACATTTTCGATTACAGAATTTTGAATATTTGTATACCTTCTTTGTCTGTAAAAGCCTTTGATCATTGTAAATTACCCTCAGCTCTAAATGTTCTAGTGTGTTACATGTTAAATGCACATACTTGCCCTTATCAAATAAATACATTGAAATATAACAGTCTATAGTCATATTAATGTGTGATAGTAATTTTGTACATTATTTATTTTTTCTTCTGATTTATATACACTAAATATTGTAATTGTATTTTCCATTTGTCTGGAAATATTTTGCTGACCAATTCTTTTTGACACCACAATTCATTTATTTTTCAGTCAAAGCAACTCCACCCACCAGAAAAATAATGCCATTTACCTAAAGTTGAACGAAGGTTAGTCTAATCCCAGCGTCTAACGTCTCCCCACAGTGACAGCGCGACTAATGTTTGATTTTGTGATGGAAAATTGTCTGAGCACATTCGTGGCTGGTTATGGGACTATATAGCCCAGGATGTCTTGTTTATTTCTTATTGACAGAGTGTCTCCTTATATTAGGTGCTGATTGATGGCGTCGTCCCCTTAGGCATGTCCTGCATCCGCACCCCAGCCTCCTTTGTGCCTCCTCTGTGTCCCTGCATCGCTCCTGGACATTAAAGGTCATCTGAGATTGGCTGGGGCCTTTTCATCACAAACTGTTGTCTGTCAGTGTGCAAGGAAAACATACCAAAGCAATCATTTTAGTTTATCCTCACACTGAGCTTAAGTTGGGAAACGCTCAGAGATAGTGATGTCGTGATTCCAGCTTTGATGAAATGTATTTGTGTGCGTTGACTTTCAAATTCAGAATGCACAAACGCTGATCATTTCATTTTTATCCTGCTACTGGAAGACTGGAATTGATCATTTCATTTTCATTTAATCAATTTTTTTAGAATGGAAAGCATTAAAATACACAAATTAGGAGTTAAACAGTTTTTCAGCAGATTGCTTTTTCTGCAGTAAAGGACACAACTTTACAACAAGAGCAGACAGTCACAGACACACATATATCTACACACGCTACAGTCTTCAGATTCAAAATTGTAAGCCTATTTACCGTAATATTTGCATGTTTTGATGGTGGAGTACGTAAAGAGACATAGTTGCAAACCACTGCCACAGTATTTTATTCATTGCCAACTGTATGATTTGTGCGTCAGTTCCTCGTGTTTTGGTGTATCACAGACCAGGTTGTGAGGTGTTGGCTGGTTTCTAATTAAGAGTGGGTCCTGGTGATTGATGGTGCAGGTGGATTAGACTAACAGAGCTGCTGTTCTCTCCCTGCGCAAGCTGAATGAGGCCACGGATTTACATGCTGTTTTAAAGGCGTCTAACAAAGTGGTCCCAGGCGGCTCTCAGGCCTCTTTCACACAGGAGACTAGTACAGCTTTCACCGCGGGCTTCAATCCTGCACTCAGGCTGCATTTATACCTAAAAAAATATATTGGAAGTAAAAAAAATAAGTCTGAGAATCGATTCAATAATAATAATAATGATAATAATATTATTATTATTATTATTATTAATAAAATAATAATGATAAAATAATAATGATAATAATGATAATTTTATTATGATAATACTTTTAATTATGATGCACTAAATCATACATTTAGACATACAGTAAATCACATACTGTAACACTGAATGAAATGTTAACACTTTAACATGTCATCAATGATAAGCCTGTTGAACACGAGCATGTGCCACAAAGTGCTGCTCTGCCTCTAAGTTAAGTGGAAATTACAATACTCAAATCATTTTGGTCTACACTTGTTATTTCCACAGTACTTTATTCATTTAGATGGTTTTCCAATGGTAAGTCACACAATATAGCCTAAACTTTGTAGGCATATGTAAAAAGTATTTAAGACTTAATGTGAGTACTTGTCCTCACCATGGGATCTGATTAAATGTTCTTGTTCCTGAATGAATGTGAGGTTGATCTTCACAAATGGAAGAGTAATCTGACGAGAAAATGTTCAAACAAACTGGACCAGCGAGCTCCTTAAAAGGTCTGTGTAACAAAGACATGTTAAGTTACAAACTTTTAACTTATTTTTGTTTACCTGCACAATAATTTCAAGAGAAGGTGTTATTATAAAAGGGATGAAATTAAACTTTTGTATTTCCTATTGTTTAGTGTCGTCTGTAAACGCTCCAGTCTCAAAGGCTAACTCACGCTAGCTCAGTGGAAACTAAGTGTAAAGTGCATTATTTTGTGGAAGTTCAGCATGTGTTTTGTCACCTTCTACTGCAGCCGTGTTCTCATTGTTCTCACACACTTTTTCATGTCAAGGTGTTCTCTCTCTCTCTTTCTCGCATTCTCTTGTTCCATCTCTCTAGTTGTCTCTCTGTGTCTCTCTCTCTTTCTCTTTCTCTTTCTCTTTCACTGTCTCACTCTCTTTCTCGCGCTTTCTCTTTCTCTCTCTCTCTCGTCTCGTTCTCCCTCATCTCTCTCGCTCGTTCTCTCTTCCTCTTGTTCTAGCTCTCTCTCATTCTCTCTCACTCTCTCTGCATGTCTTTCTGTCTCGTTCTTTCTC
Organism: Chaenogobius annularis; assembly: GCA_015082035.1. NCBI lineage: Eukaryota > Metazoa > Chordata > Actinopteri > Gobiiformes > Gobiidae > Chaenogobius > Chaenogobius annularis. Next base: position 883,466 of record BJKM01000127.1, on the reverse strand, counting down.
TCTTTTTTTGTCTCGCTTTCTCTCCTATCTCTCTCTCTCGCTGTCTTGTTCTCCCTCGGCTATCTCTCTCTTGTCTTTCTCTTTCTTGTTTTCTCTCTTGCCTCGCCTTTTCTCTCGCTGTCTCTCTCTCCCCTTGTCTCTCATTCTCTTTCTCTCTTTCTCCCTCTCCCCTCCCTCTCTCTCCCTCCCTCTCCCTCTCTCCCTCCCTCGTCCCCCTCTTTCCCCCCCATCTCTCTCTCTCTGACTGTGCACACTGTCTGTTTGATGGATAGTCTCGATTCTCCTCCTAGGCCCCTCTGTCGGCGCCACACACTGCATATTTCAGGAAATAATTGAAAATGCCTATTTGAGCTCATGAAACACATGCCACTTTGTCATGGGCTGAACACCTAGGGAAAAGTTTAAGACTGTATATACATACGGTAGTTGTTCTAATTGGCCTTGATATGTTGTAGAGAAATTGTAGAGAAATTACGAAATGGTCCCTACTTTAATACACGTGCTTTTGAACAGTTATGAACAGCTAATTTATTTTAGAGATTTTGATCCCCATCATGTCTGTCGTGACGGTTTCCTAGCAATGCTTAGTCAAGCAAATGCAGTGTTATTTCTGGCAAAACCTGGCCACATGTAGTCAAATGAATTACATTTATGCACATGACCTTTATCACCTTTATCTTTTAAAACTACTTTTAAATACTTTTTTATTCAAAGCTACAACAAAACTCTGATCCAAAAGTGTACATACATTGACAATGCGTGTGCTATTATACTTGTACTTCAAACTCAATATTTGTAAGTAGTACAGATGAATACAGATGCAGGAGCTATATATATTCATTGTGGCGTTAAAAGCCCAGAGGAGCGACGGCCATTGTAGTGTGGACGTGTAAAGACATCCTGCGGGCGCTCTCCATCTGTCTCCATTCATCTGCTCTGACTCATGTTAGTGCTCAATTATCCCCACACAGTTTGTCTTCATCCAGTCTGCGCCTAAAAGGAGGGGAGGACAGGGCCGACAGCGAGTAGACATTCAAAAAAGGAGAACTGCCAAAAAGGGAAAATATTATAGTGTTTTAAATATTCAAGTATGAGTTGAAATCGGGTACGTTTTATTTACCTAATTCAAGATTCCACATGCAGCGCGGAACAAAATTGCATATTGCTCACGGCCCCACGGAATAATAACGCAAATATGAATATTAGAGGCAAAATGAAATACCTAAATGTGAATGCTTGAAAATACAAAATAAATCATCCACAGCAGAGAAAAGTGAAGTAAATAGTCAACATTAATACTTGTATTGTACAGATTATTCCAATATCAGGCATAATTTCAAACATAAATCGATTGTAGAGACACACATTTATTTTCAAATGTACTCAAGTAGATTGGACATATAATTTATTGCCTTTTTATTTTTAAAACCATCTCTCCAGTGACTAGAGTTGGCAATTCAGGTGAAGTGTGTTGCCCAAGGACACAACAGCAGCATGCACTCTCATCTACCCTACTGTTCTATATTGTGTTGTATCAACGCCACATCGGGCACAGGGAGGCTATAGAGATAGGCTGATGTTGTTAAACGAGGATGCAGACAAACAGCAGTAAACAAAAAGAGATGGAGAAGAGCCTGGAATGATCCAATTAAAAAAAAGCAGGCAGTTGAAGGAGTGCAATTAACACACAGGCCAAGACAACTCAAGCTGCACATGTGGCACTGTTTTAACATTGATCAAACAGGTTTAAATGAAGTAGCCTCTGGAAGCACCCAGCTAAAATGAGTTTATGTTGTTTTCACTTGTTCATTCATCTTCTACCGCTTGTTCTTGTTAGGGGTCACGGGTGAACCAGTGACTTTGGGCCTTCGTGTTGTTTCCAAATACCGAGAAAGATGCCAAATTGGAGAATGACACAAAGTGTTGTGATTTGTATTTTTTTTTCCAACCTTTGTATTCACATTTTATTTGTTTTTTCATTATTAGGCTAACTTGTATCAGATATTCCAGTGTCAAGGCAACATGTGAAGAATTTTGAGTCTTGTGAATCTGGATCTATGTATCTAATTTATTGCTTTTATTAGTTTTTATTGAACTAATTACTGACATATTAGGCCTGATTCCAGTTGTTTGAAATTATATGTATGTTTTATTTATTTTTGCTGACTTATAGAGCTAAATAATTGTTTTTTAATCATGTTGTTTATATGCTATGCAAATGAAGTTGGATTGGAAAATGTGACGCAGAGTCCTGGATGTTGGTCTCTTAGATTAGTCTGTTTGGCTGCGGTCGAATCCACAGAATTTACCCGTATTTATTACGAGATTCGATATTTCTGTGTGGGAGCAGACATATAATGAGCTTGGACGCTTACTTCGGAAACCTGTCTAAGAAACTGAACAAGCACAACGCCACTAAGAACCGGGCTAGCCATGCTACACCTAAGCCAGCTAGCCCTGTCCCCACCCAGTGATTATGGTGGCTCTGGGGGAGATAACTGATAAGATTGCAAAGGCAGTAGATACGAAGATAGGCACTGGTGGAAATGCGTGATTTAAAATCCAAGACTAACAACCTGGACAGCCGAGCCACAGCAGCCGAAAATGAAATATCTGATTTGAAAGACATAGGCTCTGCCCTGCAAACTAAAGTGGAAGATTTGACTAACCAAGTCTTGGAGAATTGTAATCACAGAGGTAATCTGCAGATTGTTGATATTCTAGAGAACACTCAAGGGAAAAATATGGTCAAGTTTATGGAGGGTATCTAAATTTTCCAACAAAAGCTGGGAAAATAAAGCTTGAGCTGGCCCCCAAGCCGCCTCCGAACCACCGTGCAAGGCAAGGCAAGTTTATTTGTAGTGCACAATTTTTACACAAGGCAATTCAAAGTGCTTCACACAACAGGAAAAAATGCATTAAAATCACAAAGACATGACAGAAATCACAAAACAGTTTAAGACATAAAAGGAAAATTATTTCAGTCATATGCACAGCTAAACAAAACTGTTCTTAGCTTGGATTTGAACATTGTCGAGTAGAGGCCTGTCTCACATTTTCAATAAGACTGTTCCAGATTTTAGCTGCATAAACCTGAAACGCAAACGCAGATTCCCCATGTTTAGTCCTGACTCTGGCACCAGCAGGAGGCCGGTCCCTGAGGTCCTCAGAGTCCGAGATGGTTCATATGGCACTAACATGTCCGAGATGTACTTTGGTGTTAGGCCATGGAGAGACTTGTATACAAGCAGAGCTGCTTTGAAGTCTATTCTCTGAGCCACAGGGAGCCAGTGCAGAGACCTGAGCACAGGACTAAAGTGACTTCCTGGTTCTAGTCAGGACCCGAGCAGCAGCGTTCTGGATGTACTGCAGCTGTTTTTACAGCTCGTTTGGAGAGGCCAGTGAGCAGGCTGTTACAGTTGTCTAATCTACTGGAGACAAACGCATGGATAAGTCTCTCCAAGTCTGGTTTAGACACTATACTTTTGATTTTGGCAATGTTTTTTAGATGGTCAAAAGCTGCTGATGTTATTGATTTGATGTGGCTGTTAAAATTCAAGTCTGAGTCCATTATTACCCCCAGATTTCTAACTTGATGTGTAGGTTTTAGAGCGAGACTCTGGAGGTGACTGTTTACACTTTCTCTTTGTTCTGTGTGGGCCAACAAAGAAAGTTGTTTTGCATCCACACACTGATCTGTTGGATGCAGTGACAGAGTGAATCCACTGGTCCATATTCACCTGCCGTCAGTGAAACATAGATCTGAGTGTCGTCTGCATAATTGTGTTAGGACACATTCTCGCTGCGTATCAACTGACCTAACGGCAGCATGTATAGGTTGAACAGAAGGGGTCCCAGGATTGACCCTTGGGGCACCCCACAGGTCAGGGGCATCTGGTCTGAGACACAGTTACCAATTTCGACAAAGAATTTCCTGTCTTCCAGATAGGACTTTAACCAGTTTAGTGCAGTGCCAGTGATGCCCACCCAGTCCTCTAGTCTCTGTAAGAGGATCAACCATGATCAACAGCATCAAAAGCAGCACTCAGGTCTAACAGAATTTAGACTGAGGCTTTGTCTGCGTCAGTGTTCAGGCGGATGTCATTTGTCACCTTGACAAGAGCAGTCTCAGTGCTGTGATGAGGTCTAAAACCTGACTGGAAAACAAAGACCTGTTACAAGACCTATTATACTGAAGTTCTACGACTTAAGTGATAAACAGCGTGTCATGGATGCATCTAGACGTCTCTCCGCTGGCCAGACCAAACAAGCTCCATGTGTCTTTTTTCAACGACTACTCCGCAAGAGTGGTCAAGAAACTCAAAACTTTTGACCCAGTGAAATCTCGTCAGAGAGAGAAGAAAGTGGATTATGCTTTGCTTTATCCTGCAACGCTGAGGCTCAACATGGATGGAAAAATAAAAATATTTACCATCAGTATTTGTAGATACGGTGCCGGGTCTTTTTTCACCTTTATTTCTATGAAAGAGTTCTGGACTTTGCTGGAGACACGTGAGTATTTGCTCAATGTGGGCCAGAGTGTTCCAACTTTAGTTTGTAAATACCCAGGTGAAAATATCAACTATACCGGTTCTTTCCCTCCATCTTCTGGTCACTTTTTGGATCAGTCTGTGGGCTCTTTCTTGTTGTTGTTGTTGTTGTTGTGTTCTGTTGTTGTGGTTCCTGTGTTTGTGTGTTGTGTTCGACCAGAGAGCTGTGCAACAAAAGCAGATTTACAAGAATTATTTCAACATGGTTGATACAATGGCATCTGAAAAAAAGCGGGAGAAGAAGAAAATGTGATGCGAGTGTATCTTCTTTTTGAAATGCCTCATTCACTGCAGTGAAGCGTCAATTCTGTGCTGTCCCACTGCAGACAGGTGACTGACCTGCCCTGTCTGCGCATCTGAGGAGAAGAGAGGAGAGCACTCAGAAAGGCTCTTATATTTGTAGAGCAGTGAGACTCTGTGTTGTGCCATTTCATCATAGCTTCATGCACAATCCAAAGAAAGACAGTCTGAGATTGACACTAAAAATAAATTTAATTTATCCTTTTTAAACTCTTATAACTTATTACTGTTATTTCAATTCAATTCAATTTATTTTATAACGCCCCAAAATCACAACAGCAGTTGCCTCGAGGGGCCAATTTCAGGATTATATAGTTTAAATGTTTGGAGTTTTATTTGTTAGAATTTCTCGAGGCTGTGTATATATATATATATATATATATATATATATATATATATATATATATATATACAATGTAATATTTACAGTTACTATTTGGATTTTACTACTGTCTAATTTCTGTTACTATTTTATATGTTTCTTTTACTGACATCAAACACTTCTTGAAATCAGGAAATACACTCCATTTTGGGAACCATTACTGTACTGTATAGATTAATTGTCCACACATCCACACTAGCGATTACACCACTAATCAACTAATCAACATGCATAGAAACAACATCAGCCTCCTGTTGGCATAATAACAACTGCCTGTGGTTTCCCCCATACTCTATTTATGTTATAATATGCCCCTCGGTGTAGCAAAAGTGCGATCTCTATGAGGTTAGCTAACACCTTTGTGGTCTGCATCCCCATACGCCACCCATTAAACACTTAGAGACTGAATGAATACCGACTTCTATTTAGGGCAGTATTCCACTCCCCTCCCTTTTCCTCCCTCGAAGCCCCCATCACAGTAAGCCGAGACGTGTGGTTTGCGGGGGCCAATATTAGTTAAGTATTTATTTACAGAAGCTGGCAAGCCCTCCCCGTGAATAATTCATCTTTTACGCTCGGGAGAAGTCGCTTGACAAGACAGGCTGACGCTGAGGAAAGGGAATCGATGCAGTGATGATGGGCAGCAGACTCCAGCAGATCGGTGCCGCTGACCCTGTAGCTGCGCGTGCTCGACGTGTGTAGTTACAGTAGTTACAATACAAGGCTTCCTATGTAAAACGATCAGGATGTTGATTTGCTGAGGGGAGCGAAACCGTGTCCGTGGAAGGGCAGGCAGACAGACAGGAGGCCTCAGGGAGATGTCGTGTGCTGCGTTCGGCCTGTTAGACAGAAACTCTAGCACACAAAGTAGACAGCGTGGGTTTTATGTGCGGACAATACAAGGTTTGCAACAGCTTAAAATGTAAGAGGAAATTCAAAACTGTATTAATAGCTGTATTCGTGTCATGTTTAATTGTGAGGTTACTTGATCTATTTTGTATTTTAATTGTAAATGAAGCCTTGACAGTGTGTTGCATTCCTCCACACAACATGTCACCCCTCAATTACTGAACTTTTTAAGGTGCACTGTGTAACTTTTCTGGTGGAAGGCCTGCCACATACTTGTCTCAATGCAGATGTGTATTACTTTGCCTAGAATATTCCACAGTATGGCATTAAACTGAACAATCTTGCATTCATTAAGTTACAGTTTTTATTGATAACAAAAAATCCTTGAAAACATGTATTCTTCTGGTAGTCTCTTCACATCAGATATATTGTGGCCTTGTGGTGTTAACGGCTCGTCTCCATTAACAGCGATAAACTTGTGGTGGGACTTGCAGGACTTGTGGTGGAATTTGGGACAGGGAGCTCACGTAAAGGGCGCTTTGAGGAGCTGAAACGCTGAGGTGGGTTTGAATGTGGAGCCGCGGCGCTCTGATGGCACAAGCCCTGCTCACAGAGTGCACGGGCCGCCTGGAGAAGCCCTGGTCCTGTTGAAATGTTGGTCCCAGAACCATAGACGGCATCATAAAATGACTTTGTAACAAGTAATAGTCTGTTGTCCATTTTCAAAGTGACAAAAAAAAACAAAAAATCAATTCAAATATTTGCTGTGAATGTCATCTTTATACTGTTTTGAATTTGTTTTATTGTCATGCCAACACTGCACAACTGAATCTGAACCACCTCTGTCTAGAAGAAGTTTCTGTGGCTGTTATGTATTTCAGAATATTATATTAATTTTATATGTGGTGGTTTTCTCTTTATGTGTGAGAGTCTAATTGATTTCATTGACTCTTGGCCCAAACATTTATTACCCATGACTTACTGTAACGTGATGAAGTGAAGCGTGAGCGATCTGATTCCGGTGGTGGCTAAAATCATATTGACCTCAGCCCCCATCAGCTCTATGTGATATGCACATGTCAGTACTGTCTCTGAGGTGGACCATGTTCGTGTATTGTGTTACAACCCACCGTCTTTCACCTTGAGCTTTCTGTCACGATCTTCTCTATTATTTATCTTCTCATAGTGATCGTAATAGGATTGATGATCGGCATTTTCACTTTTTGTGTTAAAGGTAGCTATGTAGCTTTTCTAGGGAAGAGTCCGCCACCTGCTAGTCTCTTGTTCTGGTTTAGTTTCAGATTTAGTCCCATTTTTTATGTTGTGTGCATGCAAATGTGACACTTAGTTGCACATTTAAAGTGTGATATTGCATCTGTGATCGTGACATTATGCCCGATTTGTGTAATAATTTAAAGTTCAGCAGAATTCAAAGCTATCTTTAACCTTGATGCGGCTTTCTGTTTGAAAGTCTGCCCTCTGTCGTAGCTCTTCTATTATTTACCAGCTCTCTGTGTCTGGGGCCGGGCTCACAATCCCCTCTAGGTAAACAAGCGCTGCCGGTGACACGTTGACCCTGCCGCACAAACACGCTCGTCCCTTTCACCACTTCTCATTTCCCAATCGATACGTTGAATGCGAAGAAAAGCAAACTTTCCCTGTCCACCCCACATGTTTGGTCACTTTGATGAGGGGGAGATTTCTTTGCCTTTTTTGTTGTTGCAGTATGCCCTTTGTTCTGTCCTGTTGCTATAAGCATATACACATTTTTCATTATTAAATGCTTGTGCAGTACTATGCCTATTTCAAAGTACATGTGTCCTTCATTCCACATTCAAATAAGCTATTTTTCAACACAAACCAGTCATGCTGGTTTAGAGAAGTTTTTAGACTTTCCAAACCTGTTAAATTTTATTTTGATGAAGGTAATGTCAAAACAGGTGATACAAAGAGAAGATCTTGGTTTAAGTACCATGACTGTACAACTGCTGTGATGCATTTGCTTTTCTGACATCACTCAATTCTCTTCAGCATAAATATTTTTATGAACTAAAATCTATTTAAAATTTTTGACTATATTGACTGGAAAACCACACCTCCTCCAGCCCCAAATTCATATAGTATGTGTAAAGTGTGAACCCCAACCACAGACTGGACTAAACTTTTGTCACTGGGATCAGGACTAAGACTTGGAGTGTTAAAGAAATGAAAGAGCACGTAAAAATCAAGACCAAAGTTTAAGAGTTTTTATGGTAAAACTTGCTTTTAAGGGACAATTTATTTGTTTAAAATGTAAAACTTGAAAGTGGAACTGTGTAGGGTTTTGTGTGTGCTGTTTCGCAAATAATCTTGAATGACGAAGTGTGTCAAAGCGACAACTGTAAAATAGTACAATAGTTTTACAGTTTACATTACAACAAATTCAAAAAATAAAAACAAGCAATTCTTCAATGTATTCAGATAATAGAGCATTTTTATTAGTTTCAATTTTCATACGTTTACTAGTTTGAAGTTTTCATATGTTTAAATGTTGAACTCGCGATTTTCCACCGGTTCTTCTTCCGCAGGTGTGGCCGGGGCCGGCTGAAAGTCCTGCTGCCAGTTCGGCCCATACCTTAAGAGAGCAGAACATATTCATACGTCAAAACAAAATAATGCAACTGCTGATGTTATTGGCAATACTGACTTTCTCTGCATCTTCTCCATATCTCGCATTCGTGTGTGCTCTGATGATATAAAAAAAAAAAGACAAAACACAAGTTGCTTTGATGTAATGAAATAATTAAACGCCTGTGTGTTGTTTTGACACCCATGTAAATTTATAAATATAGAATATGCCGCGGAAGATTTAAGATTCACGTGTTGGGTGGTTCTGCCAACACAATTGGGGCCAGAAAGTTGTAATATCAACAATCACTAACAAAATAACTATATACATTTTTCATTCAAGTATTTAGTATTAGAAACGAGCTGTACCCTTCCAGGCCTTCTTTGCCCCTGTAATTGTAGCCTTGATCCGTGAGAAAAAGGCGTCTCCGGGCTCGGCCATAACCACCACCAGCGCCAGGACCAGGAACAGCCACACACACTTCATCCTGGCAAAAGAACTTATATAAACATTTCCATTCATCTCCAAAACAGTTTGGCATCTTTTCCTCCTTACCTTTATCTTTTCAAATCTGCTGCTTGTCTCAGTCAGTCAAAGTGAGCGCTGGTCGCTGCTTATATACCTTTAATAGGCTCAGGTTTTCTGCTTTTTATGGTCAAAGCGGAAATTATTTAGGTTTTGCAATTTGTAGTTTCGAAACTCAGGCATTTCATCATTGTATTATAAGGGACCACGATTGTATCTAGTTTACTCTTTACTTGTGTTTGGGTTTTTTTTACAATTTGTTGAATAATTGTATGCTTTGTATTGTTGCTCTGTGTCCCCTCTGAACACCTGGAATGGCCTGGAATGTTCCACTGTATGGCATTAAGCTTATATGTCTAGAATGTATTGAATTATAATTGTTTTCCTTAACAATGTTATAAACAAAATATGTTCTTACCTGTGAGTGGTCTCACCTCGCCACAGATCTGGGGCCTCCGCAGTGGGGGCCGCCCTCTGTGCCTTCCGTGCTTTACAGTGAATTAAAAACAATATCACATGTAGACTTGTTTAATGGCATACTGTGGAATATTTCAGGCCAAGTATAATTACCTCCCCGTGGGGGATGATGTACCTTTCCAAAATGTACATAGTGCACCTTTAAATTGGAACAAAGTTGGAGGTGATGTTGTGTTTTTGTTCTTAACTCATTTGAGGATACTCTTTTCCCTCCTGGCATCTGAAAACATAAAGAAAGTCATACTTAAGCTTTGATATTTTTACTATGCAGTTTTATTGTTGGGAAGTTTTCAACATGCCGTAGTAAGATCTTGGTTTGAATTGCATATGCTGAGAAACTAGGACAAACGTTTTATTTAACCTTGAACCATTTGATGCAACACATGAGAAGCAGCTTTAAGAAGTTCAAGCATGCACAAATCAGCTTTTTATCTACTTTCTTTATCCTAAAACTCATTGTTTTATCATTATTTTATTTTGTTGTCCATAAGTACTTTGTAAATTTGTTATTTGTAGAGCACAATTCGTACACAAAGGCAATTCAAAGTGCTTCACACAACAGGGAAAAAATGCTTTAAAATTACAAAGACATGACAGAATAGTATAACACATAAAAGAGAAGAGTGTAAATAAGATCATTTCAGTCATATGCACACCTAAACTAAACAGTTTTGAGCTTAGATTTGAACAATGCCAGAGTAGCGGCCTGTCTCACATACTCAGGAAGACTGTTCCAGATTTTAGCTCCATGAAACTGAAACGCAGATTCCCCATGTTTAGTCCAGACTCTGGGCACCAGCAGGAGGCCGGTCCCTGAGGACTCTAAGGACTCTAAGGACCTCATCCTTAGAGTCTGAGATGGTGCATATGGCACTAACATGTACTTTGGTGCTAGGCCATGCAGAGACTTGTATACAAGCAGAGCTGCTTTAAAGTCTATTCTCTGAGCCACAGGGAGCCAGTGCAGAGACCTGAGCACAGGACTAATGTGATCGTACTTCCTGGTTCTAGTCAGGACCCGAGCAGCACTGCACTGCACTGGCTCCCTGTGGCTCAGAGAATAGACTTCAAAGCAGCTCTGCTTGTATACAAGTCTCTCCATGGCCTAGCACCAAAGTACATCTCGGACATGTTAGTGCCATATGAACCATCTCGGACTCTGAGGACCTCAGGGACCGGCCTCCTGCTGGTGCCCAGAGTCAGGACTAAACATGGGGAATGTGCGTTTCAGTTTTATTCAGCTAAAATCTGGAACAGTCTTCCTGAGGATGTGAGACAGGCCGCTACTCTGGCATTGTTCAAATCTAAACTAAAAACTGTTTTGTTTGGCTGCATATGACTGAAATGCTTTTCTTTGCACTCTTCTCTTTTATGTCTTGAACTATTTATTTTGTGATTTCTGCCATGTCTTTGTGATTTTAATGCATTTTTTCCTGTTGTGTGAAGCACTTTGAATTGCCTTGTGTACGAATTGTGCTCTACAAATAAACTTGCCTTGCCTTGCCTCATAAAAAAAATGTGTATTATGTATTAACATAATTTGAGCTGTTTGATATTCTCGGTCCCTGAACTTAAGTATCTTTGATTTTAGAAAAACATTGGTGTGATCTAGATAACCAGATTTATTGATCATTCATGTGGCCTTTTTTTCTAACCGTGTGATTTGCAAAATTCTTTTATAATTGTACACAATAGCTTAGATATGGTAAAACCAGAATTTATTGTTTTATGATCAACATTTTAACTTCTTATACATTATTGAGAAGTTTTTTCCTAGTTTATTCTTGATATATTGAATATGATCTTTCCATTTTATTTGTCCATCAAGAAATATATTTTTGTATTTTTTCGATAACGGTTCCATCTATTTGTATTGGAACTTCTGTTTGTTTGCAACATCATGATGTATAATTATTTTAATTTGACTAAAATTAAATGTTTATTTTTTTTTAATCAAACCATAATTTTACTAACTTCTTAATGAAAATGTTGTTTAGATTACACCTAGTTGTATATTCATTTAGACTTATAGAAACACAGTAAACAAAGCAAGTGAAAAAGGTAAGATTTGACCAGGTATTGTGAGAGCAGTTTTGTTTTATTACACAATGGTGTCATGTAAGGATATTTTAAGATCATTCTGTGATGTTTTTTTCATTTTAGTACAAGAGAGAGACAAAATGTACAAATGTAATCAACACCAATCTGCTGTGGCCCCCATCCTTGTAGCCAAGGCTTGATCTGAGCCTTTACTGAAATGCAGCCTGTTCCTGCTCAAGCTGGACATCTTCTCTTGGCCCGTTGCGGTTGTGTCTTCTGTTGAAATGCCTCTGCAAACCTCTGCAAACAGACAGACGTTTAAATGAGGGGAAAGAAGCCTTGTAAGTGCTAAGACTCATCCCTGTCCTAATACTGTATGCGGGCTTCAAAACCTGACTGCAGACCGTGAACTCCACACAAAAGCTGCAGTTGACTCATTTCTGATCTAACTTGACTAGCCCTAATAATTTGGGGTGCTTTAAAAATTCATTCAAATTCCACCAATAATATATAAAGAACAACAAATTGCATACTTACCCAATAAGATGGCTCCCAACTGGGAAGGAAAAAATTTAATTATTACATGATATTAACAATTACAAAAGCAGTGTTTCAACTTTTTGTTGCTAAATATTTTCATTTATTTTCATAATTATACCTTTAATGGCTCCAGAAATCAAATGGTGAAACCAGGCATCTGCAGGCTCAGTGATTATGGCCACCAACGACAGCATCAAAAGCAGAGTTAAGTACTTCATTTTGAGAGTACGCAGATATGAGACTTTTTTACTACAGTGTAAAGTACAGTCTATCTCTAACCTGCTGAGTTTGAAAGTCACTTACTACAGCCAAGACACTGCCTTTTATAGTCTTAATGGACTTCTCTCATCTGCATCGTGGTATTCGTGGTATCAGATAACATAGTCTGCATGAGGTTAGTCATTTTTTTTCAAATAACTTTAACCCCTTATGCTTAAGGCGTGACTTCTTTTTTATTTATTCCATTTTGTCCACCATCTTATAAAAGGGAACTCTCAAGCTGCTTGATATGCTGTACATGAGAATAAAGTTGTAACTCTCTCATTTCCAGTCAAATCAACCATTTTGGGAAGCATCAGGGTCAGTTTGTACTCCAAACCCACAAATAGAAAATTTACCTAAAATAAAATGAAAAATGTATAGGACTTTTGCGTAAATGGATTCTGCCTGTCCCTAAAGTCCAAAGTCCCTAAAACTTTACCTTCAGCTTTTAAAAGAGAATTGTCAAAACCCAACAGAACCTCAATCAAGTGTCAATCAGCCGATCCCTCCTGAAACCATCTTGACTCATTTATATATTTAACAAAGAAAATCTAGGCGGGATTTAAAATCTGATTTCCTCTGCACAAAAGGGGTTTAGCAATATGCGCACTTGACAACTCTATCTACATGACGAGAAACTGCTGGGCTGGGCTGTGATTCAAATTTGTAATTGCGATTAATTGCATAGGTGAATTGCAATTAATTGCCATTGATGGTGTGTTGTGCGAAAAGGTCAATAAACATTATATTAAGGGTTTTTTTTGGTCCATGAATAACTTTTTATTTTACCATTTAGGCCTGAAAATGTTGTGCTATTTCAACTTGAAAATGATTGGTATTGTATCTGGGACCAAACTATTTAAAAATGTAGTTTAACGTCCAAATAATAACAATAAGCTGAGCTCTAATCCTGTGGCTGTCCTCTGTATCTGCTGCTTCTTCAAGACTGCCAGAATCCTGGTTTAGTCTTGAGTTTTGGTGCAGTACTTGGCTCAGACAAGCTCACTGCTTACTAAATACATTGTGGAAAGTTAAACATCTCAGTTTTGATTGTTTTCAAAGTAAACATCACTGACACGTGCACGAAACTTCGTACATTACGGCTGATTTATCACAGATTCTGCACGGGCTTATTTAACGATCTATAGCGTCACTCTCTGTGATTACAAAGACTATTGGATCATTTAAAAACTCAGATGGAGCTTAGTGACTTAGTGGCTCGAGCTGTTCCTCAAACAGTACAGACATTAACAGACGCTGTGGACCCACCCTGTGTGTGTGTTTGTGTGTCATTGCGGTGAGTCAAGAGCGGCATTCGGTCACTCAGGTTTTTTGACTGACACACGGGACCTGCGTTATCATGGGGCAAAACAATGAATCGCAATTAAGTTAATTAAACACGGAAATATATCCCATCCATCATAGATAAATTTATGCTTGGGTTTAACCAAACGTGCCCTTTTAGTGAGTTGTTATCACACAGTTAAATTTACATGAAGTCCTCAGGTGTCCTCAGAGCCAGAGTGGAGGAGAGTGGTGTGGCGTTGCTCCGCGCAGCAGAACAAGCCAAAGATGCTGTGGAGATCTCAAGTTGATATTTTAGTTTGGTTTGTTCTGCTGTGCGCCGCTCTCCGTGCTCCGGCACCTTCACCTGCATAATATAGAGGAGCGCATCCGGTCCCAACTGAACGCATGATTCTTTTTTGAAACTCTTGTTTAGTTTGATTATACATTTACGTAATATTATAGTATTTTTCAAAAACATTCAAAAGAAAGTGATTGTCCTTTGTAAATGCTCTTTATTGCTTTTGACCAAACATGTCTTTATTACACTGTATTTAACTTTATGTAACGTGTCACTTGGCTTCATCTGGGTTATCGTCCACCGCCTGTTTGTCCACAGCCACCTGCTGCTGATCCACCGCTTTTCCCAGGCTGTGCATAATACTCCCCGCATGGTGCATCACCTCAGCAGCTAATTGAGGAAAAATGATATGGTATATTAGTTATTTTTTGTTATGATTATAATAATTGTATGTATAAATCTAATACAACTTATTGTCTGAATCAGTAAACTCTTGGGTGCATGGTTTTTTCTTTGACTTTTCAGTGTTGTAGATATAAGCATTGAGGGGGAAAAAAAGCTTAAGGTTATGCTTCTCAGTTGTACCAACAGAGAACTTGTTAGATATTTGGGACATAAACTTAAAGAATAGTATAGAGATATTAGTAAGAGCAGCAGAAAATCAATGAAAGATATTTGTTAATGCACATCGTTGGAAAGAGAGCTAGACCTAAAAATTTATGTATAAAACCAAAAAGGAATGCATGTTCACTGCAAGGAACAAATAATTGAACACATACCTTGTCTGAGACCTGAATGAAAGAAACCTTCTGCAGGTTCAACCATTGACATGACCAGAGCGAGAGTGAGGAACACAATAGGGCCCTTCATCCTGCAAAGTCAGATACACATATTACAATTCAGTTATTTGTGATGAAGTTAGTGTTGTACCTGTCATACCTGTCGAATGAGTAACGGTGAATGCAATGAACAGAAACCGCCGTATGGTGCCTACCGAGGGGCAAAGGCTGACTTTTAAGTAGATTATAAACAGGAAGTTTAGAATTTTGCAATTCAGAGAGGAACTCCAAAACTGTGCCATTACAATGCTGTTTCATGGTGGTAAGATTAGCTAAAGCAATGTTCTCCCCTTTTGCCCACCAGTTATTAGTCTGTGCCCTTTAAGATGACCTGCAAAAAATAAAATCTACTTTTTCACATTTACAGTTGATTTGCTATTGATTTTTATTCCCAATTCCTCCCTGATGCAACACAATGTATTAGGGCTCACCACATTGTAACGTTAGGCTTTTCACTGCTTACTTGATCCCTAATTTAATTTAAATAATATGCAGTGTACCATCACTAAGCTTTTGTTAAGACTTACAAGACTATTGCAAAGACTAAGTTGTAATGAGAGTCTAAGCCAGGGCTATTCAACTTAAGTTTCTAGAGGGCCTCTGGGCCGGAGGTGGACAATACGCCTACTGTAACTACTGTAACTACTGTAACTACTGTAACTACTGTAACTACTGTAATTTGGGTGGCACAAAGTATACCCAACATTATTTCAATAAATTGAATTAATGCAATAAAATAACTACTGATAGATTCGATTTCTGTTAGAAATAACAAACATTGCTTGGTAAAATTGCCCATCGAGTAATGAACCAGAATTAAACTAGGTCGGAACCAGGACTAACCAAGACTAAACCAATACCGAATCAAAACAAGTCTAAAATTAAACAGGGAATAAACCAGACCAAACCCGGTCTAAAGTAGAGCTAACCCAGAAATAAATCAGTAAACACGGTTTTTGGAAACCCCTTGGCTTGCTGAATCCACATGTAAAGATGCTCCTCATTTTACACGTAACCCGCAGTATAACATATTACTTTGACACATTTTTCTTAGAAAACCACCCGTTTGTGCTTCTTATGACTTGTTTAGTGGTAAAAAAGAG
Source organism: Chaenogobius annularis (assembly GCA_015082035.1). Taxonomy (NCBI): domain Eukaryota; kingdom Metazoa; phylum Chordata; class Actinopteri; order Gobiiformes; family Gobiidae; genus Chaenogobius; species Chaenogobius annularis. The sequence goes on along the minus strand of BJKM01000127.1, from coordinate 867,407 downwards.
GTGAGTAAAGCTGTGTGTCAGTTTTCATCAGGGGGGGAGAACGGAGCGGCTTAGTCTGTGGCTGCTGCTGATGACAAGACCGAGAAGTGCAGATACACGGAAATGAGAGTCAGGAGTGACTTTTGGCCAAAGAAATTCTAAAATAAAAAGTGACAGAAAGTGACAGAAATATCTGCTATCAGTTTGGTTATAAACATATCTCTACTTCAATTTGATTTTATTTTTTTTTACATCTACTGCCGATGTCCATCCAGGAAGTATAAAATTAAAAACATGTCGACCTAAATGTAAAACAATAAACATTTAGCATGTCCTACAGCAAGGAGGTTGTGGGGCTCAATCCCACTGTTTGGTGGATTATTTGCATGAGTGCTGTTCCTCCCACACTCGTCTTCAGTTAATCAATCTAAGAGTGAATGATATGGGAGATCAATTGTTTAAGATAGTAGAATTTATTCCAAAACTTGCATTGACTTTTTTTCTTATCTTTGATAACTCTATTGTTTTGCTCGTCGGCTGCATTTCTGTAACAAAAAGGATTTCCCCTTACGGATAAATAAAAGTAATTCTGAGTCTTATTTGTTGAGAAACATTTTGTGGATTCATTCTGACAACAGATCTGATGAGAAAGCAGAAGTGTGGTGGATATTATCAGTGTTAGCAGGCTGATGTTTATCTGTGGCTCCATGACTCATTTAGACATCAACCATAGATCTGAGGAAACAGGCGTGTTTGGAATGATGTCAGCTGTCTGAAATCTTTCATTTGAATTACGGTAAATAAATAACTGCAAAATACTGGATATGTTGTTAATGTGTTAGTTAACATTGAATAGAAGATTTCATGTTGCTGTATAATGCATATCGTGAGCCCTTTTTGCTTTCTTGCATCTGTGTGTGTTTCTGCGTCGTGCTCGGGACCAGGTTAATCTTCCAACTACTTGACTAGGATCGTTATATATATATCGCTAGAGGAGCGTCTCTGGGTGCTGCGTGTTGCTCATGGTTCCTCCCAATGTCATAATAAAATAAACTGTATAAGAACAATACAGCACCTTCACTTTTACCACCCAACACAATTTATTTTGAAATTAATTTCTTCTTCAAGTTATTTTGATTCATCATGATTTGTTTCAAATGACAATGAAATTAAATGGCATATAAAAACATCATTCTTAAGCAAGAGAAAAAATTGAATGTTATTCTCTCCAGAACAAAGCAGCACTGGGCATGTTTCCAGTGTGTTAGAGCAGCCCACAGTTTTGCCTGGTGTGGGGGGCTGGATCCACTCTGGATAATGACCCTGTGAGACCGGGATTAGGCCTAATCCACACTTAAACCTTTCTTTCTCTAAATCTGTCCCTCTCAGAACCTCACTGCAGACACAAGCGCACCTCGAGTGCTGCACCAGGCAAGAACAGCTTACTTTTCAAGGATTATAAACACTATTAAATAAAATTTAAAGCACAAAAAAATAATGCAGTAACACAATTACAAAGCCACACTTAAATTATGAAAGTTAGTCATCTATGTTTTTCAGTTTGTATGTAGATGCTCTATCACAAAGACTAAGTCAATATATGACAGGCTGCATGGTGGGTGAGTGACTTGTGAACCATCTACTCTATGCTGATGACCTAGTCATCATGTCTCCTTACTCTGCAGACCTATCAGTCTATGGATTACAGTATGGCATCAGGTTTGAGGTTGTGAGGACAAAGGAGCGCCTTAAACCTGTGTTTCTTGTCGTGTAAAAGGTGTGTAAAAAAACATATCTTGGTCACATATCTTGGTCACATATCATGGTCACATATCTTGATCACATATCATGGTCACATATCTTGGTCACATATCATGGTCACATATCTTGGTCACATATCATGGTCACATATCTTGATCACATATCTTGGTCACATATCTTGGTCACATTTTCATTGATCACAATATTGTAAATTGTATGCACGAGCATATGTGCTGGCAAATTTGTTCAAAGCTTACCGCACACCACTCTATACTACCCCCTTGTGGTGCAGTTACAGTAAATACAGAAAGCTGCAGGTTGTATATAATGATGCATATCATTGAAAGTCCCTCGATGGACAAATGCCAGTCTGCTATTTGTTCAAACTAATATTCCCACTCTAAATGTAGTGATTCAAAATGTTGTGTATAAATTCATGAAGTGCCTTCAGGACTCGCATAATGAAATCATTAATGTTTTAACAATGTCTGAGCAAAGCACTGTCAGATTCAACTCTGAACACTGGAGGCACTGGGGAAAGTACTATATTGTTTGTTTCTTATCTCGTCCCTGTCTGTTTTTAAATGTATTATATGGACCTTTTTTGAGTCTGAAATAAAGCTTGATTGATATGCTTGAAAAGCATGACAAAACCTTTTACTATATTTGACTTGAAGGACATAGTGTACACCATTGACTTTTTTGGAGCTTTGTAAGCATGTTATATCGTTGTTCCCCTCATCAGAAACATACCTGGGAGTTGGGCTTTGCTTCATTCATTCCGTTTCATTAATCCTGATTACGAGGTTGTCTTCACGGAGAACTCACAAATTGTTGCGCTCCAGGCAAAAATAAAAATGTTTTAGTCTATAAACTGTATAAATCATAAACAGACTGGTTCTGTGGCCAAATTGTGTTCACAACGAACACATGGCTCTATTAGCATAGAGGCGCATACAGCAGAGGGTACTCCAACTGCTAAATACCTCATTGGAAATGTGTAGTGTTGTTTGTAAAGTGTCCATATATAGCCTACTTATCCCAAGGTGACCAAAGGAATGTTTAAATTCACAAGAATGCATAATATGTCAAGTTTAAAAGGGGAATATATACCATTGTTCCTTGCAGTTGTTCTAACATGTAGAATTTTTGGCCGATGTTCAAGAAATGTTTTTTTGAGTTGATTGAATTGCAATATTTGTGCCACTTATTGGTTACATGTTTGATTAAGCCATTTTATTCACTCCATATGGTTAAAAAATATAGTCCTCTAGGCAAGTCTAAACAATATCAGTCTATTTTTGCATAAGATGGTTGTAAAAAAAAATCAAATACATAGCTGGCATAAAGATGATAGAAAGCAGTTAAATGATTTGCAACAAGTCTTGAAGAGTCAAAAGATGTTCAAAAGTCTAACTCAAAAATGGGGCCAACGGAGCAACATGTGGCTTTAGCACTACTTTTGGACAACACATCAAACTTTGATATCCCTCATATCAGAGCATGTTTGTGTCCCTGTCACTCGCTGTAGCAGGAAGATCAGTGTATGCAGACAGTACTATTTTAAACCAGGATCAGGGAAGTACGCTGCTGCTGATGTCGAGTTAAAGGAGAACATGTCCTCATAAAAGTATGTCAGATATAAAAGCATGTTTGTTTTCTGAGCCAAACTCATATATGTTCCTTATTTTATAAATAGAACCTGTTTTGTGGTTCCACCAATAGGGCAGTTCATCTATATTCTGCTACATATATTTGGACTTGTGTGAGACATTACTGTTTTGAAAAATGCAAGTATGGGGGTGCAATCATAATACCATGGTCACTAGATAGATAGATAGATAGATGGATAGATAGATACTTGATGATCCCAAGTTTGATCAAAGTTTGGCATCAGCAAAACAAAAAAGAGACAGAAATAAATTCCCTTATGTATGTACTTGGGACTGACACCATGGTACTCATTTTGATTCACTCTGAAATAGATCAAAAAACCTCTAAGACACAGAACGTTGTCAACTTTTTTCCTGACACAGTTCAGCCATGACCTGGTAAGCAAACCTGTCCCAAAACCCTTACAAAATGACCTGTTGCTGACCCTAATCCTAACCGTAACCTGATTCTGAAAAAAAATTGGTAATTCCAGAAGACACATTTCCCTATGGTGAAGTATACCCTCAGCAATGTGATAAAATAGCAGTGACCTCTTCCTCACAACAAGAAAGTTCTGTGTTCAGTTGCACATATTCATTACATATATTTTCACTACAAAACATACATTTCCCGCAGATTTTCGCCCCTCTTTTAATTGTGTTTTTTCCTCTTATTCAAATGCTAAATTGTCAAAAATAAATAAATAAAAATAAAAACACACCATCAATGTCAAAGGCAGAGAAAGTGAAAATGATTTAGTGAAATACACAAAGCTGAAATGAGGCAGGAGGTGCGAGGAATGGATTCTCAACAGTGTCTTGGACGGACCCGCTGCCTACTGCTCGGGCCGTTTGATATACAGCGCTAACTCATCACGGGCACGGAGCGAGGCAGATGAAAAACGCTGGAGTATACGCATTTTGATTCTCAAATCAACAGTGTTTTGATTTGGGTTTAGTTACAGCCAGGCGTGACGCAGCCTATTATGTGCTTCATTACTGAAAGAAGAGACAGCAAGCATGACAGAAATGGAGCTAGCAGAGGACAGAAATGTTATTCAAGTAGTAGGTCTACCTCAGTGTGATGAAGTTATATTGTAAAAACTGTATCGTCTAAATAATTACTCATGTTCTTTTTATTTATGATGAAAGACGTCGGCTGTATCTGAACTCTGAAATCTAAGAAGCAAATAGATTAATGAAAGGATTCATTTGTAATCTTGGCGCTGTTTTGAAAAACAACTTTCATCCAAAAGTAATTCTCAATCTGCGGATCTAGTCCGAGAACTGTGAAATGTATCCTACTCTGGGCTGCGTAAGCCCCACCCACCGGGCGCCGCCTCCTGATAATAGCTTGTCCTGTTTATCTATTTGTTTGCACTTTTTTAAGTTTCCGCTGAAACTAATCTTCTTTGTACCCTAACAGCCCTGAAATGGGCCATAGAAAGCCTATTATAAGGTTCAGCTCCCTCATGAGTGCCTGATTAGCATTTGACTGGCCTGAGCTGATCTTGCCCCATGGCTTCCAAATTCAGTTGCATACCACCGGTAAATTGAACCTTAAACCTCCGTTTCTGTTTAAAGATGGATTCTCTTTAATAACCCTTGTGCTACCCTCAAAAATAGTATATAGTAGTATATAGTAATAATATTCTTTATGTATTAATAATAATAATAATAATAATAATAATAATTGAAGCCGTGCGCGGCAATAAAGGCCCTCGCCCCCCTTGCGACCGCTGGGCACGAGCCCCCCCGAAGAGCACCCCGCCTACGTCACCCTTTCCTCACAAACAATACTTAATACTACTTCCATCCATCCATCCATCTTCTTCCGCTTTATCCGGGGCCAGGTCGCGGGGGCAGCAGTCTAAGCAGGGACTCCCAGACTTCCTTATCCCCAGACACTTCCTCCAACTCCTCCGGGGGGATCCTGAGGCGTTCCCAGGCCAGCCAAGAAACATAGTCCCTCCAGCGTGTCCTGGGTCTTCCTCGGGCCTCCTCCCGGTGGGACATGCCCGAAACACCTCCCTAGGGAGGCGTCCAGGAGGCATCCGGAACAGATGCCCGAGCCACCTCAGCTGGCTCCTCTCGACGTGGAGGAGCAGCGGCTCTACTGAGCTCCTCACCCTATCTCTAAGCGAGCACCCAGCCACCCTGCGGAGGAAACTCATTTCGACCGCTTGTATCCGCGATCTTGTCCTTTCGGTCACTACCCAAAGCTCATGACCATAGGTGAGGGGAGGAACGTAGATTGGCCGGTAAATCGAGAGCTTTGTCTTTCGACTCAGCTCCTTCTTTACCACAACAGTCCAATGCAGCGACCGCATCACTGCAGACGCTGCACCAATCCGCCTGTCAATCTCACGCGCCATCCTTCCCTCACTCGTGAACAAGACCCCAAGATACTTGAACTCCTCCACTTTGGGCAAGGACTCCCCACCCACCTGGAGAGGGCAAGCCACCTTTTTCCCGTTGAGAACCATGGCCTCAGATTTGGAGGTGCTGATTCTCATCCCAGCTGCTTCACACTCGGCTGCAAACCGTCCCAGTGCATGTTGCAGGTTCAGGTTTGATAGAGCCATCAGGACAACATCATCTGCAAACAGCAGAGATGAGATCCTGGGTTCTCCAAACCGGACCCCCTCCGACCCCTGACTGCGCCTAGAAATTCTGTCCATAAAAACAATGAACAGAACCGGTGACAAAGGGCAGCCCTGGCGGAGTCCAACACGCACTGGGAACAGGTCTGACTTACTGCCGGCAATGCGAACACAGCTCCTGCTCCGGTCATACAGGGACCGGACAGCCCTGAGCAAAGGGCTCCGGACCCCGTACTCCCGCAGCACGGTCGAAAGCCTTCTCCAGATCCACAAAGCACATGTGGACTGGTTGGGAAAACTCCCATGAACCCTCGAGCACCGATGGAGAGTATAGAGCTGGTCCAGTGTTCCACAACCAGGACGAAAACCACTTCTGCTCCTCCTGAATCCGAGGTTCGACTATCGGTCGGATTCTCCTCTCCAGTACCCTGGAATAAACCTTACCAGGGAGGCTGAGGAGTGTGATCCCTCTATAGTTGGAACACACCCTCCGGTCCCCCTTCTTGAACAGAGGGACCACCACCCCGGTCTGCCAGTCCAGAGGCACCGTCCCCAACCGCCACGTGATGTTGCAGAGACGTGTCAACCAAGACAGTCCTGCAACATCCAGAGACTTTAGGTACTTGGGCGTATCTCATCCACCCCCGGAGCTCTGCCACTGAGGAGTTTGCCAACAACCTCAGTGACTCAGGCCTGGGTGATGGATGAGTCAGCCTCCGAGTCCTCAGTCTCTGCTTCCTCTTCGGAAGACGTGACAGTGGGATTTAGGAGGTCCTCAAAGTACTCCACTGTCCGACGACATCCCCAGTCGAGGTCAGAAGGTCTCCACCCGCACCGTAAACGGTGTTGGTGGAACACTGCTTCCCCCTCCTGAGGCGCCGGACGGTTTGCCAGAATTTCTTTGGGGCTGACCGATAGTCCTCCTCCATGGCCTCCCCGAACTCCTCCCAGCCCCGGGTTTTTGCCTCTGTGACAGCACGAGATCCAGCACGCCTGGCCCGCCGATACCCGTCAACAGCCTCAGGAGTCCCACAAGCCAAAGAGGCCTGATAGGCCCGCTTCTTCCGACCCTCACTATACGCTTGGGCCTGCCAAGTCTGTCCGGTTTCCTCCGCCGCCAGCGGATCCAACTCACCACCAGGTGGTGATCGGTTGACAGCTCCGCCCCTCTCTTTACCCGAGTGTCCAAGGAGGCCGGAGGTCAGATGACACGACAACAAAGTCGATCATTGATCTCCGCGTAGGGTGTCCTGGTGCCACGTGCACTGGTGGACACCCTTGTGCTTGAACATAGTGTTCGTTATGGACAGTCCGTGACTATAACTGAGTCCAATAACTGAACACCGCTGACCGAGCCAAGATCCTGTGGGACTTCCAGATACAGAATGGTAATGGAAAACCAACCAGACATTGTGGTGGTGGATAAACAGCAGAGGAAAGTTGTGGTTGACGTGGCGACACCAAGTCAATGCAACATCAGGAAAAAGGAACACGAGAAACTGGAGAAATACCAAGAGCTCAGAGAAGAGTTTGAGATTTTGTGTGTTTGTGTATATATATATATATATATATATATGTGTGTGTGTGTATGTATATATGCGTGTGTGTGTGTGTGTGTGTGTGTGTGTAAATATACATATTTCTTTCTTTCTTCACATTGGTGACTTTGTTTTATGTAAGTTTTTGTTGTAAGTTTAAAAAAAGAAATACAAAAAAAAAATCCTTACAAAAAGATGGAAGAAGTATCATAAAAAGGACAATCGATGATCTCTTTAGGCGGGTTGTTCCAAAACCAAGGACCCTGGACTGAAAAGGCTCGGTCACCATTCGTCCAGAGCCTCGACCTTGGAGCAGCTAGCAGGGCCCTGCCTGAGGATCTAAGGCTGCAGGGGGCTTGTAGGGGGTTAAAAGTTCAGCTTTGAAGCTAGGAGCAAGACCTAAATGAGCTTTAAAAGTGATCGGTAAAATCTTAAAAATCAATTTTAAAACACACATGGAGCCAGTAGAGGGAAGTTAAAACAGGGCTGTTATGTTGTCGTCTGTTAAAACTAGTCACAAGCCTAGCTGCTGCATTCTGAACCCATTGGCGGCGCAAGAGAGTTTTATTGGCTATATAGCAGAGCAGGAAGTTGCAATAATTGAGTCTGGAGAAGATTAGAGTGTTGACAGCTTTATGGAGATCAGGGGTGGAAGGATACTTTTGATTTTGGAAAAGGTGCAAAGGTGGAGGAAGAAAGATTGTCTGGTCTTCTCAACATGGGTTTGGAAGTCAAAGAGTACACCAAGGTTCCTGGCGGAGGAGGTTATGTTTGCGGAGAGTTTCTGAATATGCGAAACGGTCTCTGGCGGATTTATAATGATGATATGGGGATAATTGTAGCAAAGAAAAGTGTATTTACCATAGTACTTTACTAGCAGATGTCTGGGACGATATGTGTATAACTGATGTAACTGGGGAGCTGTGCTTTTGGTTCACAACAACAAGGTGAAATGTTTGAGAGTTATGTTAAGACTGACTCAGCTGGAGGTAGCACTGACTTTTCTCGCCCACATGGTGACGGTGAAAACCCAAACAAAAGTATTCACCATGGGATCCAAGACTTGGGAATATGTTTTGTTTTTGTAAATCTTACCTTTTTACACCGTCAAGGGGGATAACAATCTACTATTTTAACACTGAATATCAATTTGCATAACTATATGAATAGAGAGTTGCTCGGGGCCCAAAAGCTCCTCCATAGTTTTTACTGGTGAGTGGTGCACTGGCATCAGACCAAATGGAAATCATACTGTGCTTGGATAAAATAATGTAATTCATGTGCACTCCAATTCTAACAGCAAACTTAATTTTATACACCAGACAGTCCATTTAAGAATCAAGGAGAGTCAGGGGTGAGGTCATTACAACTGATGAGACACGACAGAGGCCAAATCTACTATGGAATATACACTTCAGGAGTCGATGTTACTCAGAATTAAGTGAATGTATTGCTACTTCAAAATAAGAGGTATTACTACTACAATTGCTTCAACTATACCTGAAACGACTACTATGACAACCTTTGCCACTACTACCAGTTTTTAACTTATGACAAAAAATTGTGTGGAAAATGGTTCTTGGAGATGAATGAATGAATGAATGCTGTTTATTGAAGCGACTAAGCAAATAATCGTTGTTGGGATGCACATTGGCAGAGTAGTACTATGGAGTTTATCTAGTAGATTCCCTGGCCAACAACAACTGTCTTATCTAAATTGATGATTGATCTCCTGGTTTATTTAGAGTTTTAGTGAATTTATTATTGCATTTCCTCATTTCAGTTATCAGTATTGGATTGGTTTGAAATATACAACACATATCGTTATGTTATAGAAATGACACTGGGTTTGTTCATGGACTTAAATTATAATATTATGTACGAATGAATGTTCCAAAAAGGACTGCACAAAATGCCACAATCAAGTCAAAATTGAAATTTGAGGAGGTGAAATGATCAGATCTCAAAGATTGCAATTATTTAAGTAGTAAAATGTCCACTGTGAAAAAAAATAATAATGTTATTGCCAAAAAATATATGTATAAGATTGCTAACCACTTTTTTGGGACACATACAGTCTGTTCTCCAATGTTAATGATTGAAATGAGCAGTATTCTCTTCTACATAAACAGAAATCACAAATCTAATTGCAGTTGTAATACTTGTCAGAAAAATCACATTTCAGTTTGTTTCTAAAATCCTGCAGCTCTAGTTCTTGTGGAGATTGGTACAAACATAAGTAGTCTGGTAAATTGTGCCTTGCCCAAGGAACAAAATACAGTATTACTTATAGTTGATGGGGAATCGAACCAGCAACTCTGTCATTTACGTTTTTCAACTTTTAAGTATTTTTGGTTTAGCTGAATTTCTAAAATGTTTAATTCTGTACTGTGTAAGCTTTTATTTCTTACATATTACATTTCCCCTGAAAGGGGTCTGGAATAACAACACAAGTAACTGCTACTATAGCATTAGTTCACAAATAGTACACCACCTGTACATGCAGAGGCCTGAGGAGACAGGCAACAAACAGGATGATTTAGGACGCGGCCCGGCAGAGAACACGGCTGTTTAGGAGAGAGGAAGGAGAAAAATGAGTGCACCCATGTACGGAACCAGTGGACAGACGATGAGACGCTCCTCCCATCCATCATACTGTTAAATGGACAAGGGGCACAGGCTAACTTTAATCAATGAGGACGCGTGGGGCTGCTGCAAATTAACACACAACAGCAATTAATCTGCTCTTACCATAGACTTGTTTGGATGTGTTCCTTTAGCCTGGAGATAAAGACAGAATAATGATTTCTTGGCTTCACTCAATCATGTCAAAACAATTTGTCTCTTCAGGCCCAGGGGTGCAGCGCTAATGGAGATCAAATTAGCATGCTGGACTTTTTCACTTTGGCAGGTTTTGTCAGTCTAAATGTGGAGCCGACACTGAATTATGTGAATGAAGAAAGTGTATTTGGGTTTAGAAATTTTTGGCTTGATTGATATAGTTTTATATTTTCTGTACTGGTAAGCTGAGGCCGACGTTACACAGTAGTGTTTTTGCTTTTGTGAAAGTGAGTAAATTAAAGCAAAATAAGGATATAGGCTGAGCTCTCCTGCTGTTACTTTGAGCAGCACTTTGTGTTTACAGTTGCTCACATTTTGGACAGAGATTGATCGTTGACACATCTCAGACAGGCTTGATCGAAAATCACAGCTCGTCTTGGTCGGTATGACAATTCTGAAGTTTGATCTTTGTCATCGTCTCAGAGAGGGGCCTACAGCCCACAGGAAGATTTTCCCCACAATCAGAAATCTTTCATCCCAGACGGGCAAAATTGTGCAATCATACAGTTTTGTGTAACATTTTGCCAATTACTGTATTATAGTATTAGTTGTGAGGTTGTCAATGTGTATTTGAACAGTATTTGATGGGGAGACAAATTTTACTTTTGGCTTCATTTGTTTTTTGTGAAACCCTTTTAATGAATCCAAACGATGGACTAGCACAATTAAGTATTTTCTCAAACATAACACATAATATATATTACATTATACTTATTTTATGTACTCTGTGTAGGTCAGGGGTCGGCATCTCAAAATGTTCAAAGAGCCATTTCGGACAAAAAAAACAAGCAAAAAACAAAAACAAAGCAAATCTTCGTTGACAGATATGTTGAAATGTAATATTTGTTGTAAACATTTTTATAGCATTGGAAAACGTTAAGAATGTTTGCATCATGTTTGTCCTACAGAAAGCATATGTCCTTCTACAGAATGCATATTTCTATTTCTATTGTCATGCATTTTTGAAAAAGCTCCAGGGAGCCACTAGGACGGCGCTAAAGAGCCGCATGCGGCTTCGGAGCTGCAGGTTGCCGACCCCTGGTGTAGGTCTATCTCCTTTTAGCCATCTTTCCCTTTACACTAGGAGTCTTGTGTTCTCCCACTCTCGCCGTACATCACCTTCACTGCTCCACACTGCTACAGGCCTGCCCATTAACACCTGTCTGTGGGAAACAAATGGACCGGTCCGGAGCACAGGAGAAGGTACCACTTCCACTGCTCCTGTGTTTTAGCCGAAGCCGAAAAATCCAGCGAGTGATTGAGAGACGCTACTTCAATTATGTATAACCCAACAACTTCAATTAAGCATTGTAGAGGCAAAATCAATAGGGACCCAATGATGTCTGGGCTGTTCATTCGTCACTGTAGTTTGAGTTTGTCTGCGGGCACTATAGGCTGGAGGAGGTATAAATCACTCCACAGCCAACAAGACTACATCCTTCCATCTCCTCTGCTCTGGACGTCACCTACTCGGTTTATCAATAATGACTAATGATTGTGTGATTGAACAGTATAGACCTGGAGCAATTTGAAAGAAGGGTTTGTGGGAGCTAATGTCAACAGGGCTAGACAGGAAATTGGAAGTCATGTTGAAATGATTAGACGAGAGCGGAAAATATAGAAGATTCATTTTGTTTGTTTTTGTTACATTGTAGTTAGGTTTGTCAACCTCCTGCACTTGGGGGGGCTATTTTTCATAAAACACCTGGAAAAATGTCCCCGCTTGTAAAGCTGAAGCTGTTCCTGAACCCTCTGATGTCTCTTTTTCCTCCAATCATAAGTAGAAGCAAGTTCTGCAGGAAATCAGATTTTAAATCCCGCCTAGATTTTCTTTGTGAATGAGTAAAGCTGTTTTCCGGAGGGATCGGCTGATTGACACTGAATTATCATTTGTTGGGTTTTGACATTTCTCTTTCAAAAGTTGAAGCTAAATTAACTAAAAATGAGCATTTGTAACAAAGCAAAAATGTACAGACAGAATATAAAAGTCCTATTAATTTTTCATTTTATTTTAGGGTAAGATTTGACTGGAAATAAGAGAGTTACAAGCTTTGATTTTATGTACAGCATATCAAGCAGCTTGAGAGTTCCCTTTATAAAATGGTGGACAAAATGGAATAAATAAAGAAAAAGTCCAACGTCTCATGCGTGGGACGCCCTGTGAGTGTCCATACTAAAACTAGTGTCGAAGCTAGATACTCATTTGAACAAGTATATCGATACTAAAAAATAGATCAAATAGACAGGATAAAAGTTTTGAATTATTGTAATGTTTAGCTCTTTTTTCAATTGACCAAACACAATAAATGACAACCTTTTCTGATTCTGTTTTTTAGACATGGTAACTTATAACATACTATTATTGTGTGTTGAAAACCACAGTCCATTGTTAGAAAAAAGAGTGTCTATCTCATATTTGATCAAAACCATAATCTACCCGCCCTGTAATACTAATACTCTGATCACTGATATTTAATACAGTAAAGCTGCTTCTCTCTCTCTTATCATAGCCATCATTTGTGTCTCAGAGTGAAATTTCATATAACCAACTGTGCCTGTGCATGTTTGTGGGCATTAGCTACCTTTTGTAATGATCAATAATTCACAAGCAGAAAGACAATGCTTGCTTAGCTCAGATTTCCTGTGAGATTTTGTTGTTTTGTATCAGATGCTTTCTGTAGAACCAGGGAGGACGTGGACATATAAGGGACCGATGGGGACATGACTTTGAATGGGCCGTGTGTCGTCTTCTTTTAAAGGAGATATGGAGGAGGAGGGGGCAGTTAGAGATGTGTGTTGTGTGATAACAAGTATTGATTTGTGGCAGGCTGCACTAGGATTCACCTCACAAGTTTATTTTGCAGCCCTTAAGTGCAAATAGTGTGTTGTTTTAGTGCATGCATGCAATATGTATTAATTAAGTCACGTAATAAAAAATTAAAAAATAGAAAATACTATACAGTCCAAAACATGCCCCTAATGCAAAACTCTGCTTCATTAATTTGTAATTGTTTTCATGTAATTTTGTTAGCATCATTTTAGAAGAAAAGACAACAACCCAATAGTAAACGAAGGAAACCAAAAACAGTTCCAACTAATTAAATGCATTATGATTATTTCCATGAGCAAAAGAAACATGCAGAAGATACATTTTAGAAACCCTGAGGTCATTAAAATAAAACATATTCATCCATCTTTCCCCTACCAAGTCCCCAGCTAACCATATTCAGTGTTTACAGTATTCTCTTTAACATTTATTTGACTTAATTATTCTGTAATTCTGTTTTAGAGTCTTTAAACTTAAGCTGATTCGACTTAACAAATTATCTGTATCGCTTTTTAGAGATTATTCATATTGCTTTTTGTTTGCAGCAAAAACAAAGGTTTTGTGGTGCTTGGACAAGTGTTACACAAAACTTCAGTGTAGTAACTAATATGGGAGAATTAGCCTACAATAAAACAAACAATATAAAAATAACAACAAAACTAAATCTCAATCTCAATTGTTTTAACATTTTAACAATAGTATTTTGCTAACCGGCTCTACTCTACTTGTAATGCTGCATTAGTCGTATCCAGTCCAGTGGGTTTAGTCACATGCTATTACCTCTCCACCTCCTGCTTCCCCGTCACATGTCTCTTGTTGATACAATGCAGCTGATAATGGCCACAATAAAGCCTCTGTGATTTCTAAATGTCAGCCTCCATAGAAAGGCACCTTTAGCAGCTTTGTTATGTCTTCACTTTGGGGAGTAATGTGTGTATGTTTTTTCTTCTTGGGCAGAGGGAGCTGCAGGACAACCACGACCCTGAAAGGTCACTTTTGATTGGATAACAGCAGAAAGCTTTTAACTGTTTTGTGTTGGGATGTCGCCCAACGGCCACAAAGCTGCCCCAGCCTCTTGAAGAGATTGAATTCTGCTTAATTCTGTCTGTGTGGACCCAAGGCAAATGTGCACTGTCGGGTCCATCATTCAAAGACAGTTATTGAAAGAGACTATAGGCAAATGTTAAAAACGCCCCATTGGAATTAAATAAAGATGAGTAAGCTCTTCAAATGAGCCTGAAGATTTTTTTCTTGACCACAAACTATTAAATGGCATTGTTAATCAATCTGACAGTCTAACTCCTTAACTCTGCTCCAAAAAGTAGTGGCCAACAAGTTTAGACGTTTTTATTTGTTGCTGCATATGTGAAAGAAAAGAATACATCCAGATGCAGATGACAAAATGGTTAAGAAGAAGAGGAAAATATTGCCTGGTGAAACTTAATTCCTATAGGATGCTGTCTTCCCAACAAGTCTCCTCCAATTCTGCCTGATAGCGCTCGTGTCTCTCTAACCACTGGCACAAACTGATAAATATGTAAATGTGCGTCTTCCTAAACTACGCCACAGCAAAGAACATGTAAATGAAGTGGTTTTCTGTGAAGCGCTGCCATCTGCCTCCCACTCCTTTTATGGGACCTGACAGGACGTCCATATTAACACCATTTTCTCCCTTAAAGTGGTTGTAACATAAACTTGCGTGAAAGCTCTTATGGGACTCCTTCAGCTCCCTGATCTCCGCTTGGCCTCGTCCTCCCAGACACAAGAGCTGCACTTTTGGATGTGAAGGTTAAATGCTCAACAGTGCACAAGGCGGTCTCTCTGCATTGGCACTTGTTTTTCTTGGGATTTGGTGCTGTCACAAATTGCCGGTGCAAATTAATTTTCCTTTTTTTGTGTGCCATGTTTGAGTCGTGGTTCAACTGCAACCATCCTGCTCAAGAATAATAATTAAATAATAATAAATATATGCAAAGTAAAGTCAGTTAAAACCGTCTTGAAAGTAGCTGTAGATCGACTTTACTCAAACCAACAATCTCAGCAAAAAGGATGTCAGATTTTAGCATTCATTGCCACAAGATGATGACTGTACCATAATATTGGTACTTAATGTTAATATTAATATTAACAAGTTGGTCGATATCCAAATGTGGATCGCAAAAACATCTGGAAATACTGTAATTTTTTGTATCGCAGTATTCTATAACAGGGTTAGGTCACGGCTGGTCAAGGGAGTAAAAACAAACTCAGCTGCTATAAATATATGAGAATGTTTTGTTGTAGTAAGCTAATGCTATTGTTTATTACTATTGTGCAGCTATTATCTTCACCTGATAGTGAGTTGTAACCTTAAATGCCTCCAGGGATTTAATTCATTGAACTCAGGCTTTGTCCTATTGTACAAATATGAATGGACACATTACTCTGAGCAAGTGGTTCAATTTATTTCCATTGTCTTATAAATTGCCCTAGTGAGCAACATTTTAGCCCTGTTTGCTCTTTTACAAGCGCGGGCTGTTTGTTTCATCGTCAAGGACAGGCCTGTGTGTGGTTCCCTGCTTCATAATTAATGGCTCGGCACAGAACTGAGGCTGAGGGGAGTTGGACCAGAGGGGACCACTCCAGTGTGAGTGTCAGACGAGCACGACAGCCGTCTCCCTCCGCTCTGTCACTCTCCAGCCACTGTAAAACACAAATGTCTACTTAAGTGTGTATCATTGGCTTTTAAAAATATGCATATTTTTGGCAAAGACAGGACAGTATTGGGTGGAAGGAGGTGAAGAGCGGAGAGACATTCAGCAATTGTCGAACCCAAGACTCGAACTTTAAAGCTGTTTCAAAGCTGTGTTTTGCAGTACAATAGTAACTGCAAAAAACAGAGCTGGAGTTTGTATATTTATAACAACAACTTTTATGGAAATGTTTTATCTTATTTCAGCAACGTTACTTTAGACTTCTCTTCTTTTATCCATAAACTAGATTTATTTTTAAAGACAAAAGGTTTTGAGATGTATTTAGCTTCGTGCGTGGGCTGCTATAGAGCCTTCTTCAGGACTTCTATTTTCTTTATAAAGAAACCTAGTCTATGCATAATGTTTTGTCTTGTTTCTGATGTTGTGATTAACGTAAAATTAGCATCTAATGTTCTCTCCTGCCAAATCAATTATTACTTTATTAAATATAAATCTTGTATTGAAATAAGCTTTGAATCATCATTAAAACTCTATGAAACAGTGTTACTCTTTGGTGGTACGCAAGCTGCTTCTGGTGGTGGTCAGGCTCCTCTGAATTTCTACATATTATTGTTCTCCTTTGGTTTGGTAGAACTGCTGAGTAATTTGTTCGACCTAAATTAGCCCAAATCGAGATCTGGTTTCGATCTAGTGGTACTCAGAGGGCTATATATTTTCTTTGGGGGTACTTGGTAGGAAATGTACAAGAACCACAGCTATAAAAACATATTTTAAACTGTTAATTCATCCTCATGGTGATGTCGATGTGATATTGTTTTACATATGTATTGCTTTTGTTGGGCAATTTATTGAACCAAAAATGTGAGCAACAAGTTTGAAATATAAGACACCATTCCTGAATGGATTTTTTCTTGCTTGCTATGAGGGGCATTGTGTACCTGTCCCTGTACCCGCACCGGCATTATTGTGTGCATGCTGTTCAATTTGTTTCCATTGTCTTTTAAATTGCACAAGTGAGCAACATTTTAGCCCCGTTGGCTCGTATACAAGAAAAGGGCTGCGTTTCGCCTTCAAACTTTGGCCTGACAACTTCTTTTAACTATTTTACTTTACTTTACTGAAGGTATTTTACATTTTCCCTCCCCTACTTTTCTTGGACACTCATTAACATAACCATACCTAATTAATTATTTGTCCCATGTGAATCCAATCTTCGCAGTCCCTCTCATTACATTGATCTCACTTGGCCCACTCCCCCTGTTGTTCTCCGGTTCTGTTGTGGTTTGAATGACCTTGTCTTTAGGTGACACTGTGGACATCTGACATCTTATTTTCACTCGCGTCTTCCTTTACATCCCTTTCCTCACACGTTTTGTCCATAGTAAGTGATACTCTCCACACACACACACACACACACACACACACACACACACACACACGTTACTACAGCTGTGTGTGTCTAGAGGGGAGGTTGTGAGCACAGTTGATCCCCAGACAGATTAGGCTTCAATCTAAAATCTCCTCAGGCCTGCCCCGAGATCATGGCTATACCTACGCACACACATATTCACCCTTTACCTTTGCAGTTGAAAAGTCAGAAGTTTGGGGTAGTTTTTATTTTTCGTTTCAAATTGTATATGAATTGTGCTGTAAACATAGGCTCGTACCTTTGTTGGGCATCCCTATGGGAGTGAGTTCATAGACAACAGATCATTTCTTTTTTAATAACTTTTGCTGTCAATGTAAACATGGCATAAGAACACAATGATACTGCGTGACTTTATTTTCACAGCCAGGAAGCAGATCACTATCATGTGTTTGGGGACGGTCCTGTTGTTCACAAATATTGGACTGAGATTAACAATGCCTTATAGACAATTTCTGACATCTCAGGACTCCTGCCATGGACACAACCAGCAGTCATCTCTGGAACATGCTCCTGGCTGCAGCAAAAAAGGCCCTCACAAAGAATGGATGACACAAAATGCACCGACGATCAAGGACTGGACTAACATTATAGCGGACATACGTAAAATGGGAGAAATTACATCTGGACTTTGGACAATTTTGACAGACTTTGGACAAAATGCAACTTTTTTTTTTTAGGGTTCTCTAGGCCATGACTTTATTTTGTCAATATTTTTTTCATTTATTTGTTGGATGTCTGCTGCTTTTATATTGTGTCTGCTCTCTCTGGTCATGTTTTTACTTTCTGTTTGTTTATATGTTCTTTAATTGAAGAAATAATAATAAAAGAAACTTGATTTTCACCTTCAGCCAGAGCTGCCCTGGGGAACAGAACGAGAAAAGTGGCTGCCAATCTCCGACCTCACATTCTCCTCTGCTGCCTCCCCTTGTTGCCCTGCCCTAGGGTCCTAACTCCGATGACAGGAATCTCATCAAGACAAACTTATTGAGGGTCCTTTAAACTCAACCTTTTAACAGGCAAGATCCTGTGATTAATATACTCGTCATAAATAAATCTTATATCTCCTCTTCTCATGACCTGATCACACTGACCAATGCATTTTATTATTCAGCCAAGCAAACATTTTTTATGTTTTGAAATTTGTTTGAGTTTTGGATACATTTTGATAGAAGAGATTGTGTCTGTGGCAGCCGTTAGTAAGCGGCTTGAGTGTGTCTGCTGCTGCTGATTTGAGGATTGGGAGAAAATGGCTGTTCAGACATAGATTTCAGTTTCTACAATCCTTCACGTTGCCCTTTGAGCTTCCTCCTTACTCCAGAAAAAATGTCCTCAAAATGCTTTCACCTTTCTGAGCCTCAAAGGGGGATCAAAAACATAGAGGCGGCATTTTATATATTGTACGTTTTACATCAGTTTGTCTGTCCGTAGCAACTTGTGAGTGAGATTCAAATTTCACATCTTCAAAGTTAATGTCTGCAAGTACTGGTCTTATCCACATGAAACAAAGCATTTAGTGCCTTGCGTGTCAGCAATAATAATAATATAACAAATAAATAAATAAAATATTATCAATAAAAATGACTCCAAAAGGTCAGTTTCTGGTATAAACCCTCAAACCTAGGTTGCTATTGTTGCTATTGTAATAATAAATTGTTCAAACTGAAAGTTTCCCTAACTATAGAAAACTGCTTATGTTCTCCCTTTGCACTAAGGAGGCCAGAAAAATGATTTGAATAATTTCAGTCCAATCTCAAAACTATCCTGCCTTAGAAAAACACTTGGTTTCTTGACCAAATATTACATTTTAAACAGCTAGCAGTCTGGTTTTAGGCCCGGGCATCGTCCTATCACAGCAGCTACCAAAGTTAAAAATGATATTGCTGTTGAATCGGATCATGAAGAATGTGCTGCTGAACATCAGATTGGGAATTCACCGAATACGATCTCAAGACATGTTTATTTTGCAGTCACATCGCATCAACACAGAATTGGGAAAAATGGCTTTTAGCTACTTTGTTCATATCTATGGAACAAAGATATGGAACAAAGCACAGACGTACATTTAATAATCTTTGCAATTTTAAGAATTCAGGGCACTGAAGTTTTGGCATGCTTTTATTACATTTTTTGTGTGATATTTATTTCACCTGTATGTTTTATTGATGGTTTTATTGACATTTTATTTTGATATTCTATTTTGATATTCTGTACTTTTACACGTTTTGGTATTTAAAGGTTGTCCATGAAAAAGAGAGCTTCTTCATTAGGTCTTCCCTGTATAAATAGATAATAAATAAATGTATATATTTGCATGTCTCCTAGATGTCAAAAGAAGAATTAATATCAAAATGATTATTTTGTGTTGTTTGTGTTTGCAGGTTTGACTATCAAGCTGCTCCAACTCCAGTTCTGCCTTGTCCCTCGTGATATGGAACAAAGCACAGACGTACATTTAATAATCTTTGGCAATTTTAAGAATTCAGGGCACTGAAGTTTTGGCATGCTTTTATTACATTTTTTGTGTGATATTTATTTCACCTGTATGTTTTATTGATGGTTTTATTGACATTTTATTTTGATATTCTATTTTGATATTCTGTACTTTTACACGTTTTGTGTATTTACACAGGTTGTCCATGAAAAAGAGAGCTTCTCTCATTCAGGTCTTCCCTGTATAAATAGATAATAAATAAATGTATATATTTGCATTGTCTCCTAGATGTCAAAAAGAAGAATTAATAATACAAAATGATTATTTTGTGTTGTTTGTGTTTGCAGGTTTGACTATCAGGAGCTGCTCCGGAACTCCAGTTTCTGCCTTGTCCCTCGTGGCCGACGTCTGGGATCGTTTCGGTTTCTGGAGGCGCTACAGGTGAAGCGTTTCATCATATACGAAAGAAAATTATGATATATTGTTTTGGAAATGCTAGTTATTGGAGATGAAGGTCACATAGTCTGTTTAAATTTCCAAATAAGTTGGGACCTTTCAGTTTCTTTCTTTTGTTTTTTGTTTATTTTTTGTTTATTTATTTTTGTATAATTGCATTTATTTCTGTAGTTTTGATTGTATATTAAATATGCTACAGAGACTATAAACGATCGAGATGATTATTATCTATTATTATATTAGTCTGGTCACTGTTTTCATCTCCCCGAGCTCAAATGGATGAGATTGACAGGTGGATTAACCAATCAGGGATACGCATGGCATCTCTGTATAAAAACAAATATGACTGCTTAGGAGGAAAAAAGACAGGGGAAAAAAATATCACATTTCTGCCATATCAATTAGTGAAAAACGTTGTTGAGAAGTTGAATTTTATTGTAAATGATTGACAAAGCTCATTTGTTTCACATGCGTCATGGAAATGAAGGCATCTGATCACATGGCTCTGTTTGAGTTTGACTCGAGGCTCCACAGAGGGAGTGGTCTCCAAACTTACTTTTCGGAAAGAATTGTATTGTGTGTACGTGTGTATTCTGGACCCAGGCAAATAAACTCCATACCTTAAATGATAGATGAACTTACTCTTAGAATACTTACATTGAAATTCTCATATATTATCCATTATTATTGGTTGAGAGAAAAACATTACGGTCGTAATAATGTAATTTAAGGCCATGTCTTCCTGTTATTTGTGTCTCGATTCAAACAGCTTAGTGAATTACAAGTGCTCAGAGAGTGTCCTGTCAGTCTTCTCTCAGCTGTGATCTGATTACTATTGACAATGTGTCATCTTGGTGTGCCAGAGGAGGGCCTGTTCGTACCGATACAGCTCTGCTAACCACACATGTGTTAGCTTTCATTAGCACCTCCACTGTAGCAGTCATTGTCATATTTTGACACTGGGTCTCTCTGTGTCTGGTGTGCCTGAGCTGCGGCGGCTTGTAGTCTTTAACATGTTTTAGCTTGAGCTTGATCAGCTCTGATTAAATGCATTGTTCATGGAAGTTACTGAATCAGTGTTTTTCTGTTCAGTTCTTTTTAAGGATGTCACGATTTCGTCTAATGATTTTTGTGAGAATAAACACAATGATTATTACCATAATTAATTATTAACCATCATTATTTGACCAATTATTATTATTTGACCTCAATATGTGACCTGCTTTATGTAATCAAACTTCCTGAATTATTAATTTGACAAGACTTGACAAGATTAAAAAAAATTACATTTAGGTTTACTTTTTTGAAGAAAGGGTAAGAGGAAAGGACTTAATTTTTCTAAAATCATCACATTTCTTTTAATTGAATTAAAAACAATCTTAAATTTAGTTAAAACATGTTCACTTTTCTATTAGTGGAATAAAACAAATGTATCTCCTTAAATTGCCCGTTATAATTTTTTTTAGTAATTACGATTATATTGTGACCTAAATAATCACAATTATTGATTTAACTAATAGTTTTGACATCAGTAGTTGTTGTCCTAGGACCTAGAGTACTAGAGTATTTTAAACTACGACCGTGTTATTAAAATTGGTTGCATATGACTGAGACAGAAAAGTAGGTTTGTTATTGAAGCATGTGGTGAATGAAAGTAAACAGAAATAAGTTTAAATACTAACTGTTGAAATGTGTTAAATAATGCAGCAAGAGAAAGGGAATAGATAACATTATTTAAATTGAGTTGCAGCATTTGAGACGAGGGTTACGAGTCCATAAAGTCATTATGAATGAAGGCCAATCAGTGCCCTCCTGTGTGTGAATACCGTATTTTCCGGACTTTTAGCCGCTCCCCTATATAAGCCGCATTTGCTCTATTTTAAAAAAAACGATAATAAAACAATACATAGGCCGCACCTTTTGTATAGGCCGCAGAACTCTTTCCTTGACTTTTTGGCATCGCATGAGCGCTTCTCGCTGTCCCTCCAGCGTCTCACCATACATTCATTGATGTGTTAAGCTTGCGTGCAGCCGCGCGGTTTCCTAGCAAGATCGATTGGCCTTCATCTTAAAACTTGCTTCATACGAACTTCTTCGTTTGGGTTCCATAATGATGGGGCAAGAATTTTGAAAATAATTTATAGTTGGTAATTTGTCGTCCGTGTTCTATTTGCTAGCTGAATAAAAAAGCAACATCTGCTTCTTTGCTTAACTTTTCTGGTAGTTTTGATTCTAATTCCGGTTAGTTCGCCCCTAGCGGTAAAAGAAAAAAACCACAGAAAAGCCGCCAGCCTCTTAAATTAAGCCGCATGGCTCAAAACATCTGACAAAAGTAGCGGCTTATAGTCCGCTAAATACGGTAGGTTTTTACTGATTTTGGGACTAAAGGAAAACAGTATAAACCAGAATTTATAAAACAAACCTAATCCTATCACACAAGTGAGACTGAGCAGAAGAGACAGAGAGAGCAGGACTAATCATCAAGCTCTGGACAGGTCATCATGCACTCGGTATTCCCTCAAATCCCCTTTAAATCTCGCTCTCATTTCATCCACAGTCAAGCCCAATTTGAACTTTAAATGAAAATACCAAACTTATCCAACAGTTAGAATTTATGTCTTGGCCTTTATTGCAATTCTGTTCACTGTAGAAATAGATATATATATATTAGTAAAAACATGGATGCATTGTATATATTAGTTAGTTAGAAAAAGATTCAGTTGTAGTCATCTGGACTCTGTTTTAGAAAAATAAAACGTTTAAGACTCTCATCCAGAGAGTCATTCTCAATCTGTGAAACAAGTCTGAGAACTCAGGTTTATATCCTACTCTGTTGAAAGCCCTGCCCACAGGGCGGGACCCCTGATAATGGGCCATCGAAACCAAATGGGATGGGCCTATTGTTCACTGACTTGGCTAACTATTTAGCCTGTAGTACCTTAATTAGCGTCAGAATGCCTCGGGCGTCTCCATCAGCGGTTTCAGCAGACCATTATAAACAACCGGAAAGGTTGAATCTTAAACCTCCATTACGATTCAAGGAAGGATTCTCTTTTTTAACAGGAGATTGCCTCCTTAACCAGTTCTTTTCTCTCCTGCTCAGAATCTCCACCTCACTGTCTTCAATAGAGTGGTTTGTGGCTTTGAGATGGACAGATGCACCGCGCTCTGGGGTCCTGAACTCGCGTGTCTTCTGTGTTGATAAAGCTATCGCTCGCAAGTTGTGGCCAGTGGCTGTTTAGTCTCCCCTATGTAACGCTCTTTACAACTTTCTTCACTGCATTGGATAGAATACACTACATTGCTCTGTTTTTGTGTAGGCATCTTGTCCTTAGGGTGAACCAGTTTCCCCTGTATATGTATAGCTTTATATCTTATTGGAGCAAACATTGCATACTGTTCTTCAGTCTTGTGTCTTTTGGCAAGACACTTTATTCACTTTCCTGTATGAATGAATGATTTTGGTTGTTTGGATGAACCATAAACAAATAGATATGTGGAGGTGAAAGAAAAAAGGAGTTATGTATATGTAAATTGTATTTTGCACATCCTGATACATTCTGATCTCATAGGCTGCATGTATCCCGGTGATCCTGAGTAACGGCTGGGAGCTTCCCTTCTCTGAGGTCATCGACTGGAGGAAGGCGGCCATCATCGGAGACGAGAGGCTGCTTCTACAGGTGCAATACTTTTAAAATGTTCATACAATAAACAACAATGCATGGAAATGACCAGATTTCACAAGCTAAATGAAAGACTGAAGCAATAGGCTATAATAGGACAAACATTTTTGCAAGCAAGGCAACCCTAACCCTTTTGAATAAATATTTGGTGCATGTTACATTTATGGTCACAAATGCTACAGCTTTTCTTTTTACAAAATCTAAAAGCCAAGTCATTGCAGGAGAAGGATACAGAACTCATCGCTGTGAATTGTATTCTAAAGTAGAATGGCAATCATTGGATGTACGAAGAGAACAGCACTGCCTTTTGTTTGTGTATAAAGCTCTAGTTGGCTTTTTGCCGGATTATTTAAGTTTATTGCACATCAGATCAGGTATTCACAGTTTGAGGTCTCAGGACATTTTTAGCTTACAGACCCATCGTTTTAACACAGAGACTGGAAAAAAGGCTTTCAGCAACTCTGCTCCCTCCCTGTGGAACAAAGCCCAGAGACTTGTTAAATTAAATAATGTTATGCTTTTTAATGATTTTAAAGCACTGGTCAAGGACTACACGCTGTGCCGATGCACTTGTTTTATTTGATCTCATATTGTATGTATAAATGTGTTTTTATGTATTGGTTAATTTTATTGAATGTTTTATTTGTGTTTTAGTATCCTGTGTTTGTTTGTTGTTTATTTTGTGTTGTGTTTTGACAGGGTACTTATGAAAAAGAGACATTCTCTCATTGGGTTTTCCCTATATAAATAAAATAAAATGAAAGTTTATTTTTAATTTTGTTTATTTTTTCTTTATAAAGCCAGTTAATCAAATCTAATGTCTTCAAATGATACAGTATGTAGGTAGTGATCTAAAGCTATCTTTACATTTCTAACGAGCTGTAACTAGTTCTAACCCTGTGGATTTAACGTGGCAATCTTAGACAGAGCAGAAGATAATAATGAGTCCTGCCAAATTTATATGCAAATGTCACATTGTAATGCAGAGGAGTGGTATAAACACAGACATTGTATTATATATTTTTCACATGTAACTGCTGTAAGAGCCCACTTGAATCTTATCTATTTTTATCTGAATTTGATGTGGATTATTGCACTGAATCCTCATCTGCTGTGTTTAATTAGTGGTGCAGAC
This sequence comes from Chaenogobius annularis, assembly GCA_015082035.1. Taxonomy (NCBI): domain Eukaryota; kingdom Metazoa; phylum Chordata; class Actinopteri; order Gobiiformes; family Gobiidae; genus Chaenogobius; species Chaenogobius annularis. Next base: position 842,379 of record BJKM01000127.1, on the reverse strand, counting down.
AGAGCTGTGGTATTTACTTTTGTAATGACTGTATGAGCGTGTGCCACCTGCCTGACCTACACCTCCTGGACAGCCTGTGTCTCATCATGTGTCTGTGTGTGTCCACACCCACTCGTGATCTTTATGGGGATTAGACTCTGGCACTTAACGCGGAGATTGACCAGATGAAATTATACAGAAAAAACAGAAGTCATTTTATTGCAAAGTCTATTACTGCAGCAAGGAGATACTTCATTGTAATAAGTTGTCTAAAACAGCACATTGAGAAGCCTAGAGGCCAGCACTCTACAGTAACGTCCTTCTTGTATTGCATAGAGAAAGAAGAACCTGCTCTGTTCAGAGTTTTTGAGTTCATGAGCTATGAGAGATGGTTGATTAAAAGGTGGATTCTCCAAATCCAGAAGTAATTTTGGGATGTCTTTTTGGACTTTTAAAACCTATTCAAATTATTCAAAACATAAAAATGACAGGAAATATTGATCTGATGCAATAAGTAAGTACACAGTAAGTACAATTAAAATTCATGTTTTGAGTTGATATATGCAGCGATTCTATTGTCTGAGTAAACTGTCAGTGCCTTAGTCATTATTATGAGTTTGAAACTGTACATTTTGTTCAATACATAAACTTCAAATGTCGGTTAAACATATCAGCGAAATCACCTGCTTTTTGTTCCTGAAGATATTTTTGCTCTACCCGGATTTTTCCACAGTATGGTGTAGCATATAAGGTGCTTTCTGTACCCTTTTTGTAGTATTTGGTTTTGGCAATGTAGTTACCTTCAACTCTAATACCAGAGTGGAAGGGAGAGTAGGCCAGATCAGAAGATTTTAGGTGCGAAGTCAAGAGGTCAAGTGTTAACAATATTTATTCAGTTTTTATAATTTTTTTAACACTGGGTTACAATGGCATTAGTTATCCACTACTGAGAGCAGTGTCGCCTCTCCACAGATCTGACATGTAATTTGGCCTCATGGTGTCACCTCCTTGGCCCCATAAATATAGGTATGTTTAATGCCATACTGCGGAACATTGATGGCAAAGTAATAAAGTCTCCATGGAGATAAGCGGGTGGCTAACCCTGCTATGCGCTACAGCGCATTGTGCGTTCTGCTGAGAAGGTGATCGGCTGCAGACTTCCATCTCTGCAGGACCTGTACGTCTCCAGGGCTCTGGGACGAGCAGGTCGGATCACAGCTGACCCTTCTCACCCTGGACATGATCTATTTGAACCACTCCCCTCAGGCAGGAGGCTACGGTCCATCCGGACCAGACCAGTTTCTTTCCCTCTGCCGTTGGACTCATGGACACTTCTAAACACCTGTCACTTTAACTGCAACTATTCACTCACTGCACTGTCACTTTCTGCACTACAATTGTAAATTTAACTGTAATTCTCGTGTACATAGTAATGCCTATTTTTATTTTTATTTTATACTATAGTCGTTTTAAATTGTTTCTTAATGCATGCCCTTTTGATTTCATATATGTTGTTTTTATTATTGATCAGTGTTTTATGTTGCACCTTAATGTCGAGACAAGTTCCTATGTCTCTGAATTGTGTTCATTGACAATGGCAATAAACCCCTTCTGATTCTGATTCTGATACCAGAAAAGTTACACAGTGCACCTTTAATACTGTTGATGTTACTTTAATTCTAACTCTATTCATCCATAACAAAATGAAGTTATGATTGTAGGACTTGATAAAACGACAACCCTTAAGTCTACACTACACTGTGCCTCACTCCACTCCACTGTCTTCATGACCACACATTGGCTTCGAAGTAAATGCCTTCACAACCTGATAGAGTTTTAAATCCTCACTTCACCTGCCCTGGATCTTTGTGGCTGCTGAGTGCTGACGTTTTATCTGTCTCCAGTAAACAGATTGTGAACGTCTGTGTCTCTAACGCAGATCGCTGGCCCTCGCTGAGAGACTTGAATCTCATTGCTTTCAATTACATCAGAGAGTGCCACAATGGAGCGCTGCTTAATATGTACTGCGTTTACTCTGCTTGTGCACCTCGATGCGCGCACACAATCACGCCGGGCCCCCGTGGAGATACACAAACACTATTAGAGGCAATTAGAGAGGAAGAGAAGTGAGATGATTTGATTGGTGTTATATGTTGCCTCCGAGACTACAGGAATAACACACACATTCAGCTGTGGACAGGCGAGGGACGTCTTCACACACATACCTCTGCTGTAGACAGCCCATTACATTATATACCCGTGGTGATTAATGTAAGCTGTGATATTATGGTGGGTTTGAATGAGTGTGTCAAAGGGTTTATAATGCTGGAATTCAATCATAATTACACATTTATACAAAGTCATATGTCTTGTAGATAATCAAACTGCCAACATTAGGGTATGGACATCTTTGCCGTTTATTATCAAACATTTCAAGCAAAGACAAAACATCTCGATGGAAAGAAGCAGTTGATGAACCCTCCATCAGAAACCTTTTTGACAACCAAGGTTTTCAAATTATTACAATATATTATTATTTTTACATTGTGCAGTTTAGTTTAGAGGGAATCAACCACACTGTAGTAAATTGCAATGTCTTTGTCTTATTTAAATATGTTGAGACAAATGAATTGAGTAAACATAGACTGACCTTGTGCCCACGGACTTCCTGATACTGTGTTTATTGAATATAATTTATATATACGGGCCGCACCTCTCAATAAGCCGCAGATGCCCACGTTGTTACATGAGATATTTACACATATAGTACACAGTATTGATGCGCTGGTTGACTTTTGACCCGTTGTCCCGCGGGTTCTGCAGGTGCCGTGGGTAACGTAATCCGTGAGACCTCATTTCATTGCAGGCCGGGTTGGGGCAGTTATAAAATGCAGACCACCATATTGCATGTCCACGCTTCATGTGCATCTTTGTGTTTAGATGCATTTAAATTCAGTTCCTCGTTAAACTAATTCCTCAGTGAATATGAGTTGGACTGTAATTAAACAGAAGCATTTTGAATTTTAACATACAGAGAACCTGTCTGAGCTGTCCGTACTGTTCCCTCTCTCTTATTTACCTGTGTCTGTCTGTGTCATCACGTCTGGCTCTGCTCCTGCACTTACTTAGCGAGTAGAGCGCCCCTAGAGGCCGTTAGCCCATAAAAATCTATAATCTAACCGCATCGTAAGGCCGCAGGGCTCAAGGCATGTGGAAAAAGTAGCGGCTTATAGTATTATATTTTACGAAATTTAAATATCATTGTGAATGTTTTTCTGAAGGTAAAAAGTACATAGTAAAAAAAAATGACAAAAAGTTGATTAAAAGTGATTTTGTAATGGTGTAATTTCGTTTGTGCTTAGTTTCACCAACATTTCACATCTGTCTAATATATCAAATATTGTTTTTGGAATACGCCAAAAACATATTGTGCTTTTGATTTGTTCAATATTGCCCACTCTTATTTGCAAATGCTTTGGCCTTATGTGACTCTGTAAACAGTGACAGAGAAATAAGGCAAAATAGATCAAAGTTGTCTTGCTCAAAAGTGTATCTTTATTGTTTGCCCAGCCAAACACTGTCCCTGACCGAGCAACCTCTCCCCATCTGGTCTAACTCCAGAACAAAGAAATGTAAATCCTTATAAAGGCAGAGAACAGGTCCCACATATGCAGAAAACCAGTTAAAACCAGCAAAGGACTGAACCGAATATTGACTGCATGTGTTGCCTCCTTGGAGTCCAAATTATCAGGCTGATATCACAAGAAACTTATCCTCTATCAATTGGCCCGGGAACAGGACAGGGGTCACCAGGCTAAACATGTTAAAATACTTTAACACCTTGTTTAACCACATTTTCATTCTCATTACGTGACATTTTTCCACTACAGCTCCCATATAGACGAAACTGAACATTGCTAAATCCTGTTTAGCTAATGAGAATGAACTCTCCGGGAGCGTTGGCTGAACACACATCCAGCAGGATTGTGCAGCCGGGGAGACCTCAGAAGCTGCATCCCATCAAAGAGGCAGTTTGTGTGCCTTCTGCTTGTGTGGGTGGCCTGGACTGCCTGGAGGTTTGTGTGCTTGTCTGCTCTGATTTGGCCCATAGCCGCTGCCTCTCCCCCAGGCATAAGGGAGCACAAGACAAGCCCAAAATCACACACTATCCATGGCAATGCAACTGGGACATTCACTCCCCTTGGGCACTGAGAAATAGGATGTAATGTGTTTTACTGGTAAGCAAGGCCAGTGCAAACTCGAGGTGTGGTTTATGGCTGTTATCCATCACTATTGGGTTTGAAACATGACCAGAAACCAGACAGAATTCAGGCGACTTTAGTGAACCGTGTTTTCTACAAGTGCAGAAATACTGAATGTGGTTTACACTGTCGAAAGATATACAAAACGAGACCAAAAAAAATAAAAAATCATATTTTGAGTTGTTTTATATTGAATTAGTTTGAAAAAATTGTTTGGCAGTATTTATGATAGCTTTGGTTAAGGTTATAGTACATGTACATGCTTTAATGTGTTTTTTTTTCATCTAAATCTAAATCAATACTAGTTTGGACAATCGTGAATGAAACTTGCAATATATTTAGTCACTAGGGATATCAATTATTTTGTTATTTTGCGATATTGATACTTTTTGTAATATAGTATAGTCCAAACTTTCAAGCCCCTCTACTTCCTGACATTGTATCTAATTTGTGATTTTCCCTATAAATAACTTATTATAAATAATAATTTTGAAAAAGGACATTGCAATCCGAGACTTCATGTCTAATAATTTACCAGGAAATAACCCTGTCATAGTAATATTATTATTATTATTATTATTATTATTATTATTATTATTATTATTATTATTATTATTATTATTATTATTATTGTTATGTTATTTATTTATTTTTTTCGTCTCAGTTTTTAAATCTTTAAAACAAAACATAAAGAACTAAACGGGTAATGATGGCACAAGGCATACAGAAAAAAGAAAAGAAAAAAACATGCGGAAAAAGTCAATGTTCCAATTTACTCCATTTTACTAATGTCAGTTATAATTTGGGTCCAGTCTTTGTTGATTCAGTGTGTAACCATTTCTTTGTTATGGTGTTCTGTGCCGCTGCCAAAAGTATCCATTTATTGTATCTATGGCAGAGTTGTTTCTCCAGCAGCAAGTACTTCTCTGCGAATAGTGAGCACTTTGAAATGGTGCCATAAAAGGGGATATTAGAGAACAGAATTATTTCCAATCATGTGATGTTGTGGTCCTTCATTGAGAACCCTGCCACATTTAAATAGCAATTTGAACCATTTTATTTCGATTTTTTTTGAGCAAAGCTGTCCCTGAGTGTAAACTGTACTTGTGGTAAACAGATCTGAAGGCTGTTGAAGCTTTCGGGAAAAAGGATAACTTTGACTTAATCTTTTCTGTGTCCGTGAAATGCCTTATGCCTCCCCCCAGTGTTTTTCATATTCAGCTCTGTTTCTATCTGACCGTCATCTCTTGTGTTGTGTGCGTGTGTGTGTTGTATATGTGTGTGTGTGGTGTGTTTGTGTGCAGGTGCCCTCCATCACCCGGTCGGTGGTCCGCGACAGGATCCTGGCTCTGCGCCAACAGACCCAGTTCCTATGGGACGCCTATTTCTCTTCGGTCGCCAAGATTGTCCTAACCACGCTGGAGGTAGGAAGGAGTTTTCTAGCCGATTCCAATGTTTGATATTTGTAGCTGATAACCCAAATTTGCCAGTATAAATATTTTTACATTTATCACAAGTCTCACCAAATGAAGTTGTGGAAAAAATATTGAAACGTCTTTAGGATTATAGTATGAGCTCTACATGGTAAAAGAGCAAACCAAAAATGACATATTTTTTTCATCTTTAAACAAACAAAAACAGCATTACAGACAACAAGGGACCATGCGAATATTCCCTTTTATGGTGCGTTACATGAAGAAATAAACTAGTTTTACTTACTATTACTTCTTTAGGCCACTGGAGAACTCGGCCCACTTCAAACTCTGATCGAGTATCATTATTTTCCTAGTTTAGAATATCAAAGCTCCAAAGCTTGCTAAACTCTAACAGTTTATTTTTGCTGGCGTGACATGTCCTTTCCCCAGTCCTGGGTCCTTCTACACCCCAAGCTACGGCATCTACAGCTTGTTTTTTGTTATGTACTGAGGGAACATGTGTGTCATGGTGCCCCATCACGTGATAAAATGTGTTCCTTAAGATGGAGCTGCCCGAGTTAAAAGTAACACAGTGGAATAATGAAGGTTAAATAGTCAGCTTGCTTTGAAGTGCATTGTTCCAAGTTATGACAACTTGTGGAAAGAAGCTTTTTGAATGTCGAGAAGTCTTGGCGATTTTTAACGATACTGGAAGTTTCAAAATATATTGGTATGTCTGTGTCTGGGCTTTACATAATCAGCCAACCTGCCTGCGCTCTTCTTAGCTGCCACAGGCTCTGCTTTCTCTCCCTGAGTACAACTTTTGCAGGAAATTTCTAATTCTTGGTGGTATTTTTGACCTCTGTATCCAGCTCAGCTCATTCTGCCCCCACATTTAGTTTGACTTCATATTGATACGTTTCTGTCCATGGGCGAAACGCACTCTGGGCTGTTTATTGACCATGCATCCCTGAATAGGCTGAGAGCACTTTGGGTCTTTAACTCATGACAGGCATCAATACATAAGCAATGGATTTCTCCCTGCTTGTTTTCTGAGACAAACTAGACAAAGTAGTAATTTTAAAATATATATATATATATATATATATATATATATATATATATATATATATATATATATATATATATATATATATATATATATGTATATGTATATGTATGTATACATATGTACTTTTTAATATATATATGTGTGTGTGTATATATATATATATATATATATTATATATATATATATTTTTTTTAATTATTATTATTATTTTTTTATCATTAATTTAACCGTTGTAAGTAGATTGACCACTTTTGTAGACATAATAACAACAACTTAATATCATTACATTCAAAGCTTCCATCATTGTATTTAAGTTACACCATATATGTCTCAAACTATTAGTGCATCTACTATATGTGAATGCAGTGTGCTTATAGTGGTTTTGGAGTACTTTGGCAAAATACTGTTAATTAATCTATCTTGTATTAATGGTGCACTAGGGAACTTTTCCAGTAGGGGTTTGCCACCTGCTTGTCGCCATGGAGATGTTATTGTTTTCCACAGTATAACTTCAAACATATCTATCTCGCATTTATTTCCTCACAGGTCCTCTTATTGCTCAAAGTAAATAAATTATAGATGTAGAGATAAATATGTTTAATGCCATATTGTGGAACATTCCAGGCAAAGCAACAAACTCCCCATTCAGACAAGCATTTGGCGCAACCTCCACCTGAAAAGTTACGCAGTACATATTTAAGGTAATGAAGTATAGTTTGAATTTCCTTCGGGATCAATAAAGTGTCTCTTTATCTGTGGAATGCAGAGTTTTAACAAATTGTAGATCACAATCAATCATCCTTTTGTATATTGTTGTGTAACTCGGTGTAGTGTGGTAGGCCTTGGTTTGCTGTGCATGTGGGTGTGAACCTCAGAGACTGCAGGAGGCTGGAGGCTCATCAGTGACCTCTACTGTTGCATTTGAACCGTCTGATCGGCGTGTGAGGGCCTTGATTCTCTCCTCTGGGACGTCCCAGCCCTGGATACGCTCACACTTGCTCCAATAATGTTCCCGTTTCTGCCATCTCATTACCATACAGCCACATAAACAGCTCTGTAATGGCCATATTTTAATACAGAGGTTCAGGGTAGATTACAGCTCACAATTGATCATCTTCAACAGTTAAATCTTCATCACTATCAATATTATTATAGCTATAAACGGACTGGGAAAGTCACTGTGGGCATTTGAGAAAGGCTATTTGGATCTGTTCCATTTGGACGCCAGAGGAAGCATGTGCTCATACAAAGACAGCACGCTACTGTACTCTGGAAATTAAAAACACAATTACTGTTTTACAGATGTCTACAAATAAAATTCGGTTTGTGATGACTGTAACCAAACATCAGAATCCTATTAATACATATTTTATTTTTTTCTATTATTATATAGTAATATGTAATTTCTTAAATGTGTCATTGTCGATTGATCAGATTTTAATAGAACTCTCTTCAGGTTATTTGTCACATCACACCCTAATGCATTCTAGGTACTTTACACATGCAGTTATTTACTTGTTTGCTTTTTATTTGTATTTATTCTTGAACCAGCAGGTTAAGCAAAATAATTCCATATTGTATCCTCCAGTAATTCATTCTACAATGTGTGGCACGATAATAATATTCCATTTTAAAAACGTTTCCAAATTATATTCAACACCATTTTTTAAAGTACGACATAATGAAGACCTTGGGATATTCCCACTGTAGTTAGACACAGCACATTGACAGTTGTGTGAGGCATAGTCCAGATGTGCTGAGGTCTGGCAGCACCCGCAGCACCAGCGGCACCAGCGGCACCAGCGGCACTGGGCTAAACGGGTGAAATGAGCCGTGCCTGATAACGAGAGTAAAGCCCATACTGAGAGCCTCAAAGAGAGGGAGGTGTGTATCCACAAGTGCCAAGCCAATTCTCCACACTCCAGCTGACGGCTCCTGAATAAAAGAACTAATCCAAAACAATATGCCATATACTATGTGGTTACAGGTTGGGTTGTCCAAAAAAATAGATACCCAGATACTAATCAATACTAAAAGTAGTTTCAAATGGTCCAAAACTAATTTGGACAAGGGTTGAGTGTTTTTAAGAGTCTTGCTCTTTATCAAAACTAAGACGACAGGATAAATTACAGAAACTTGCATTAATTTGTGACAAAGGTGTTAAATTGTCAAAGAAAATATTCTAACCTTTCCCTCAAACAGTTCATACTTTCCACAAACAGTAAGCTAGCTCAAAATTATCGATTTTTGGCTCATCACCCACAAATTGAAAACCACATCCTTAGGTTTTTCACATAAATGTATCAATGTTCTTTATCTCTATCAGTGCAGTGAGGCTCAGAGTCAAATTTAGGTTGAGCCTCCACGTCGCTCCCTCTGAAATCCCCTCAGAGAAGACCAGGCTGCGGCTGGCTGACCAGCTCCTGTCACCTCTGCTAAAAGGCCATGTGGATAATATTAGCTTCATAACTAATGGACTCCTCGTGTTGGGAGCCGGGTTTGCCCCAGCGCAGGTCCTCTCACGTGTGTCAGTGTCACTCATCTCCCGGGCACTGAAGGGCCAAACCAGTCGGGCCCTTGTCCAAAGTGTGGACAAACAGAGTAATGAGGTTAATTATTCAACAGGGATATAGTCATTTTAACAACACTGTCTACTCTAATTAGCAAACTAAATGAAAGCATCCCAACAGTGTTTAATTATTATTTTCCTAATCCTGCCACTAGGGAGCACAAGTATCTTTGTGCCTTATTATAAATATGTATTATATATGCCAATTATTATTTTTCTAACCTGTTTGTCTTAATTTTAGTTTTGCAAATGTAGATATCTGTTTTCACCTACCCCCTATTCCCGCCCACAGCTTTATACAAATGTACGAACGCAGGCTCCACGTCATACATTAGGGTTCAAAAATGCATATAGGCATACATAAGCCTTTTTAAGCCATAAAATACACTGCTTGCTTTGGGCAAATGTCACTATGAAGAGGCCTATGAATTCTGTAGTCAATGGACATTATTTTATTTTTAGGCCATTCTTTTCAATTTTGTGTTTTTCAATGGACACAATTTAACATATTGATCTACATATATTATAGTTTACATAATAGCTGAAAAATCACCTTTTCTTTAATGATTGCTTTACATGTTTGTATCTATAATG